>JAUIMM010000756.1:5240000-5450000 GCA_031769625.1 Taudactylus pleione | reverse complement strand
GAGGGGAGGAGTGAAGACCTCCCGAAGATAAGAGCGCAGCGGTAACAGTTCCGGCGGCCGCCAGAGGTTGACGTGATCAAGGAGGAAGAAAGGAAGAGGCGGCGCTGCTGGCCAGGTTGGGCCAGCAGCAGCAGAATGAAGCTGAGGAGAGGGCTGCAGGGGTGGAAAGAAAAACTGCCAACTAAGCTCCCCCCCTGCCCCACACTCCCCCGCATCCTCTTCCACCGGAATGATAGGCGGCCTTGGGCCACCGATAATTAATCCCTCCCTAGACCACCAGGGTTATCGGGCATTAGGCCCGTGGGATAAATTCAGGCAATAGGCCTGTAGGTATACAAGTGGGCACAAGGCCCGAGCTGCATAGGGGGCATTAGGCCCAATTGAAAGTATCTGCCCCACAAATAGGTGTGAGTGACCTGGGCATCTGGTCACTAAATGGCAAATAGGTGGGTCACTACTGGGGGTCAAATACTGGGGGCACTGCATAGGGGGACTAAAAGGGCATTGCTGTGCGGCATAATGTGTAAAGGCCGGGCATTTATCCTTTAGGCAATAATAGCTATATTTATTAAAGGGTTATTCATAGGCTAACCATACTATCACTTTAAAACTGGACACTCATGAATTTATTACAAAGGTTCCGTGACTGGCTGACTTCATGCCTGGATTTCACCTGGTTTTAATGAGCCACAGAACCTGTGTAATCCGAGTGTCCCAGCTTAAAGGGATGATATGGTAAGCCTACTTATTCACTATGGGTTTTGTGAACAGGCAAGTCATATTGCCTGAAAGATCATGGAGGCATTAAAACATGCATTTCAGGGGCATATGGGTATATCTGATGCTGTTGTGGGTATCAGATGGGCATTTTAGGGGCATGTGGGAATGTGTGATGGCATGTGGGGAGGTCTGAGAGGTATAAATTATGCTGGGACCCAGAAATGGTCAGGTAGGACCCCATTTTTATTTATTTATTTTTTAAAGTGCTGGGTCCCACATATTTTGTCACTCACCGCGATCACTGCTGCTAGATGTTCGCACCTTTTTCCAGGGTGTTCTCAGGATTCAGCCTTCCTTTGTTCCACCAGTGGCTCCTTGGGATTTGGTGGGGGTTTTTCGGGCCCTCCATTCGAACCGCTAGAGTTGGTGGAACTCGAGTGGTTAACTGTTCAGACTGGATTTTCTCCTGGCAATTGCTTCGGCCAGGAGTGTCAGAATTGGGGGCGCTTTCCTATCCTCCTCCTTTTTCTGATATTTTACCAGGACAGGGCAGTGCTTCGCACTCGTCCGGGTTTTCTTCCTAAGGTGGTTTCTAAGTTCCACATTAATCAGGAAATTGTTGTGCCGGCCTTTCAATCACCTGATCTTTCTGCTGTCGAGGCTTCCATGGATGTGGTCCGTGCTCTGAGTTTACGTGGACCGGACTAGTTCCATTCCGAAGTCTGATTCCTTGTTCGTCCTCTTGTTTGTTGGCAGGCCAACCCCTCCTTTGAAAACCAATCTATCACCCGTTGGCGTCGTTTGGTTATTTGTGAGGCTTATACACGGGAGGGTTTGCCTGTTCCAGCCTCTATTAAGGCTCATTCTACTCGGTCTGTAGGCCCCTCGTGGGCAGCTAGCCGTGGCACCTCCGGCTGTTCAGCTGTGTAAGATGGCCACGTGGTCTTCCATCCAGACCTTTCTGAGGTTCTATGCTTTTGACACCTTCGCCTCTCAGAATTCTTCCTTCGAGTGCCGGATTCTCCTTTCAGCACAGGAGTGTCCCCGCCCTTAGTTGGACTGCATTGGGACATTCCCAAGGTCAACCCTATGGACCCTGAAGAAAATGATATTTTGTAATAACTTACCTTTGTTATCTATATTCGAAGTCCACAGGGCGCCTGCCCTGACGCACCTGGCTTCATATGGGCTGTGTGGCTGGTCATCTGTTTTCAGTCTCCCTTTCTGTGAGTAAGGTTCTTGTGTGTTCCAGTCTTCCTCCTCCGACCTTGGCTGCTTACCAACTGAGGTGCCTGTGGCTCGGCGGCGGGGTATAGAGAAGGGTCCATAGGGTTGACCTTGGGAAGGTGGTTTCATCCAATGATACTGACCAGTTTTTGAATAGGCTCTACAAGTGTTTTGCTGAGCTGCCACTTTGGAACATTACAGCATCTCCAAATTGGTTGAAGGAGATAATCTCTTGTCTTGCGTTAAATCCTATCCTTATAGTTTACTGTCCCCCAGAAAAAATAAATAGACACCCAACATTTTATGCTCTAGTTCTCCTTTCACGTTTTGGTTTTTCTAGGATAGTTTTCTATTTTCTGTTGGGGTTTGGTTAGCAAAGATGATGGACTTTATTCTGGCAGGGGGTTATAGAATGGTAGAATTTTGAAGTCTGTTGAAATATTAAAGTGCATGACTGCCCTCCAAGATCTCCATTGTCACATATTGGATTTATAGAAAACTGTTTAGTGTACTACAAAGTATTTTTGGTGCTGCAATTTTTTGCCTAACTGTAGTATAGTATATCTAGGAATAAAAGGAAATGACAGCATTCCTGTGTAAAATGACAGTTGCCATGTATCATTTTTCTCAATGAAAATGTGCTCCCCAGATGGGCTTTTCATAGAAGATCCCATACCATAAGATCTAGTATGGATTTATGTCCTTTGTGTGTCATATTTTTAAAATATTTATCGCCTCTTTTTAGGTACTGCTACTCTGAACGAGACCTTCGACTACATGGATTCTGTATCGGCCCATCAGAAATGTACAGTTGAAGATGTGGGACAATTAATAAAATTGTAGATTATTGAAGATCCTCTATTATACAAAATTAATATCTGTAAATAAATATTAGCAATGCAACATAAATTGCCAAAGTTTACATTCTTTACTGCCCAAACAGTACTAAACTTGTAGGTTTTTTTTTTTTTTGTCTTAATTAAGAGATATATTTTCTTCTGTGAATTGAGCCTTACATTTTGGATATTAAATGCCCTTTATAATTGGAAATACAAATCATTTTTATGTACATACACGTACAGATGTGTCCACATACAGCCGCTGACACTGTAACCTTGCATTTCACATGCAGGTACACCTGTACACACAATATAGGCATTCTGCATATCCTTCTAACCAGCAGAAGCTGCTTGTGCATCCTATTCGCATCACTTTGCAAATAAGACTTAACAAGTTGGACGTGAAGATGCTTGGTGCTTCAGAGTCGCACTGCGCTCGTTTTTCTGTTTAATGCGACTTGTACTGCATGGAGGTAAGATGTATACAGAAGTGTCCACATACATAAATATCATGTGTATTACACACTTTTAAACACTTTTTTTTTCAATCCACCCCTCAGTCTTTTAGCTCCTTTTAAGACCGTCTGGTTTGGTTTAGTCACTAAGGGCATGTCTATGCAGTTTCTGACCATTGTACTGCACAATGAAAGTGAATGGGGAATGCCATTCACCAATCTCTCCAAAACAATTCTGCTGTTAAAGCTGCATGTCATACCATAACTGCAGAAGCAAAGTGAATTGTAGCTTTTAGAGTACTGTGATTTTCTGTCTAGGCAGTGGCCGTTAAGATTGATCTAACCCAGTGGTTCTCAACTTCAAAGTTTTTATAACTGATATTTTGATTTCTGTCTGTGTGATACTTACAGACTCAGTAAAATGTATCAATGCACTTGTGCATGACCTATTGGTGGTATTTGAGGACGAGTTAAGAACCACTGATCTAACCCTTTTCCTTGTGTTGACCACCCTAATTTTACTGTAACCCTGATACTGACATGTACAAACCTGATGTATAGATTTCATTTTAATATATCCCTGATTTTGACTTATCTGCTGCTTTGTAGCCCCATATGCAGCATTAGCTTTTCTGTAAGATAGGACCAGGCGGCTAGCCTTCGAACCCTTTGTGCATCAGAGAGACTTGAGCGTCCATGATGGACAAATGATTGGACCACTTTTGGTAGGTACTAACCTCTGCATATTGGGAACATCCCACAAGGCCTGTCGTTTTGGAGATGCTCTGACCCAGTTATCTAGCCATCACAATTTGGCCCTTGTCAAAGTAGTTGAGATCATTACACTTGCCCATTTTTGCGGCTTCTGACACGTCAACTTCAAGAACTGACAGTTCACTTGCTGCCTAGTATGTCCTTTGTCTTGACGGGCCATTGTAATGAGCTGATAAATGTTATTCACGTCACCTTTCACTGGTATTAATGTGATAACTCCACACACGTACGTACGTCTACCCGATTACTGTGGCCCTCAGTGATTGGGACATGTTGGAGAGCAGAGTCGTGGTTGCTATTTTTAGTGCAGACTCTGCTGCACTGAAGCCGGCAGGAGGGGGTGCCCGTGGGCTGCCTGTTCACTGATGGCCATAGTTTGGAACACACTGGGGGGGGCGGAGCTGTAGTGTAAGGGGGGCATTTCTGACTGGTTGCATCTGATGTGATCACATCTGACAAGTGGTTAATGACCTTTTAATTAGTAGTTTAGTGGCGCACCTGGTCCTGTGAGCCTCTGCTGGCGCCGGGCGCATGTTAAATAATCAGCACAGTCTGCTGGTGCGTCCTGTCGCATCGCATTACAACTTTGATGCATTTTCAAAAAAAAAAAAAAACACGCCCAGCACTAACAATCTCACAGGATCTGATGGCTCACTCATGCCAGGCAAGTTGGGCTATGTTTTTTGAGGCTAGACGTATGAGAACATATCTTTAGGTAAACATCCAGAAATCTGGCTGTTGGGAAAGTGCATGTGTGGGCATGTGACAAGCTGGGACTGATTCAGAGTTGCACACAAGCTAACTGCATGTTTGGAAGCATTGTATGCACAGAATCTAATGTAGAGTAGCTATTCACTATCCCTGTACATCTGCTTTTTGATGTAGCTGTTATCACTATAATACCCCTTTCAGACATACAACCCGGGAAATTTCCTGCTCAGACCCAGGAATTTCTCCTGTGCAAATTCCCGGATATTTGGTCGAGACCCCCCTTTCACACTGCAGTGTCTACCCAGGAAATTCCCAGGTACACCCCTTTCAGACTTAAGCCAGGTTTTTTAGTTTTAAATATTACCTGCCTCTCCTCTTCCTAACCTATCCCCTCTCCGGCAGCCGCTGATGTCATCATCATGCAGCAGGCAGCCATCCAATCAAAGTGCAGCCTCTATCTATAATATAACGCCTATCTACCCTGGTGGTCCAGTGGGACTGCGGGCGGTGTAGTGCCCCCAGTAGTAGTAGTACCCCCCTTGTAGTGCTACTAGTAGTAGTCCCCCCACCCCCCCCCTCCCCTCCTTGTAGTGCCCCCAGTAGTGACGTCTCTCCCATTACCCACTGCGGGAGCCGGAAGATGGCTCCCGCAGTGGGAGCAGCAGCAGCCGCCGATGAGTCTGACTCTCAGCGGCTGCTGATTACAGCAAACATAGCTGCCGGCTCCGGCGGCTGTGTGTTTGTGCTGTGTAGCGCTGACCGAACTCCATCCGGTCATCGCTACACACGCGGGCAGTCTGTCAGTGACACAGACTGCCCGCGACCCGGGGGCACATGGCACCCTGCTCCCCGGCCCAGCCCGCCACTGAGCGTAGAGCGTCCTATAGGACACTCTACGCTGTCAATGTAAAAGCTGCTTGGTGCTGCCCGGGAGTAGTAAATTCCCGGGTAGGTACCTTTCAGACAGACTCGGGTACCTGGTAATTTGGCCGAGGCAGGCCAAATTCCCGGGATTCTCGAGATGTCTGAAAGGGGTATAAGTGCTGGAGGAAATCTTATCTTCAGTACAAGAGATCAGTCTGAAATCTGATGCATCTGTAATGCTGGGTTCACACCTCAGATATATCTGCAGCTCGTGTGAATTGCAGATGGTGGTTTATGCACAGAAAAACTCATCTGGCCAGGGGCATGTTGCGCCCCCCTCCTGCTGCCTCTGCTGCATGTGTATGGGTGGTCGGTACTTTTTGGCAATAAATTAGAAACCATTTTACTTAAAATGACAATGTAAATATGTAAGATTACCTTAGGCTAAATGAATTGGGTATATAATGCCATCTGCAAAGCAGCAGTACAAACAAGCCAGAAGTTATAAACTTGGCTGTCAATACAGTGGCAGATACTCTTCAGGGAATTTGAGGCAATGCTACAGGAGAGGCAATCTGCGACAATGACTACTACTCCAGTATCCTGACATGTGCCAGTAGGAGGCAGACTTCTAGAGTTTACCAGTCCGTGGAAGGAATCTGTTTGAGATTGTTGGGTTCTGGAAGTAATCACAGGGATCATGCACTTTCCCAACAGCCAGATTTCTGGATGTTTACCTAAAGATGTATCGTCCTATATCTAGCCTCAATAAACCACTTAGCGAAACTTGCCTGGCGTGAGTGAGCCTTTGGGTCCTGTGAGATTCTGGTAATGCTGGTTTTTTTTTGCAGAATATGCGTCCAAGTTGTAATGCGATGTGACAGTACGCACCAGCAGACACTGATTATTTAATATGTGCCTGGCGCAGATATCCCAAAAACAGATTTGTGGAATCAAGGCTTCCAGGATCAGCTTTGGAGATCAAAGTTTTAGAAGACCTCCTAAGAAAATTGATCAGATTGAAAGGTGTGGAAATTTGTCCCACGGTCAGAAGAGAAGAAGTTTTTATTCTCCAATTCTGGTAGAAAAGACTACAGGAGGATTCCGAACATTCTTGGATCTCAGACAATTAAACAAAGGTAAATAATAAAGCAAAGAAAAACTGTTTGAGCACTCTTTGTAAATAAATATAGAGTAGATAAAATGTAAAATTTTACTTTTATTCCATCTAATAAAATAAATGCTACCTGGTATCAAACACAAGACAAACCAACATATAATCACAAAGATATCAGCAAAATGTACATATACAGTAAATATATCAACATCTATTATAATGTGGATCAATCACCCTAATATAATGCACCTATGTGACAAATATATGTACTGATATCTATATTACAAATTATAAAAATCAATCCTCTGCATATATGGTGAAATATGATGAATACATATTCATTATTAATAGATTTTCACAACATAATTCAAGTTTGTACCCATAATTGTATCATAAGGTCTACCAAATTTATCATATACACGTCTGAGGATATACTCATATAGGAATGAGAAAAGTCAGGGTAAAGGACTGCATATCCTCAATCTGCTGCTCCCCACCTTTGCCACATGACGTCAGGCGTCCTGAATGAAGCAGGATGCCGGTGGCGTGAACCCCCCCCCATTATTTTGGCAGGTGTTTGAGTGCTGCTGGAGTGCTTGGCTGAGACTCACTGCAACTTACAGGGGGATGGCTGTCTATCGGATAAGCAGTTAAATTGGGCTTCCTCCTCCGACCTTGGCTGCTTACCAACTGAGGTGCCTGTGGCTCGGCGGCGGGGTATAGAGAAGGGTCCATAGGGTTGACCTTGGGAAGGTGGTTTCATCCAATGATACTGACCAGTTTTTGAATAGGCTCTACAAGTGTTTTGCTGAGCTGCCACTTTGGAACATTACAGCATCTCCAAATTGGTTGAAGGAGATAATCTCTTGTCTTGCGTTAAATCCTATCCTTATAGTTTACTGTCCCCCAGAAAAAATAAATAGACACCCAACATTTTATGCTCTAGTTCTCCTTTCACGTTTTGGTTTTTCTAGGATAGTTTTCTATTTTCTGTTGGGGTTTGGTTAGCAAAGATGATGGACTTTATTCTGGCAGGGGGTTATAGAATGGTAGAATTTTGAAGTCTGTTGAAATATTAAAGTGCATGACTGCCCTCCAAGATCTCCATTGTCACATATTGGATTTATAGAAAACTGTTTAGTGTACTACAAAGTATTTTTGGTGCTGCAATTTTTTGCCTAACTGTAGTATAGTATATCTAGGAATAAAAGGAAATGACAGCATTCCTGTGTAAAATGACAGTTGCCATGTATCATTTTTCTCAATGAAAATGTGCTCCCCAGATGGGCTTTTCATAGAAGATCCCATACCATAAGATCTAGTATGGATTTATGTCCTTTGTGTGTCATATTTTTAAAATATTTATCGCCTCTTTTTAGGTACTGCTACTCTGAACGAGACCTTCGACTACATGGATTCTGTATCGGCCCATCAGAAATGTACAGTTGAAGATGTGGGACAATTAATAAAATTGTAGATTATTGAAGATCCTCTATTATACAAAATTAATATCTGTAAATAAATATTAGCAATGCAACATAAATTGCCAAAGTTTACATTCTTTACTGCCCAAACAGTACTAAACTTGTAGGTTTTTTTTTTTTTTGTCTTAATTAAGAGATATATTTTCTTCTGTGAATTGAGCCTTACATTTTGGATATTAAATGCCCTTTATAATTGGAAATACAAATCATTTTTATGTACATACACGTACAGATGTGTCCACATACAGCCGCTGACACTGTAACCTTGCATTTCACATGCAGGTACACCTGTACACACAATATAGGCATTCTGCATATCCTTCTAACCAGCAGAAGCTGCTTGTGCATCCTATTCGCATCACTTTGCAAATAAGACTTAACAAGTTGGACGTGAAGATGCTTGGTGCTTCAGAGTCGCACTGCGCTCGTTTTTCTGTTTAATGCGACTTGTACTGCATGGAGGTAAGATGTATACAGAAGTGTCCACATACATAAATATCATGTGTATTACACACTTTTAAACACTTTTTTTTTCAATCCACCCCTCAGTCTTTTAGCTCCTTTTAAGACCGTCTGGTTTGGTTTAGTCACTAAGGGCATGTCTATGCAGTTTCTGACCATTGTACTGCACAATGAAAGTGAATGGGGAATGCCATTCACCAATCTCTCCAAAACAATTCTGCTGTTAAAGCTGCATGTCATACCATAACTGCAGAAGCAAAGTGAATTGTAGCTTTTAGAGTACTGTGATTTTCTGTCTAGGCAGTGGCCGTTAAGATTGATCTAACCCAGTGGTTCTCAACTTCAAAGTTTTTATAACTGATATTTTGATTTCTGTCTGTGTGATACTTACAGACTCAGTAAAATGTATCAATGCACTTGTGCATGACCTATTGGTGGTATTTGAGGACGAGTTAAGAACCACTGATCTAACCCTTTTCCTTGTGTTGACCACCCTAATTTTACTGTAACCCTGATACTGACATGTACAAACCTGATGTATAGATTTCATTTTAATATATCCCTGATTTTGACTTATCTGCTGCTTTGTAGCCCCATATGCAGCATTAGCTTTTCTGTAAGATAGGACCAGGCGGCTAGCCTTCGAACCCTTTGTGCATCAGAGAGACTTGAGCGTCCATGATGGACAAATGATTGGACCACTTTTGGTAGGTACTAACCTCTGCATATTGGGAACATCCCACAAGGCCTGTCGTTTTGGAGATGCTCTGACCCAGTTATCTAGCCATCACAATTTGGCCCTTGTCAAAGTAGTTGAGATCATTACACTTGCCCATTTTTGCGGCTTCTGACACGTCAACTTCAAGAACTGACAGTTCACTTGCTGCCTAGTATGTCCTTTGTCTTGACAGCCATTGTAATGAGCTGATAAATGTTATTCACGTCACCTTTCACTGGTATTAATGTGATAACTCCACACACGTACGTACGTCTACCCGATTACTGTGGCCCTCAGTGATTGGGACATGTTGGAGAGCAGAGTCGTGGTTGCTATTTTTAGTGCAGACTCTGCTGCACTGAAGCCGGCAGGAGGGGGTGCCCGTGGGCTGCCTGTTCACTGATGGCCATAGTTTGGAACACACTGGGGGGGGCGGAGCTGTAGTGTAAGGGGGGCATTTCTGACTGGTTGCATCTGATGTGATCACATCTGACAAGTGGTTAATGACCTTTTAATTAGTAGTTTAGTGGCGCACCTGGTCCTGTGAGCCTCTGCTGGCGCCGGGCGCATGTTAAATAATCAGCACAGTCTGCTGGTGCGTCCTGTCGCATCGCATTACAACTTTGATGCATTTTCAAAAAAAAAAAAAACACGCCCAGCACTAACAATCTCACAGGATCTGATGGCTCACTCATGCCAGGCAAGTTGGGCTATGTTTTTTGAGGCTAGACGTATGAGAACATATCTTTAGGTAAACATCCAGAAATCTGGCTGTTGGGAAAGTGCATGTGTGGGCATGTGACAAGCTGGGACTGATTCAGAGTTGCACACAAGCTAACTGCATGTTTGGAAGCATTGTATGCACAGAATCTAATGTAGAGTAGCTATTCACTATCCCTGTACATCTGCTTTTTGATGTAGCTGTTATCACTATAATACCCCTTTCAGACATACAACCCGGGAAATTTCCTGCTCAGACCCAGGAATTTCTCCTGTGCAAATTCCCGGATATTTGGTCGAGACCCCCCTTTCACACTGCAGTGTCTACCCAGGAAATTCCCAGGTACACCCCTTTCAGACTTAAGCCAGGTTTTTTAGTTTTAAATATTACCTGCCTCTCCTCTTCCTAACCTATCCCCTCTCCGGCAGCCGCTGATGTCATCATCATGCAGCAGGCAGCCATCCAATCAAAGTGCAGCCTCTATCTATAATATAACGCCTATCTACCCTGGTGGTCCAGTGGGACTGCGGGCGGTGTAGTGCCCCCAGTAGTAGTAGTACCCCCTTGTAGTGCTACTAGTAGTAGTCCCCCCCCCCCTCCCCTCCTTGTAGTGCCCCCAGTAGTGACGTCTCTCCCATTACCCACTGCGGGAGCCGGAAGATGGCTCCCGCAGTGGGAGCAGCAGCAGCCGCCGATGAGTCTGACTCTCAGCGGCTGCTGATTACAGCAAACATAGCTGCCGGCTCCGGCGGCTGTGTGTTTGTGCTGTGTAGCGCTGACCGAACTCCATCCGGTCATCGCTACACACGCGGGCAGTCTGTCAGTGACACAGACTGCCCGCGACCCGGGGGCACATGGCACCCTGCTCCCCGGCCCAGCCCGCCACTGAGCGTAGAGCGTCCTATAGGACACTCTACGCTGTCAATGTAAAAGCTGCTTGGTGCTGCCCGGGAGTAGTAAATTCCCGGGTAGGTACCTTTCAGACAGACTCGGGTACCTGGTAATTTGGCCGAGGCAGGCCAAATTCCCGGGATTCTCGAGATGTCTGAAAGGGGTATAAGTGCTGGAGGAAATCTTATCTTCAGTACAAGAGATCAGTCTGAAATCTGATGCATCTGTAATGCTGGGTTCACACCTCAGATATATCTGCAGCTCGTGTGAATTGCAGATGGTGGTTTATGCACAGAAAAACTCATCTGGCCAGGGGCATGTTGCGCCCCCCTCCTGCTGCCTCTGCTGCATGTGTATGGGTGGTCGGTACTTTTTGGCAATAAATTAGAAACCATTTTACTTAAAATGACAATGTAAATATGTAAGATTACCTTAGGCTAAATGAATTGGGTATATAATGCCATCTGCAAAGCAGCAGTACAAACAAGCCAGAAGTTATAAACTTGGCTGTCAATACAGTGGCAGATACTCTTCAGGGAATTTGAGGCAATGCTACAGGAGAGGCAATCTGCGACAATGACTACTACTCCAGTATCCTGACATGTGCCAGTAGGAGGCAGACTTCTAGAGTTTACCAGTCCGTGGAAGGAATCTGTTTGAGATTGTTGGGTTCTGGAAGTAATCACAGGGATCATGCACTTTCCCAACAGCCAGATTTCTGGATGTTTACCTAAAGATGTATCGTCCTATATCTAGCCTCAATAAACCACTTAGCGAAACTTGCCTGGCGTGAGTGAGCCTTTGGGTCCTGTGAGATTCTGGTAATGCTGGTTTTTTTTTGCAGAATATGCGTCCAAGTTGTAATGCGATGTGACAGTACGCACCAGCAGACACTGATTATTTAATATGTGCCTGGCGCAGATATCCCAAAAACAGATTTGTGGAATCAAGGCTTCCAGGATCAGCTTTGGAGATCAAAGTTTTAGAAGACCTCCTAAGAAAATTGATCAGATTGAAAGGTGTGGAAATTTGTCCCACGGTCAGAAGAGAAGAAGTTTTTATTCTCCAATTCTGGTAGAAAAGACTACAGGAGGATTCCGAACATTCTTGGATCTCAGACAATTAAACAAAGGTAAATAATAAAGCAAAGAAAAACTGTTTGAGCACTCTTTGTAAATAAATATAGAGTAGATAAAATGTAAAATTTTACTTTTATTCCATCTAATAAAATAAATGCTACCTGGTATCAAACACAAGACAAACCAACATATAATCACAAAGATATCAGCAAAATGTACATATACAGTAAATATATCAACATCTATTATAATGTGGATCAATCACCCTAATATAATGCACCTATGTGACAAATATATGTACTGATATCTATATTACAAATTATAAAAATCAATCCTCTGCATATATGGTGAAATATGATGAATACATATATTCATTATTAATAGATTTTCACAACATAATTCAAGTTTGTACCCATAATTGTATCATAAGGTCTACCAAATTTATCATATACACGTCTGAGGATATACTCATATAGGAATGAGAAAAGTCAGGGTAAAGGACTGCATATCCTCAATCTGCTGCTCCCCACCTTTGCCACATGACGTCAGGCGTCCTGAATGAAGCAGGATGCCGGTGGCGTGAACCCCCCCCCATTATTTTGGCAGGTGTTTGAGTGCTGCTGGAGTGCTTGGCTGAGACTCACTGCAACTTACAGGGGGATGGCTGTCTATCGGATAAGCAGTTAAATTGGGCTTATTACTTTGGCTATTAACCTGGTGATATGTTGATCTTATAACTGACTGACGCTAAGATTAGCTGCAGGGACCCATTATCAGCGTATGCAACTCACAGTTCCATCTAAAATATGGCAATGTGCAGCACGCAACAGTATGTGACAAACCTCACAGATATTAACAAATATATATATGTGAGGTCTCAGAACCACCCCAGGTACACCTGTATTAGGGCAGATAAAGAAAAGGGATAGATATACAGGAGAGAAAAAAAAGACAGTCAGCACTAGCATAAGTCACATACAATGCAGAAAAATATATATATACATACATAAGCATGACATATAATATACTGCACAATGTCGCTACATTCAACTGCCCAGATTCAGTGTCTGGGAAGGCTATAGCGCTGTGTACACTCACCCAAAATGGCCAGGTACGCAGGGGGACTGGGCTCACTGACATCCTAAGAGTTCTGCAGCACCACAGAGAGAAAATGGCCACTGGAGACCTCAGAAGAAGCGTGGCCCGCGGAGGAAGCAGCTCAGCGACGCCAGACTGTATTATTGAAAGGCGCGCTGAGCTGAGGGGAGGAGCCGCTAGACAGGGAAGGCTTCCTCCCCTGGCTAGCAATTAACCCCCCGGGATGCCGGCTCCCGCTATAATCCCTGGTGGGCTGTGGACACGCGGGGTATGCCTACATGGAGGGGGAGCCTGCCGCCACCGCTAGCGCCTCCGGTCTGTCCCCAGAGACCGGAGGCATAAGGCTGCATATTCACACGTGGATCACCGCAAGCGGTGACCACGCGACTTACCTGTCCCCGTCGATCCGGCAGCAGCCCAGGGATTCCTCCAGAGCCCGGCTAGTACAGACTCTGGGGTCCCGCTGCGATCCCCAGATCTGTACTGGCGTCGCAGCACCGGCGGGGTGTAGGAGCGGCAGCTCAGACGTCCATTGGACAGTCTGATGCTGCCGCTCTGAAGAGTAGTAAAAAATAATAAAATAAAACTCTTTTAAGCTTAGGGGCTGCTAAGTAGCCCCCCTGCAGTAACGGTGACCCAACTCCGGCCGGGCACCAACTTAAACTGAGGTGCCTCTGGCTGGGGGGCAGGGTTATAGGGAGAGTGGACCCAAGTGCATCCTGGGAGCTAAAAGCTTTAACTGCGTGGTGCCCGGATTTGGTTCCCAACCTATACCCCAAGGTCAACCCTGTGGACCCTATGGACTTCGTAGAAACAGATAACAAAGGTAAGTTCTTACCATATCTCTTGTTTTTGTATATAAGAACCTTTACTGCACTATTTCTCAGGAATTTAGGCAGTAACATACAGCAATGGCCAAAAGTTTTGAGAATGACAAGTATTGATTTTCACAAAGTTTGCTGCTTCAGTGTGTTTAGACCCTTTTTGACAGATGTAATTTTACTTCAGTATACCATAGTAACAAGCATTTCATAAGTGTCAAAGGCTTTTATTGACAATTACATTAAGTTTATGCAAAGAGTCAATACTTGCAGTATTGACCCTTCTTTTTCAAGACCTGCAACTTGCCCTGGCATGCTGTCAATCAACTTCTGGGGCACTTACTGACTGATGGCCGCCCATTCTTGCCTAATCAATGCTTGGAGTTTGTCAGAATTTCTTTTATTTTGTCCACCCACCTCTTGAGGGTTGACCACAAGTTCTCAATGTGATTAAGGTCTGGGGAGTTTCTTGGCCATGAACCCAAAATTTAGATGTTTTTGTTTCCCAAGCCACTTGGAGCACCTTGCCATAAGGCAAAAGTGATAACTATTATGCTGGAAAAGGCATTGTTCATCACCAAACTGTTCTTGGATGGTTGGGAGAAGTTGCTCTTGGAGGATGTTTTGGTACCATTCTTTATTCATGGCTGCGTTCTTAGGCAAAATTGTGAGTGAGCCCACTCCCTTGGCTGACAAGCAACCCCACACATGAATGGTCTCAGGATGCTTTACTGTTGGCATGACACACGACAGACTCTTGGAGGATGGCTTGGTGGAAAGAAGGGCAGCAAAGAAGCCACTTCTCTCCAGGAAAAACATCAGGGGCGGACCGATATTATGCAGAAGGTACAGGGTTTGGACTGCTGAGGACTAGGGTAAAGTTGTTTTCTCTGATGAATCCTCTTTCAGATTGTTTGGTGCATCTGGAAAAACGCTTGTCTGGAGAAGGAAAGGTGAGCGCTACCATCAGTCCTGTCATTCTCAAAACTTTTGGCCATGGTTGTACATTGTTTTTTTGTTCTGAAGATTCTCTGCCTTTTGGCCTTATTGCAAGTGAACGTGGACTGCAAGGTGTCTGGTGATCTAGAGTCTTAATACGCCTCCTCTTTTTGCTGTTTCAGAAGCAGTGCTTGTTCTAAAAGGCCTCCTTTTTCGGTATTTTTTTCTACTCACAGTGCTCCAGTTGAATTTTGGTAGCTGTCTGTATTGGTTAGAATTGTCTTTCTCAATTTGGAGAAGCCAGACAAGTTTTCCAAAAAGTCAGTCTATTTGTGCAAAATGTGATAAAGGTTGTACAGAACCAGGGTCGCTCTGTGCTGGTTGTTCACATGGAGATTCATTATACCAGGAGGTTCAGCTGAGCAGTCAGTGATGCCTGATTGTGCCAGGTCTATGGTTGAGGCCATAGGTGATTTAAGTCACTCTGAGGCAAATTATATAAAACCCTGTGCTCAGGTACCTAGTGTGTCTGATCCCTCGGTAGAGCACAGATGGGCCCAGGATATGGGATGTCTCGCTGAGATGGCAACATCCCTAATGAAAATGGTAACATCAGCAGGAGCCACAGCCACTAATATGTTCAGGCCAGTCCTCACTGGATTTTCCTGGAAATGAGGCTTCAGCCACCTCTTCCCAGAAGGAAGGGGAATTGGATTATGACTGTGAAGACACCTCAAACTGGGAGGGTGGCTCCCATTCTTATTCAGGGGTGTCTATGCTGGTAGAGTCTGGGAGACTTTGCATCTACAGGAAACAGCTATTCCAGTGACTAGTTCAGTTTGTTTTTTCTTGATACCAAGCTTTGTGAAATTTCACCCATGGTGGATGCTCCTATTGCTAAGTTGGTCAGGAATACTGTTATTACCACAACATAGTCTGTAATGAATGGGTTTGAAGTCAAGGGGGCTGAATAGCCCAATGCTGGCAGCCTGAAGGGAAAAAGATCCAGACGGCAGGTAAGTACCCTATCCCTACAAAGCCTAATCCTCCATTAGTGATGCCTAACCTCCACCCTCCCAGGGGTGCCTAACCCTCCCCCCCTTACCGCACCCTAAACCTAACCCTCCCAAGTGAGTGCCTAATCCTAACCCTCCCTCTAGGGGTGCTTAATCCTAACCCTACCCCTAGGGGTGCCTAATTCTAACCTCCTGGCCCCACCCCCTGCAGATAACGCTAGGGGCGCCCCGGACTTACCGCATTCCGGCTGGCATTCCAGCACCGGGATTAAAATAGGCATCAAAATACCGATGTCTATTTTAAGTCCCTTGTTGGGATTTCCTTGGCGGCATGGAGACTGGCACCATCGCGGCCGCCTGTCTCATAACTACATTCCTCTGTAACACCTAAAGATCCTATAGATGGAAAGAACGAGGCTGTACTTAAGTCTATATTCACTTTGTCAGGAGTATTGCTGCTCCCTGTTTTGGCCAGCGCCTGGGTGATGAAGGCTACAAATTCCTGAATGACCCAGATAATTGCTGGGTTTCAATAAGAGGATTTGTCTGAAGCTAGTTCTTTAGCTGATCAGATTTCAGAAGCTTTGACCTATATAGGTGATGCTTTTAATAGATGCTATTCACGTACAATTACATATTTCTGCTTTAGCCATTTCTGCCAGATGTTCTCTATGGCTTAAAACATGGATGGCAGACACAGAATCCAAGCATGCTTTAGCTGCATTGCCTTTTAAAGGAGGTTTTCTCTTTGGTTCAGAATTAACTAAAATTATTTCTCAGGTCACGGAAGGCAAAAGTCCTTACCTTCCCATATCAAAACACAAATCCCCTGGACTCTGACCCAAGCAAGGGAAGCTTTCAGGTCTTCTGGGGTATGCCTAGCGGTCCCTGTAGAGGTGCCTTCAGGTGTCCCCGGCACCTGTCACCATGCTCTTAAGTCAGCAGGTCAATCCACATGACTGTCAGGGGACTGGGACCTATCCTCTGGTGGGAGGTCACTTTACTCAAATTCTGGGAAACTTTGATTCAATCCAACCTGGATTTTTGCATGAGTCAACTGGTAACCATGGGTTACATTTTAGATTTGGAGAGTCCTGTTCCAGAAACATTCTTTTCCACTCCTCTTCCTGTGGATAGTTGCAGAAAGGCAGCTCATACAGGCAATTTCTGCACTTTCCGATTCCGGAGTAATTTATTCTGGTACTACAGCAAGGCCTGTGGTTTTACTACAGTCTTTTCTTGGTAGACAAACCAGACGGGTCATTTTGTCCCATTCTCAACTTCAAGGGGTTAAATCTTTATCTCGACTTTGGAAAAATTCAAGATGGAGTCCATAAGGTCAGTCATTTGTTCCATGGAGGAAGGAGAATTTCTGGCCTCCATAGATATCACGGATTCCTACCTGCATATTCCTATATGGAGTAGTCATCAACATCTTCTGCGTTTTGCAGTGGGGCATCAGCATTTTCAGTTCCAGGCTCTGCCAATCAGTTTGTCCACTACTCCCAGAGTCTTTACAAAGGTTAAGGCACACATCTCCCTACTCAGGGATGGGGGGGATCAATGTGTTGGCTTATCTGGATGATTTGTTGCTAAGAGCACCCTCAATGACCCTATTGCAACAACATCTTCAGATTACCATAGGCATGCTCCAGAGACTCATCTGGATCATCAATTTTCCAAAATTAAATTTAATTTAATTCCATCGCAGTGGATGGTATTTTTGGGTCTTCACTTCGACACCCAGTGTCAGTGTTTCTTTGGAGGCAGACATTCAGGATCTTCAATCCAAAATAAGGATCATTTTACAGATGCCTCAGATCTGTCCTCAGGGCTATGCAGCTACTGGGAAAAATGGTGGCTTCATTCTAAGCCATTCCTCTAGCCAGATTCCATGCCCGACCACTGCAAAACCAGATGCTTCATCGATGGGTGAAGTCAGACCCTTGATTAAACAGGCAGATGTTCAGATCATCTCTTCAGACCTGCTTGTCCCTTCTTTGGTGGCTACAGGATGCATATCTGAACAGGGGTTGCCAATTATCAGTAATTGGATCATTGTCACCACAGATGCAAGCCTCACAGCCTGGAGGGGCGGTAGTTCTAGACATGCTCCTACAGGATCTTTGGTCCCATCCAGGAAGCTTCTCTTTCCATCTAATATACTGGAATTAAGGGCGACTCAGTATGCATTGGTTCAGGCTCAATCCCCTCTAAGGAGCCTACCAGTGTGAGTCCAATAAGACAATGCTACGGCAGTTGCTTATATAAACAAGCAGGGTGGCACACGCAGCTGGCGAGCAATGACGGAGGTTTCTCACAACATTCATTGGGCAGAAAGTTGGTGTGAATGGTTAAAGCCAGGTTGTGCAGTGATTTATGAACGTATCAGGCATTAGATAATGGTCAGACATCAGGTGGTGGTCAGACATTGCATAAGGTGTTTTTGACAGAAGCCAAGGTCACTGTTTAGTTATGTGGCCAGGCATACTTAATCCTGAGTCAATATTGTCTTACCTTCAGTTAATCTGAAAACACCATAAAACAAGTTGAGATCTCCAACATTCATAATTGAGGCAACAGTGCCCCCTACTGTGTATTAATATTTATGTATAGTTCCAAACATCTCCTTTTATACCTGTAGGAGTTTTTTTTTTCTCCTATATAAGCTGTAATATGTCAGTATAGAATCAGACTATTGCTTGATGTATGAGATTCCAGCTCCAAAGTGTTGGAGGGGCTCCTGGGAAGGAAACCATTTATGTTCTGAGTAGATGATCTGACAAGCAAGTAAAGTGTTAATAAACTTTTTATTTTACTTTGTAATGTCTCTTAACTGATATTTGTTTGCGTGGCTTGATGTCTTTGTATCCAAGAATCTTATCTCGTTTCACAGAGAACATTAATGTTGTCAGAAGTGGGATATAAAGGAATAATAGTCATAAATCTATTTAGAATGTGTAGCCAATGGTTAGGCTTGTGCAAATCCGTTGTAAATTGCCTTCATGGTTCAGTGTTGTCTTGAAGGAATGTTCCTCTCTCATTTTAATGAGTGAGCTGTGATCTGATCAGTCAGTGCTATATATATATATATATATATATATATATATATATATAGATATATATATATATATACACACACACAGTATGTTGTCTATTTTACTGTCTTTGTTTTACTGAAACAAACAAGGAATAATGCATTTTAAGATTTTTAAGAAATATGCAAATTTTCTTCAGCTGGCTGATTTCCAGAGAAAGCATGTTTTCACACCTGCTATTGATGAGTAAAAGTAGTGAAATTTTGCGTAGTCCTGTAGATGATGTGAAGGGAGGAGTGACACTTTCTTCTCGCTATCTCTTCTGCACGCAAAGTCTCTGATTTGGCAGCGCTCTCTTGCTGCTCCCCATTTTTGATTTTCCACCAGGATAGAGCTGTTCTTCATACAAGGGAGAATTACCTTCCTAAGGTAGTTTCCCTTTTTCATGTAAATTAAGAAATTGTAGTTCCAGCACATTTTACTCCGTCTGTAGGACCATTGTGAGCATTTAGTCATGGTGCCTCTGCTGAACAGTTGTGTAAGGAAGCCACTTGGTCCTCTGTCCACACTTTTCTTTGCTTCTATGCCTTTCATACTTTTGCCTCTCAGGATGCTTCCTTTGGGCGAAGAGTTCTTTCTGCTCAGGAGCATCCCACACCCCAAGGGTACTGCTTTAGGACATTCCCATGGTAACCCTGTGGATCCCTATGGACCCTGAAGAAGAAAATTAGTTATAGTAGACTTTCCTTGATAACTCTTTGAGGTCCATGGGTCCACAGGGCACCCACCCTGACTCACCAGGCTGCATGGATAAATTTTTTTATTTCGGTCAGTGATTCCTTCATCCTGTGTAAGTGTGTTTCTGGTAGGGTATATATGGATATGGACCCGAGGCATCCTGGGAGCTGAAAGCTTTCACTGGTGCCTGGATCTCTCCAACCACATTATCCCTATAGTATCCCTGTGGACCCTACGGACCTCTAAGAAAAGGAGTTATCAAGGTAAGTGCTATAACTCTAATTTTACAATTAACCTCATTAAATCAAGTGAACATTCCTCTAAAATGCAATTCCATTCTTTCACAAATTTATCATTGGAAACACCAAAGATTGTGTGTAGATAGATATAGTTTAGAATCTGGGTGATCTAAAAATTTAATCTGATCTCAGCTAATTTTTATCCAAATTAAATAGAGGATTTGTTGACTGTACCATTAGAGTACTCAGGTTGTTTGATCATGAAGCTTTAATAAATCTAATCAACTAAAGCTATAGCCTTAGGTAAGCAGATATGCTATATCCCTATACATATGTGGTTAGACTGAGGCTTAGCTATTTTCTAAATTCCTATTTTTAATAACTTTCTGAGCATATAGTATATTGTTTACTGGAATATAAATGTTTTAATTATAGCCTGGTGTTTGAGCAAAATTTTTGGTGAAGTAATACATTGACAGCTTTGATGTTTGCGTAATATCTATTGCTAAGTAACACTGTGCTTATTTGAATACTTTGGCCCCATTTGGGGACCGAGACACGTGATGAAGTCCATCCTATGTGGCCTCTGGACTATATCTCCTTGGATACCGCATATAGACGCGGGGTGCGTCATGTCTTGGAGCGCGGCGCTGACTGACGCGTTCCATAGACAATATTGGGCAGCGCATCCCCATCACGGTGCCCTATAAGTGGAATAGGGCTACATATGGGACAGAGGCTTGAAACACGGCGCTAATTGATGATTCGGTCCAGTCCGTCGCTTTCATCTCAACACATGACAGGTGCAAAAGAAAGGCGGACATACACAAAGACGGGGGACCAAATTTTTCCTATTATGAAATGATCCTTAAGTGTCTTAAAGCTTTAATCTCAATATTGGGGATCTATCAGTTTGCCTTCTATCTCTTATTACTGTTTTAAAACAATGAGTTTTACCCAGGGGCGTATCTATAATGGGTGCGGGGAACACTGGCCCTGCACCGCACACCCTGCACCCATAATATTACTTACCTCTCTGGAGTCCCACGTCGGTGCGGGGGTCCGGCACTGTAAAACTACTGGAAAATGGTCATGGTGGCCATTTTCCTGTCTTTGCGCATGTGCAGTACAGGGAAAATGGCAGCCGTGGCCATTTTCCCGGTGATCTGTGCAGACACTATAGGCTCTCTGGGCACTCTAGTGCCCAGAGTCTAACTCCGGCGCTGGCCACGTACAGCTCAGCTTTCAGTCGGAGACTGCACACGGGCCCCCTCTCTAGAAATGCCCCTGGTTTTATCAAATGTGTTTATTGCTTTGTGTATGTGATAATAGTATAACTAGGCACAGCAGGGATGTTTTTAGCATTAGTGAATGGCACCATACAAGAATTGCACTTGGGAACAATTAGTCACCTTGAAAAAGCTGCAAACCAGCAGTGAAACACATTGGAGTTTACCCTGATCCTTGGCACTCAGTACTTTTCAAGTACAAGCACTTTTTATGCCCTATGGACATTGTCTGTATTTGGAACTCTTCAGCTCTTTGACATCGTTAACAGCGGTTCACTGGAGATTTTAATATAATTTATTGAAATCGGAGAAAACAATATTGCATAGGTCCCAGCAAATACAAAAATGTTGCACAAAAAGAGTAGTATTCTGCAATAGCATATTCCAGCATATTGTGGGTTAAATATCCGCTGATAGAGTGCGGTAATGTCCATAATGTTGTTCCATAAGATATGTCGTTTCTTACCCTTGTATATCTGCACAATGATTCCGGTGTAATCCCTTGGTAGCCCAGTAATTGTAGGACTTTTAAATAGGTCCGGATGGCAGTGTCCAATAATGGATCCTCGGTGCATTAGCATGAGTGTGGGATTGATGCTGGAAGCCATGTCCACATGGTGAGACCGCCGTCTCTACTATGTGATAGGCTGCGAGTGCTGGGAAGGCTAGGGGCTTGAATAATATTTGTTTCCTGCCATGTTGGAAGTTGAACTGCTGCTGCAATCTTTGACATGCGGTTGCTGAATGCCAAAACTGTCCAGAAATGTTTATGACCAAAGACAGCATCTCCTGCATGCCCCTTTTTAATTTACAAAAAAATATTCTGAACCACCAAGTTGATTTTGTGGGCAAAACATGGGGCATATTGTTCACCATGCTCTCGCCTCCTCCCTCATAAATTTGCTTTGGAATTAAAAAATGAAATTAAATTTAATACCAATCAACCCTTCCTGTCCATGCCTTCAACTACATACATTCTCCATCTTCCTCAGGCCTCTTGATAAATGAAAACATATGTTTCCTTATGTGCCATGTTGGAAGTTGAACTGCCACGTGTTTGTGCCACCCACTGCTGCTACTTAGCTTAGTCAGCCAGCTAGCTTGGTGCAAATTTTGGGCCTAAACCAGATTAAAACAATATTGTGAGGTGGCCAAAATTGACTAGGAACTAGGGGAAATTAATGTTATTGAGGTTAATAATACTGTAGGAACAAAAAATAAAACACAAATTATGTGACAACTGTTTTTATAAATTTTTTTAAAAATATACAGATCGAAAACCAAAATATGCAAAGGGTGGTTTTGGCAAAACCAAATCCATATCCAAAACACAAGGAGATACAGAACCAAAACACGGGGGTTGGTGCACATCCCTAATTTTCAGCATATACCCCTTTAGAAATACTGTAATTTCCTGAAAAATAACTTCTCAAAATTGATGCAAATGCAGCAGATATGTCATGGTTTGAATGATGTAATGTATTAGTCCAATATAATATGGAATAAAGCAGTGGCGTAACTAGGGCAGGGCGAGCGGGGTACGTGCCATGGGCAACGTACAACAGGCGGCGCGGGGGGGTGCCGCAGGCCACGGTCCGGCTCGCCCTAGTTAGGCAGTGTAGCACCGACCGCAGTGAGTGTGGTCAGCACTACACATTTAGAGGACCGGCGCTAGGCTTCCCAGTGCCGGTCCTGTGCTGCACAGCTGAGCCCCCTTCCCTCCCCTGAGCGCTTACCCAATAGCGCCAGGAGGAGGGTGGGAGGCGGACTCAGGCTGTGCTAACACACACCGCCACCAGTGCGGCAGTGATGTGTGTGTTTACCAGCAGCCAATGAGTCAGACAGACTCTCATTGGCTACAGCACCCACTGCAAAAGCCAGGCTGGGGCTCACTCATGAGCTCTGCCTTCCGGCTCATGCAGTGGGTAAAGGGAGAGACGTCATGACTCCTTTCCCATAATGCAGAGCGCGCCAGACCTGGAGGACTGACGTGCAGGAGCGGTGTCCGGAGCATGGATTCGGCTAAGTGTGGTTTTTTTTGTTTTTTTGGGGGAACGTGTTTGCACTACTGAGGGCACAACGGGGGAGGGGGTGGCTGCTACTGGTGGGGACCCCCCCCCAGGAGTGGGGCACTACTGGTGTCTACTACTGGGGACACTTCATCGGGAGGTGGAACCTCTACTGGGGGCACTATATAAGGGGTTGGTTTACTACTGGGGGAACCACTCCTGGGGGCAATAATAGGAAGGACCACTACAGGGGGGCACTGTATAGAGGGGGGATCACTACTGGGGGTCTGCATAAGGGGGACCACTACTGGGCCCACTGCATGGGGGGGGGGACTACTGCTGGGAGCACAACTATATAAGGGGCTTACTGCTAGGGGCACTGTACTGTGGGGACCACTACTGGGGGAACTATATAAAGGGCACTGCATAAGGGGGTATCACTACTGTGGACACTGCATTGTGGGGACTGCTACTGGTGGCATTGCATAACGGGGAACACTACATGGGGCACTGGATAGGGGGGAATCACTGTTGGGGGCACCACTATATAAGGGGCTTAGTGCTAGGGGCACTGCATAGGGGGGGACTACTACTGGGGGCACTATATAAAGGGCACTGCGTAAGGGGGGTACCACTACTAGTGGCACTTCATTGTGGGGACTGCTACTGGGGGCACTATATAAGGGTCACTGCATAAGGGGGAACACTACTGGGGGCACTGAATAAGGGGAAATACTATGGGCCTGCATAAGAGGGATCACAACTGGGGACATTGCATACTGGGGGTACGGTATAAGGGGCACTACTGGGGTTAAGGTGCATATGGATAGGAATGTTCTGAGTGACGATAAAGGGGTGTGTCATGTTGATACGCCCCATTTTTAAGTGACTACGCCCATTTTTCACCACGAGCACACACAGGGGTTGGGCTCCATTTTCAAATTTGCCCTGGGCTCCAAATACCCTATTTATGCCACTGGACTCAAGATACAATTGTAATATTCAGAGGTTGTATTAGGACATGCACACCAATACAGGTTATGTAACAGAGGGCCTAATTTAGAGGTGGACACTAGTAAAGCAAGCGTCCAATATTTTACTTCTGCACATGCCCTATGGTTATTGACAAGATACACAGTTTGAAATTGCACAGGGATCTAAGCAAACACCCCCCTTCATTGCTAAGAGTAAATGGTCCCTTTCTGTCAATCACTTTGCAAATAAATACTCACTGCGGGCAACAACGGTAATGAAACTTGATCTATGCGCAGTGCGACTCGGAAGAATGTCGCCTACCGATAATTGCTCAACTGCGCAGACTTTAGCATTGCGTTCATCTCTGAATCAGGACATTAGTATGTAAAAGCATGTATAAAATGAATGTATGCAGGCCAGAACAGTTATTTAAAATGTCACATTTCATTGAAAACAGTAAACATACACACAATAAAAGCCTCCTCTTTATAATGTTTAAAAAAATTATAGCAAGAGCTTTATGTAATTTAGGAAATTGGGTTCTATTTAAATTCAAGTTGAACAGTCCCCATTTCTCCAGCGGTCACTAACTTAGCAGTATTGACTGCATGTAATGATTCCTAGAAATATCCACTATTATGAGATGTAAAATAATACGCTATATATTTCCAGTTCAAGGATCAAGATCTAGCAAATAAAAATAAATTGTTACCAGTCTAAGGGGCCTATTCATCATCGAAGGCCGTATGCCCTCCGATGATGAAGTATTGGACTCGCTGCGAGGGATACTTAAGTATCCAACTCGCACCGGGGGAAAAGTGAGACAGGTACAATTCATCATTGCTCCGGTGAGGGGACAACTGCTCCGAATTCAGCTGTTCCCCTCAGTTATTGCAGCTACTTCTGTAGCTGCGTTACTTACCTGTTCCCCGTCGTCCCAGCTACACAGACGTTGAGGTAGTGAGGAGGCGGCGGAGGGATCAGCTCGTTTCCCTCCTCGCATCCCTGGAACTCCTTTCCATAGGAAGGAGCGGGGATCTGACAGTTGGCTGAATAACAAGGGGGTCCTATCGGGCTCATGATGAATGGCCCGCTAACCGGGCCATTTATCGTCTGAATAGGCCCCAAAGACTTCCTCTTTCCGCATAATACTCTATCATGTATGTGAAACATCTGAAATGATGGCACATATTAGAGAAAATGCTAAAAATTACAATTACTGTATGAAGTTGGCTATAGGGCTCATGTCGCCACAGTTTCAGATTCTTTGTTAACTTCATACTTCTCTCTGGGCTTGATTCACTACTGTATGCAACTGTGATTACGCATGCAATTGGCTGATTGTAGTGTTCTGCGCATGTATATGCATCGCAGAGGCTTCGCAGACCCATTGCAGAGTGATTAACAGGAAGTGCCATTTGTGGGTGGTGATGGGGGGGGTGGTCAGAAAAACGCTGGCATGCCAGTGCGTTTGGACGCTATTGCAGGGGCGTGGAAAAATTACCCACTGAGATAGCTTATGAAGCCTGAGTAAGGTCAGAGCTTGTGCAAGTGTGCATGAGGCTGCGATGGTACTCTATTGTACCGATGGTTTCACAGTCTTGCTAAACATTACAGATGTGTGTAAGGTAAAGTGGCCGTCCTTGTACAGTGCTGCGAGGGAATAGCGATTGCAATGAATTAGCATACTATTGCAGTTAAACTTCGTGCATAATCGCTATTGCATACGGTAGTGACTCAACCCCTCTTTCTATTATTGTATCAAAATAATACACGACCTGGCTTTCTTTTTCTCATATATGTAATTTGATCCACTTGGGAGAGGCCAACCCTCATAAGGAACTATCCCTTCCCATATTGGGATCTACCAGCCTTGAGTCCTTTTAGAATGACCAACTTCAAGCAGTATTCTAATGCTAGATACTGTGTGACGAGGAACACATACATTAGAGAGGAAAAATGCACATCTTTTATCACTCCTTCTATGCATTTTATTTACTTGCTTCAGCTATGTACGCAATGCTGATATTTATGCAGTTGAGCGATTATCTGCTTTTAGCCACTATGCGTGACTATTATATTGAGATCAAATTTGACTACAGTTGTAGTGAGGATTTGTTCACAAGTGATTGACAGAGGCTGTTTTGTGGGAAGTAACAGAGAATGACGGCAAAAACGCGGTCGTGTCATGACGCAAAAAATAGGCGTCGCCATCTCCGTTCCTGCTAGTCATTCTCTGTGACCATAGGAGTACTCAGATGGTTGAATATGGAAGATCTGTGAACACCTCTGCATGTTTGTATGCAGTTGCATTTCCAGGCGGCTGCATAGCTTTAGCATAGTTTTCATGCAGCAGCTGTGTAAGGAATCGCAGCTGTGATTTCATTAGCGTCCACATCATGCAGTGACGTCAATGGCTGGGGAAGCACTGGCTGATAGGTTCCCCCTATTTAACAGTAACCAGCACCAAGCTGAACCAGCCAGGGGGATAATGCCATAGCAGGGGGTACACTCAGTGTGGGGTACCCCTGCCATCACATTAACCACCCCTAAACTAGTCGGCCCAGGAATTCCTTGGAAAGTGGGGATCCCAAAGAATTAAAACTGGATCCTCCCTCCCAATCAGCATGCCCTGCACCACTGGTGGCGGTGGGTGCGAGGTTCATGGTATGATACTATTGTTCTTCACAGGTGGCTTACCGGTCCCAGAAAGCCTGCCCCAGCATGCCAGGTATTTGAGAACCACAAGTATAGTTGCCTACCTTTGTTGTATCTTCCCTGGGAGGAGAGACATGTGGGTGGTGACGAGGGCAGGGCCTGACGAGTCGTATCATTAAGCCCTGCCCCTTTGCGGTAAAATGCCTGCGATTGGATTAAATTTAAATAAGTGGCGGAGCCAAATGATGCGAATCGTGTCATTAAGCCCCGCCCCCTGCACAGACACCCGCGATCTATGCGTAAATTCTCCTAATTCTGCCCACTTCACTAGGAAGTGGGCAGAATGTGGGAGAAATGCCTACCCTTCCGGGAGTGTGTGGGGGGGTTACCCGAAAAATCTGGAGCCTCCCGCGAAAACCGGGAGGGTAGGCATGTATGACCACAAGTGCTTACATGCCCGGACATCAAGGGCCCGCTGGCACCTGTAGTCTGCCTGTAAAGAAATTATTAAAATAAATACAAGACACTTAAGTTTTTAATAAGCTCTTTTGCACGGCTGCCGTCTCCCCAGGGCTTCCAGTGTCTTTTGTCTTCGGGAGCTCTTGCACGCTCCTTTCCTGGCGGCAGACTGTCAGCCGCTGCCTTGCGCTGGCTTTTATAAGCCAGCTAAAGAGCACGGGGTGATGACGAGGCAAACCGTTATTGGCTTGCGGCGGCTATCTCTAATTTTCAAAAATGATGCTGAGGCTCCATTTTTGAAATTGGACCAATGCCGAATTCTGCAGAATGGCTAGCACGGACTGGATCTTCTCGGATCCAGGCCTGCCGCCATGCCAGGTTTCTCCATCGGGACCCACCGCCACTAACTGCTGCATCTCCGCTGTGTCCCCGCTGCGTATGCCCACTAGCCACCCAGTGATGACAGCAGGGTGAGTAGATGACACTTGCCACCAGGTGCTGAGACATCAGCCAAGTCCAGGGTCTCCCCTGGTCACACTCCAGCAAGTCAAGCTTCCGCCCCCCGAGAACAACACCCAGACAACGATCAAGGCAACTATTTTGGTAATTACTTACCAAACATTTGACTTACTGCAATAGGACTGGTGGGATGCTGCAGTTCTATAAACTTTGAACATAACTTTTTTTTCTCTGCATAGCAATATTATGGACTAGCGCAAGGACAAGGATTTACTGTCAATTGGATTTACTTTGATTGCCAATGGGGCATTTTTTTATTTACCTTTTATTTGATATACTATTTGATAATGAATATACTGGGCCCAGTTTTATTTTATTTTTTTTTATGCCAGTAAACTTGTTTATTTTAACGATACCTTCTTAGCCGATTGTATCATTGTTACACATCTATATTTAATATCTGGTACGATTACGTGCGTCCCTTGGTTGTGTGTGTGTGTGTATTGGTGGGGAGAGGGAGGGGGGGAGGAAAAATGGGGGGAGGTTGGGTGGAGCAGATGGCTGTGTGTTGTGGTGGATGTGTTGTGGTAGAACAGAAATACTGGAGGCTGGATGGGTGGTGGAAGAAACAAATACGTTTATTTGTATCTGTGTGTGCACATAGAGGGTGGTAGTTGCTCAGTAGGAGGCACAGTGCTCCTGGAAGATAAATGTCTCTTAGATGTTTCGTGGCAGCACACACTTACAACAAGAACAAAGTGATGACTATGTATTCTGCATTTGGAAAGGACCCCTAGACACCCTCCAAAGATTTTCTTACACACATCGACAGGAATCTCCACTTGACATCGGATTGGCTGTATTGGGATGTGAATTTCCTGGACTTGCACATCTTCATCAAAGAACACAACATCCACACCAAAACCTATCACAAACAAGTTGACGTAAACAGCTACATTCTGTCGGACAGTGGTCACCACCCCAATTGGCTCCAGAACATCCCAGTGGGCCAATTTAAGCGCATAAGACGGAACTGTACAAATATCACCGATTACTATGAACAAGGAGAAAAACTCAAACAACAATTCACAGAGAAAAAATACAACACCGACTCGCTACAACATGCGTTACAGAAGATAGGGAATGAAGAAAGAGGACCACTACTCACTTACAACAAGAACAAAGAAAAACACATGTAAGACACCATCCCATTCATCACACAATACAACGAAAGTGCAGGACTGATTAAACACATCATTCAGAAACACTGGAATCTGCTCCTAAAAAACAAATCACTCACAGACACTCCCACGACGCCCCATGATAATATAAAGAAAAGCTCCAGACATCAAAAGCAAATTAGTCTCAAACCACATCCCACCACCTACTCTGAAACAAATGACCCTTACCAAGCAGCCCGTCCACAATGGCTTCTATCACTGCGGCACATGCAGCCATTGCCGCACTCTAGATTACAGAAGCACAAAACCTACTACCACATTCACCTCTGCCAAAACAGGTAATACATACAAGATACAGGAACACATTTCCTGCAAAACCAGCCACGTAGTTTACCTATTAAGATGCACATGCAACCTACAGTATGTAGGCAGTACCGTGAGGCCACTTAAAACAAGATTAGCAGAGCACCTCAGAAGCATCAGAAACAAATCAAAAAACCACAAAATTCCCCTACATTTCCTGGAGAAACACCAAAGTAACCCCAAGGACATTGAATTTCTAGGTATCAAGACCATCACTCACAACTGGAGAGGGGGTGACATAACCAAAAGACTCAATAAAGAAGAATTAAAATGGATATTCACTCTGGACACTTTCACACCCCGCTGTCTCAACATAGACAATGAGATCCAGTCAATCATCTCCAAATAACGCACACCCAAACCAACCACCCCCCCAACATAAGACTGAAGTTATTGCTCCACTGCAACTCCATAGGATGACACCATACACCAAAAACCATCATACTTCACAACACACAACTATAACCCATCCCAATCACACACAAGACACACCCAACCCCAACCTGTACATTAGTAACCACCACACAGCCCCTGCACCTCATCACCATTCAACAAGTCCCTGCACACACCTGCACCGCAAAAAAAAAAACACTCATCACTCCAGCCAGTCCCTGCACACATCTGCACCTCATCACCATGTCCCTGCACACACCTGCACCTCATCACCATTCAACAAGTCCCTGCACACACCTGCACTGCATTACCAGTCAAACACACCATTGGTTTAATGTGATTACTCATTACTCCAACCAGCCCCTGCACCTAATCACCATTCAGCAAGTCCCTGCACTGCATTACCATTCAAACACACCACTGGCCTAATCTGATTACACTTATCACTCCAGCTAGTCCTTGCACACACCTGCACCGCATCACTATTCAGCAAATACCTGCACTGTATTACCTGTCAAACACACCATTGGCCCCTTGAGTCACCTGACCACCCCCCCACCCCCAGAAGTGCACTACATAAGTACCTCAGAAGCATTGATCATCTCACACCACCTTGAAGAAGGCACCTGTGCCGAAACGTGTTGGAGATCCCCAGACACCTACCCATCTTGAACCCACCTGCATCTACATTCGCCCCAATCTGGGCACCTGAACGGCAGCAGCGGCGCTTAACCGGACGCTGGTCCCCACTCACACCAACCCCTGCCTCTGCCAAACGACAGTGCTGCATGCGCTCATCACACCACCGCACGCAGCACAGGTTTCACCTACACTGCATACACGGATGTGAGCCACTGAAACAGTGCACATCCCCCACCGCGGCATCTACTGGACTTTGAGAAGAACTGATCCCACACCAACGCACCTGGGCACCTACCGGTAGGTCAGCACTTATTCTCCTCACGAGTGCGGGACGCCACAAAGTGGGAGCACCCCATATCACCTCCAACAGGACATCCCAGTTCAGAAGTCTGTCGACCATAGGTCCAGCAGGGAAGCATGCAGTAGTCAGGACTGCATGTCATGGAGCCCCCTGAAAGGGTTGACCCTATTCCCCACACTGTGGATACGCCCTGTCACCCCAAATCACCAACAACTGGGCAGTGTGTGCTGCCACGACCCATCTAAGAGACATTTATCTTCCAGGAGCACTGTGCCTCCTACTGAGGAACTACCACCCTCTATGTGCACACACAGATACAAATAAACGTATTTGTTTCTTCCACCATCCATCCAGCCTCCAGTATTTCTGTTCTACAACAACACATCCACCACAACATACAGCCATCTGCTCCCCCCATTTTCCCCCCCCTCCCTCTCCACACACATGCACACACACACACTGCACGTACCCTCCAATCTTACCATATCTATCCAATAGTAGGATCAGGTACCCCTACTGTACAGTGCAGCACCATCCACACCTGGACACACTCTCTCCCTCTCCCCTTTTTCTGTCCTCACACCTTCCCCCCCCCTCCATCATCCAACCCCCTATATCCCACAACACCACCACCACCCCGAAGTGCATCCAAAACCTAGTATTACTGTATATTTAATATCTATTTGCTATTACTTACTTGGTTTAAAATTATCTTAATTGAGTCTCAATTTCTCCACATTGTCTGAATACATCCTTAAGCTGGCCACACACTAGACCAACTTACATCCAACCAGCCAACTAGTTGATTGGTTGGAATGAAAATCTGGTAAGGTATGGGAGTAAATGATGATCAGCAATTTGTTCCTAAATGCCAGGAAACAGATGAAAATGGTTGTCAGACAAGTTTGTTAAATGTTTGATCAAAACAATTTGTTCAAACAACAGTTTTTGTCCATTTTCCGGCATTTGGGAGCAAATTGCTGATTGTTATTGGCTTTCATACCTTACCAGATTTTTATTCCAACCACTCAACTAGTTGGATGGTTGGACAGGAAATCTTTACGTGTGTATGCACCTATACACTACGTGTTATAGAAAAGGCTGTATGTGTATAAAACCATACCAGTATTTTCTCACCCCTGTATGTGGTATCGGAGCCTCCACCCAAATCACTCTTGGGTCTTCTGGGGAGTGTCTAAGAAAAGGACACCAGGGGAGAATTGGGAAATCCTCTACCAACCACTAAAAACTGTGACACAACATTTGCTGCAGAAGCCAGTCCGTCACATTTGTTACTATACCATCTCAGTGCAGCTTTTATGGGATTTTGTAGAAAAATATACAGTCTAACATAAATAATACAGCAAATGAATATCAAACAAATGGCATCTAACCAATACTGTTTTTAGGAAATGGTCAGAAATTAGCCCACAAACTGAACCACATATCGTCAGAATAGGCAGAATCGATCCTATGCAATCAATAACATCAATATCAGTTTACATGCAAGACAATATAGAATACAAGCTGGTTGGGTACGCGATCCCGGTGATTCTGACCACCGACATTGTGTACATCTTTGCCCAAACATGTACTAAGAACCTCACTTATACTCCATGTTCATTGTAGAGTTTATCAGGATTATTTTGACTATCATTGTTCTTAGTACTTGGAGTGTGCACCTGCATTCTTTGTTCCCTGCATTATACTGCAAGTCTCAGCATAGTAGCACCTTTTATTATGTTTAAAATTAGGGTGTGTCATCCAAGCCCCTCCCCCTTTCTGGCATTTTGTGTGCCGGGATGCCGACTACATCCCATACAGATCACCATTGCACAGTAATTTAGCCTGTGGATTTCCTAGCTTCTGGCTAACTAACTGGTATCGCTAGAGGTGTAACTAGGTATTTGAAGGCCCCATAGCAAAAGTTTGTAAGGGCCCCAATCTACCACCCAATTATGAAAAATATGTATAACACATATTTGAGGAAGATAGCCGCCTCAGCTCTGGGCCCCATAGCAGCTGCACCCCTTGCACCTAAGCGATATGCCCATGGGTATCGCTCAGTGGCGTAACTAGGGCAGGGCGAGCGGGGCACGTGCCCTGGGCGCTGTGGGGCAACCACTGGCCACAGTACCGGCCCCTCCTAGTTAGCCAGTGTAGTGCCGACCGCAGTGAGTGCGGTCAGCACTACACATTTACACAGGACCGGCGCTAGGCTTCCCAGCGCCGGTCCTGTGCTGCACAGCTGAGCCCCTTCCCTCCTACTGAGCGCTTGCCCAATAGCGCCAGGAGGAGGGTGGCAGGCAGGCTCATGCTGTGCATAACACACACATCGCTGCCAGTGCTGGCTGCAATGTGTGTGTTAATCAGCAGCCAATGAGTCAGACAGAATCTCATTGGCTGCTGCACACACATCTCCGCCAGCACTGGCGACGATGTGTGTGTTTAAACAGCAGCCAATGACAGTCAGACTCTCATTGACTGCTGCAGCGCCCACTGCAAAAGCCGGCTCCTGCAGTGGGTAATGGGACTGACGTCATGATGTCTCTCCCATAATGCAGAGCGCGCCAGCCCGGGAGGACTGATGTGCGCACTGCGGTGGGAGCCAGAGCGTGGATTCAGGTAAGTATTTTTCTTTTATTGCTTAATTTCAGTGTGTATTTGTTGGGGGGGGGGACTACTACTGGGGGCAGTGCTTTGGGGGGTCTATTACTAAGGAGGGGAGTACTACTGGGGGGGCTATTACTAAGGAGGGGACTACTACTGGGGGCACTGTTTTTGGGGGGCTATTACTAAGGAGGGGACTACTACTGGGGACACTGCTTTGGGGGGGTGCTATTACTAAGGAGGGGACTACTACTGTGGACACTGCTTTGGGGGGGGCTGCTATTACTAAGGAGAGGACTACTACTGTGGACACTGCTTTGGGGTGGCGCTATTACTAAGGAGGGGACTACTACTGGGGACACTGCTTTGGGGGGGTGCTATTACTAAGGAGGGGACTACTACTGAGGGCACTGCATCAAGGGGGACTCCTACTGGGGCACTATATAAGGGGCTTACTACTGGGGCACTATATAAGGGGCTTACTACTGGGGGCACTGCATAGGGGGGGATAACTACTGGGGGCACTGCATAGGGGGGGATAACTACTGGGGGGGCACTGCATAGGGGGGGATAACTACTGGGGGGGCACTGCATAGTGGGGAATAACTACTGGGCGCACTGCATAAGGGGACAACTACTGGGGTGCCTGCATAAGGGGGACAACTACTGGGGTGCCTGCATAAGGGGGACAACTACTGGGGGCCTTCATAAGGGGGGATCACTCCTGGGGGCACTGTATAAAGGGCAGTGCATATGGGGGATCACTACTGGGGGCACTGTATAAGGGGAACTAATGGCGGGCTGCATAAGGGGGACTACTACAGGGGAAACTAAGGGGCACTGCATATGGGGGATCACTCCTGGGGGCACTGCATATGGGGGATCATGACTGGGGGCCCTGTAAAAGTCGCACTACTGGGTGCCTGCATAAGGAGGACAACTACTGGGGGCACTGTATAGGGGGCACTACTGGGGGCCTTCATAAGGGTGGATCACTACTGGGGGCCTTCAAAAGGGTGGATCACTCCTGGGGGCACTGTATAAAGGGCACTGCATATGGGGGATCACTACTGGGGGCCTGCATAAGGGGGATCACTCCTGGGGCCACTGCATATGGGGGAATCACTACTGGGGGCCTGCATATGCGGGATCACTACTGGGGGCCTGCATAAGGGTGATCACTCCTGGGGCACTGCATATGGGGGATCACTACTGGGGACACTGTATAAGGGGAACCACTACTGGGGCCATTGTATACTGAGGGTACTATATAAGGGGTACTACTGGGGGCCTGCATAAGGGGGATCACTCCTGGGGCCACTGCATATGGGGGAATCACTACTGGGGGCCTGCATATGCGGGATCACTACTGGGGGCCTGCATAAGGGTGATCACTCCTGGGGCACTGCATATGGGGGATCACTACTGGGGACACTGTATAAGGGGAACCACTACTGGGGCAATTGTATACTGGGGGTACTATATAAGGGGTACTACTGGGGGCCTGCATAAGGGGGATCACTCCTGGGGGCACTGCATATGGGGGATCACTACTGGGGACACTGTATAAGGGGAACTAATGGGGGGCTGCATAAGGGGGCCCACTACTGGGGCCATTGTATACTGGGTGAACTATATAAGGGGTACTACTGGGGGTCTGCATAAGGGGACCCCTATTAGGGGCACTGCATAGGGGGAGGACTGTATAAGGGGCACTGCATTAAGGTGCAAATGCAAATAAATGTTCCCAGTGACAAGAAAGGGGTGTGTCTTGTTGACACACCCCATTTTTCAGTGACTACGCCCCTTGTGACCTTGCCCATTTTTCAACGCACGCACGTAACAGGGGGCGCTCCATTTTAAAATTTCCTCTGGGCTCCAAATACCCTAGTTACGCCACTGGTATTGCTTACTATTGCATCCTAGCAGCTGTCAAACATAAAGGCAGTGATAGTATACTCTACTACAGCCACACTTACAGTATAGCAAATTAGCAATACACCAAAGCCATATAATGATATTAGTGTACTTTCCGTTGAAAAGTAACTGTAGAGTTGAACATACACATAACTCTCACTTGGCCTCGTGCAGAAGATCACTTCTACTTTGCACAGCATGCAAATCTGGTACTTGTAGTTCCACAACTGTCAGCGGTATTAAGGCAACGTGGACTGACCAAACCATTAGAATACTTCTCCCACACAACCTTCTCTCCCTTAAAGTTGGGTACACAGTTACTGATGTTTATACCCAGGGATGCAACACCGGATGGGCCAACATATCGGGAGTCCGATACACGATCCGGTGGCCGACCACCCGATATGTCAGGCACCTGCTCCATTCGCCTGCTTGACGTTTTCAACTGGGTTGTTCTGTTGGCTCTACATGCAGGCCGATGGCGTGACCTGATGGAGCGCGCATGGTCGTCCATAGTGGGTATACATTTTCCGCGACCTGCTTCCACCGTGCTCCAAATGGCAAGTTTTTTTTTGCTGGCTCCACCACTTTCTCCAGAGCACAGACTCTCTCCCCAGTCAGCTCCTTCTCTCTCCCACATGTCCAGTGCCCTTTTTGCTTTGGGTCATCTTCCCTGGATTGGTCTCTTGGTTCTCTCTGCCCACTCCCACTCCGTATGCTTGCTTTTTGGTAGCTTTCTCGCATCTGTTCAATTACCCTTTTCAGTGGGTACACAAAGCTCCTCCCCTTTTCCCAGTTGCATTCTAGACTTCCGTCATCCAGTGGTGAGTAGCGCCCCTAACCATAATACTAGCCCTCCCCCTAGTGCCTAATCCTATCCCTCCACTTTCGCAACACATCTCATCTATAGAATGTTGAAATTTCACACGTCAGTATTTCAGATATCGACATTTTGAACATGTCATTCTGCAGATGTCGACATGCTCCATGTCGACATAACAATGTCATCATAACTGCCGACATAGTGGAGTTGACAGTATGACTGTCGAGGTTGTGATTGTCCACATTGTGTCTGCACTCCCTATTTAGCTAGAGATAGCCTTCACTGGTAGTAAATAGGCTTTACATGAGTACAGTGGTGGAGCAAGTACGGTCACTATTCCACTATCCACCGATCGACCCTGTCGTTAACTGGGTGATGTTCACTTCAAAAAAATGCTTCAATACTAAAATAAATAATTTTTTGGAAGAGGGTTCATAATCCTTTATTTTTTTTTTTATTTTTTTTTCTTTGGTCTGTTTTTACCTGTTTTCTGTGTTTAACTAAGTATCACTCAGCTGCCTCCGAAAAGTGTTATTAATGAGATGTGGTAGTAACAGATTTTTTTTTTTTAAATATACATAAATGTAAAATCACGGTTGTTGCTGCTTGTTAGTACATATACACACCATCTCAAATCAAAATTAAACAAAATTGTCTCACTACATTTTGGCAGTTTTGTGTATTATAAATCAGATATGATTTTAAGTCTGCATCAGTCTTGCCTATCCAAAATTTGGAAGTTCCCTGAAAATTCCAGCAGAGAAGACCACTCTCCCGGATCCCAACTACTTCCTCAGTGGAGGATATAAATGGGATACACGTCATCATGGGCCTGGCCGCTGCGGAGCGATGTCCTGAATCTCAGCATTCTGGAATGTTAAGTTATATCTAAACTTGAGTGCCTACTAGTTGATCCTTCTAAAATGCATTAGTGACAGAATATTTTCAACACTGTGGACCCTGAAGCAGAAACACATTTACTGTACTTTCTGTCAGTTAAATGCATGTCCACTAGGTGGCGAAACATACCAACAGTAAACTATGGCTGTTTATGACTTTTCACTTTATTGCTACTCATAATTTTTATGACGTTACTATGATGGATTCATTTTATCGGTACGAGGATACTTTTAATTCACAATTTTTCTGTAGTACTAATACTACTAAGTGTAATGGCGTCAGATTTTGCATTTTCACTGGGTTTATGACAATTTTTCCATGAGTTGCTCAACACCCTATGTAATAGAGTACAATTTGTCAGCAAACAGGTTTTAAGACTCAAGTCACTGCAATCCACCCCGATTTTCATCTTCAGAATACAACTCGCCAGACATCAAAAGTTGGGGGGTAAATTTGCTAAAGGTTGATTTTGCATTTTTGTGCGATTTGCCATCTAGTTTGCAAATCAGAGATTTAGACAAAAATAAGGAAAACGGGAGATCGTCGCACAGACAATGGGTGTAATTATGTTATAAATTAGTTATTAGACCACTATTCCTATTACATTGCTATAAATCTGACAAAAAAAAATTACTGAGGTAGTGGTGGAGCCCACTAGAGTTGAAATCACTGGTTGGAAAAAAACAGGAGCAATTGTAACAATTGAATGAAATATCCCTGAAACATTGATGTGATATTCATGTGTCCCCCCTCATAAGGACACTGGGACTTTAAGACCAAGAGGTCTCTAGGTATTATTTAGAATCTCCTACTATTCTATTCCTCTAATTGGGTGACAACTATCTTAGGTAAGTAATACTCTCATCAGATGTCCTATGCGTCACAATAATGGCGCATACACACGGTCAGATTTTTCCTTCAGATCTGAACGATAACGATTTAAAAATCGTTCAGTCGTTCATATCTGAAGGAAAATCTGACATATCTGACATGCCTGAACGATGAACGATGCGTGTTCCCGTTTGTCAGATAACGATAGCTGACATCTGATGTGTTTGCAGTCAGACTTGGACGATTCCATTCATTTTAATGCAGTCAAAAATCATTCAAATTGTTCAAAACTTTGGTCAAATCGTTCATCTGACAAATCTGACAGTGTGTATGCTCCATAAAGCTGCATACACACACAACGATTTTTTGAACGATTATCGTTAAATGATATCGTTTGAATAAATCGTTCACTTTCTGAGTCAAAGGATGAACGATTATCGTTCATGCGCGTTCACGTTTGTAGTTCACTCAGACTTGTTAACTGAACGATTTTCATTAAGGGAATATGCAAAAATTGTTCGTAGTTCAAAAAAATCGTTCATTACATTTTAAAAAAATCTGACAGATAATCTGACAGAAAATTGTTCATAAAATCGTTGGTAACAAAATCATTGTGTGTGTATGCAGCTTAAGACATCTGAAAGCAGATTGGAAAAACCTGGGGAACGTGCCACCCACTCTATTGTTTCTAAGCGTTAACTGCTTTCTACTGATTCTCCTACCTCTCATAGATGGCCATCTGGCCAAGTGAGGTGTGGTAGAGTTGAGAGTAGCAGTTCTTTCTCCCTGACCATTCTGATATTTCTCTTGTTACAAGGGATCAGAGCCGAAGCTAGGTATTTTTGTGCCCTGTGCCAGAAAGAGCATTGGTGTCCCTCCTCCTCCCCCCTAAATTTTAAACAGGCATAGTGTCTTATCTGCTTCCAGATGCTATTACTATACCCCTCACCTCACATAGAGAGCCTGATTCAGAGGTTGGCACTAGTAAAATATTGGGCGCACGCGTGTGACGCGTGCATGTGTCAGAGATGCACTGCTCATCCGTCCAGATGGTTATTGCAGGGAACGCATATTGGAACTGCATGGAGAGCCATGCAATTTCGATAGGTGTTCCTGGGCAGTGACTAGGGGGCGGCTAATGGCGGTGGGCATGTTGGCGTTAGGAACTGCATCGAAAGACGCAGTTCCACTGGCACCGGCAGCCATGATCTGACGGACCTTCTGCGCAACAATAGGGTTGCTCTAATGTCCGATGGTGCAGCCAATGTTTGATCGGTGGTGCATCTTTGTGCGCATATTGACGTATTTGTGCCGTGGCTTGTGGGCGACTGAAAAGGATGCCCACCATCTGCAGCATTAGCATAAAGACTCAGTGTTGGCTGCAAATTTGTTGCAGCTGCTACTGCAGATCCATCCACCTCTGTATCAGGCACATTATTACTACACCCCCCCACCCAGATAGAAGTAATATACCCCCTATAATATTACTACACCCCCACCCACCACCCAGATAGCAGTAATATACCCCCTATAATATTACTATACCCCCACCCACCATCCAGATATCAGTAATATACCCCCTATAATATTACTACACCACCACCCAGATAGCAGTAATATACCCCCTATAATATTACTAAACCCAGGGCCGGCCCGAGCCTAATATTTTTGGTAAGCGAAGATACATTTTGGCGCCCCCTGGCTGAATTTGCACACTCTGAAGGAGCGTGCACCCGACAAAGGAAAGGGGTGTGTGCTGGGTACATGCCCAGTGCTCTTGGAGCTGCTGGGCATGCTACCAGTCCCTTTCTCCAGTGAATAGATGCCGCATGCATGCATGCACATGTCATCTATTCACCATTTACCCCCCCATCTCGAACACTTTGTCGCCAAAATAGGGATGTCTGGGAGGCATGCTAATGGAAAGGTCTCAAAAGAGAGGGGCGTGGTCACACAATAGTATTTCCAATTCAAACTACACCATGCGGTAGCACAATCTTATTCACATTACAGGTATAGTAGTGACCCTTATTTATGTTCTGACACACAGTAGTGCCCCTTATACACAATGCCCACAGTAGTAGTGCCCCTAATACAATGCTCACAGTAGTAGTGACCCATGTACAATGCCTACAGCAGTAGTGGCAGTTATACATAGTGCCCAGAGCAGTGGTACCCCTTCTGCAATACCCCCATTAGTAGTGGCCCCAGTAGTAATACCCCCAGTAGCCCTTGCAGAAGTGCTCCCTGTAACCCCTGTAGTAGGGCCCCTAGTAGCCCCTGTAGTAGTGTCCCCGGTAATAGAGCCACGCAAAACACACACACACACACAAAAAAACAGTTTACTTACCTTAAGCCCCGTTCCTGCGTCCGCTCCTCGTTACTTTGGGAGAGACGTCATGACGTCTCTCACATAGTGCCCGTGGGGGAAGCCTAGCTGGAGCTCAGCAATGAGCTCCGGCTGCTGCTGTGGGGAGCTGGGCGCCTGCTGGTAAAATCTCAGCGGGCGCCCGGGAAATGGAGACTCCCTGCGGCGGCCATGGGAAGGAGTGTGGCAGCGCTGGGGATTGAGCGCCCACGGCTGGTGCCCTACGCACATGCGTAGTTGGCGTAATGGGCAGGCTGGCCCTGACTACACCCCTACCTACTACCCAGTTAGCAGTAATATACCCCCTATAATATTACTACACCTCCACCCACCAGATAGCAGTAATATACCCCTTTAATATTATACTACACCCACCTATACTATACCCCCACCCACTACCCAGGTTAGGGGCTCCCAGGGGGGACTTAGGATTAGGCTAGGGGAAGAGGGGTTAGGGTTAGGCACCCCTAAGAGAGGATTAGGGGGGGGTTAGGTTAGTTTATACTTACCTGTAGCGCAGTCGGGATCTTCACCTCTGCTGGGCTTCCGCTGTCGGGATTGTAAATCATACCGATTCCCCTGTAATATGCCCCCTATAATATTAATACACCCCCATCCACTACCCAGATAGCTGTAATATACCCCCCATAGTATTACACACTCATCCCATTAATATTAACATTGCCCCTAGATAGTGTTAATACACCCACCCCAAGACTGCATTAATATGCCCCCCACACCTCCCCATATACTTACCTGAGCAAGAAGTTGGCTGCTTGCTCTCTCTGCAGACTGCGGAGCTCCAGGGGAGGAGAGAGAGACAGAACACAGGCAGGACGGGGTGGGGAGGCTAGACAGGAGGAGAAGCACATACAGAGGGAATTGGAGAGAAAGGGGCGGAGCTTCAGCCAGGAGAGGAGGGAGTAGAGCCATCCTCCCCGCAGACAATTTGTGTGTGTGTGTGTATGTATGACAGCGCTCAGTCAGCACAGCAGCAGTGCAGCGTTCCCTTCTTTCCCTCAGCCAGCGCGGCCAGTGTTATACACTGAGCCTGGACTGGCTTTCATGCTGCATTCGGAACATTGTGGTGGGCAGTCTGTTCCGCCTTTAGGGCTGTTCTGCTCTGTGCGACGGCACCGGCCGCACCACCATAGTTACGGCCCTGCAAGGGATATTATTTCAAGTTTATCACTGAATGTACAAACTTGGTACACTATAAATGACGCTATTGAAGCTTGAGATATGACTAATGTCATTGAATATTTCACCTAAACCCTGATTTAGAAGGTACTTATCTTTCATACCTCTAAGCATTTTTTCATTTTGAACCCGTTAATTGCCGTATATGTGGTTATGTATATTTGTTTATTTTGATGTCATAAAGTATTTATTTGAGTTGATGAGATTAAAGGTTACATTTTAATGACTTTCACCTTTTCAACATCAAAGAGTGCTCACAATACAGAGTTCTTTCTTCCTCCTGTTTTTTTTCAAATCAGAGATTTACTAAAGTCAAAACCGATGCAAAACTGACCAAAAATCCAACTTTAGAACATTGGACGAACAATTAATATTTTTACATAGATGACTATAGAAACCGTAGATTTACCAACTGTCGATTTGTAAAACAACCAATATTTTACAGCGAACGCGCCGAAACGATAGACCTGCCTGAGGCAGGTGAGTTTGAGAGAAACTCTGTACAGATCAGGGTCACTGTGTTTTGTTTTACCAAGACCCATATGGAAAGCATGAAGTGTGAGTGTGTGTAATAAAGGGACAAATCAATTGTGTGTGTGCCTGTCATTTTTGTAATACTATAGGTGACAGTATGCCCTTAAGGTCCTGGGCATGTTCTTCCACTGTAAAGAACAACATTAAATCTGCATTTTACACTTTACCCCTGAACTGTTGCCTTCAGGTGTGCGAGAAAAACCCTTGGAGGAGGGACCTCAATTTATTTTTGAGGTTCCCATTTTCCAAGGGTTTCCAGCTCTGGGCTGATCAGTTTTCGGCTGGTTAATGTGATGGTAGTGGGATCCCTTGCTGCTTGTCCCCCTGCTATGGCATTACCACCTTGGCTGGTTCAGCCTGGTGCCAGTTAATGGAAAATAGGGGGAACCCTACACCAGATTTCCCCTGATTTTTCATGACCAAAAAAGGCTGAAAGCTCCAGGGCTGATTAAAATTTAAAGAAAAAAACACGGTGTGGGGTTCCCCCTAGATCTTTAAACTATTTTAATGTTTTATACCCTAATGGTGCGTACACACTGGGCGATTAAAGTGGACGACTGAACGATAACGATATCGTTATCGTTCAGTCGTCCACTTTATCGTCCATTTTTAACACAAAAAAGATGAACGATGACGACGACGCGCGTTCCCGCGGGTTGTTCGTCATCCTCGTTCATCGGGCTGACATGCAGGCCAACCTGACGACCTCGTCAGGTTGCTGCATGTCAGGGAATGGGTGAGAGAGCCCGGCGCTGAACGATATCGCTAATGATATTGTTCAGCGGCTGTGCTCAATGTCATGAACGACATTGAGCACAGCCTGCCGGGGACACACTAGACGATATCGCTCAGGGAGCATATCGTCTAGTGTGTATGCACCTTAAGAAGCCTGCACAGATTATAGTGATCTCTGTAGTGCTTCTTTCTTGGATGGGTATGCTGTTATTTTTTAGGTTCTATGTGCCATCAATTTTGAACTGAAAATTTACACCTGGAAAATCTGACTGACATTGATGTCGGATATCAATTGAAGATGATAAATATGCAGATTTTGTGGTTGGAAATCCTGTCAATGCCAGTCAATTTAGATCAGTTTTAAAATCAATCTAAATATGACCTTTAGTAAATGTATCCCTGTGAGTTGGAAAATCACAGAAAATTAGATGGAAAACAATAGACGTTGTGACAGGTGAGATAGCTGACCAAGCAGAGCGAAGCCACTCTCTTTGATTAGAATGACAGTCTTAGAAACTGTAATTTGCAATGGGGCTCCTTCACAGAGCAGTCTTACATTATATATGTGGATTTTATTTTTCCAAGCAAAGGAACGTTGATGTCTACAAGAAATAGAGACCTCCAACTGTGGATCAGGGACATAGATCCTACTGGTAAGCCCCGACTACTATGAGACGCCTCTTCAATACCCATTGCCTGTCTGTGTGTCTAGTGAGGCTAATCCCCCACCATCCAACATTGTGACTATTAACCACGGATCGCTCCCCTGAGCAACCGTACACCTGTGATTGTCATACAAAAGGTATCTTGCAGGTGTGCACTTCACTTTTTTAACCATTTAAGATTAAGGGGTCTATTTACTAAGCAGTGTTAGGAGAGAAAGTGAACGGTGATAAGGTACCAGCCAATCAGCTCCTAACTACCATCTCACAGTTGGGAGCTGATTGGCTGGTACCTTATCGCTTTTCACTCTGTCTCCTAACACTGCTTAGTAAATAGACCCCTAAGTAAGTTATGGAAAGTATAGAGATCCCCTATTGCTATATAATCTAAGGGTGCTCCCTAAAGTATTACACCCCAACAATTCCTTTAAATTGCACAACTATTCACAGAAGTGGAAAGTATAGTAGTCCCCTACTACAGGGTGATCCCAAAAGGATAATACCTTAAAATTTACCCAGAGCATTGTGACTTTATTAGTACATTATGAGTATTATTCCCACTACAGTCCCTCGTTCTTGTTTACATACTTATAGCAACATCTATATAGTTACCACTACACCATTACACTGCACCATACACCCCATACATAAGTGCCATCACCCCATCCCCTTTTTTATGATTAGCTGTTAGAGAGCTGTGCTGATAATGCCGCAGCTCCATTTAGCATACATACAGGAGCAAGAGTCTTATTCCCATTCATCATTGCATTTTCTTCATGGACGACTCACCCCCCATGTACATTATGGGCTCTGTGCCGGTGCTTTATATGTTATTTTGCCTCACAACATAATTGGGGTGACTTCCCATATGTAACAATCTAGGGTGCCAGGGGACGCCAGGAACTTCTGCCCTACTGCTTGGGTACCCAGCTGTGACATTCCCATTGTCCCGGGCAGAATCTGTCTTTTTCTCTCTCTCTCTTTCTTTCTCTCTCTCTTTCTGTGTCTCTCATTCCTCTCTTATTAGCCTCCTCCCCACCACATATGTTTTCTATGGATGGAGGGAAAACAATACTTTCAGTATCAACTCCATAATCACACATGCACAAGTGGGGGCAACCACATTTTTAACATGGGCGTCCCCTATTTTAAATGATTTGGCCCCTTAGTAGATATTTTTGGTGATCACCAGACAATGTCAACAAGTGGAATAAAAAAATATATAATTTTCCATAGAGGGCACATTATATCCTATCCCCCCCTATATTGGAATACACACATATACACATTTGGGGGGCCCTCTTTCAAACAATGTGTATCCCTAGTAGGTCTGGTCACCATACAAGAGCTAAAAAAAAGGTACACAAATATCTAATATTCCACAGATTGGGGGATATCCCCATCCTGTGTCAAATAAAATAAGATCCCTCCCATTTAGTGCAGTACGTTTTCTAGTCTAGTATTATTCCTACACATTGAAGGCGGTTAAAGTGAGATGTAGACAGATACAAAACTGCAGATTTTGTTATGAAATCTATAGAATCCTGCTATTTGCAATTTTGAAAAGGTGATTTAATAACAAAGCAAGTTAAAAAAACAAAACAATTTGAGGTGTTTAAAAAAAAAAAAAAAAACATTTGCTTTTCAATCGCTTTCTTTTTTTAAAAAAAACAACAACAATTTATTCGATTTTCAAAATAAGGTACAATCCAAAGATATACCATACATTTCACATACAAAATAAATTGAATGAAATACAATACAAATTAGGACAAATCTTGAACATAGCAGTGACAGAAAACATGGTGGTATAATATAATTGAAACAATTGTAACAATGTTTTCGTTCGGTTTCATAATATTTCAAACACTTTTTTCCAATTTTGGTTAAAGTTTATTTGATGTGTTAGATGGGGCAAAATAAAAAAAAAAGTAATGATAGTTTCTGAAAATGACAAAAGTGAAAAAAAAAAAAAAAGTATATTTTGTGAGGGTCCTGCATAAATATTCAGTAATATGTAGGAATGTGCAAATGTCAGAAAATTGGCTCACCACAGGATTGAGAAAACCCACAGCAGCAAAGACGCTAAGGGTTCCTTAGCAAATTTTTTATATAAATACTAGGCGCAATTATTTCTTAGGGACATATGTAGATCTAGTGTACTCAATTGGCAAAGGAAGGGATCTGCATTAACATCTGCTGAAATTGGCCTAAGGTCTATGCTATTTCTAATAATGAAAACTAAAGTGATATCATCACTATTCACCTTTTATACAGATGCTATTTACATGAATTTACTGCAGTTTTATTTTTTAACATTTGATAACTATTTTAACATCACTTGTATATTTTATATATTTGTGTATTGTAAAATAGAATTCCGTATTTTCTAGTCACAAAATAAGTTTGGTGACCTTGTGCACAAGGCCTAAACAGTCCTCCTTCAAGGATAGTAATCAAATATTGACATCTACAACATTATGATTTTACTGAGTTTATTGTTGTGAACCACAATCCACAAGTATGATTGTAGATTCACTTGGCAGTGAAGGTATGTTCTGAGACAGACTATGGAACATGGCTAATTTGGCCAAAGGTTTACTTGGACAGAATAAGAGCTTGTAGGAACGTTTTGTCCATTGTAAGGAAAAATCACCTGCTTTATTTGCATTTGTAAAAACTCAAGAAAAAAATAAGACCATTAAATAAAAAGAGTATTCATTCTAAGTATGAGTATTTACAACAGATGTGTTAGATTGAGTATTGAGAGGCAAGGTGGTCCCTTCCCTTAAGAATTGGCTTCTATCAGACATGGCTAGTGCAGGAATGCCTTCTACTAACTCCGGTCAGAGTTCTGTAAGCTATATCTAGCTCTTGTCCTCCAGACTCAGGGCCTGATTCAGAGCCGCTCGCTAGATGCGATCGCTCACTCCCAGTGTATGGAAATTCAGCTAAGTGACGTCAAGGCAGCCGCTCGCAGGGCAAGTCATAAGCACACCCACTATGTATTGGCGAGTGATCACTTTTTGTTTGTAGACGCCCACCAGCCTGTCTTAATACGCCCACTTGCGTACGTCATCTCCAGTAAGTGCAAGAAACCCTTCGGATGTGATCGCAGCCTTGAGGTTGACTATACCCTACTGCGAGCACTTCAGTGTAGATTTTAAGCAAGTGACGTTTCCTATGACGCTGGCTGTTAATTATGCACACCTCTGAAACGGCGTTGAATTTCTCAGGCATGCCTGTGGTCGCACCAACACTCCCCAGTTTAAAGTGGCCTGCCCCAGTTACCACCCACTAGCGGCTTGATCTGTCAGTCATTCAGCTGGGCCATCTATGCTTGGCGAGAGAGAGTTTCCCCATCGCTCGTACCAGTTTGCACACGCGCAATACGAAGCGTCCGCATGTGCAGGTTGAAAAACATTGCTCGCTCCGAGCGAGTGGCCGCTTGTGAGAGGGTCTGAATCAGGCCCTCAGTTCTGTATCTAATTTTTTTGGCAATAGAAATTCTGTATTTCTGTATCTAATTGGTAAATATGTCCCTAAGAGTATATCTTGCACATATACCATTACCAAAACTTTGTTTATATATATATATATATATATATATATATATATATATATATATGTCAGGTCCATAAATATTGGGACATTGACAGAATTTTCAGATTTTGGCCTCTATTCACCACCACAATGGTTTTGAAATGGAACAAACAAGATGTGCTTTAACTGCAGACTTTCAGATTTAATTTGAGGGTAATTACATCCAAATCGGGTGAACGGTGTAGGAATAACAACAGTTTCAATATGTGCCTCCCACTTTTTAAGGGGCCAAAAGTAATGGGACTATCAACTCAAAAGCTATTTCATGGACAGATGTGGGCTATTCCCTCGTTATTTCATTATCAATTAAGCAGGTAAAAGGTCTGGCGTTGATTCTAGGTGTGACATTTGCATTTGGAATCAGTTGCTGTCAACTCTCAATATGAGATCCAAAGAGCTGTCACTATCAGTGAAGCAAGCCATCATTAGGCTGAAAAATCAAAACAAACCCATCAGAGAGATAGCAAAAACATTAGGTGTGGCCAAATCAACTGTTTGGAACATTCTTAAAAAGAAAGAACGCTTCGGAGAGCTCAGCAACACCAAAAGACCCAGAAGACCACGGAAAACAACTGTGGTGGATAACAAAAGAATTATTTCCCTGGGGAAGAAAAACCCCTTCACAACAGTTGGCCAAATCAAGAACACCCTCCAGGAGGTAGATGTATATGTGTCAAAGTTAACAATCAAGAGAAGACTTCACAAGAGTGAATATACAGGGTTCAGCACAAGATGCAAACCATTGGTGAGCCACAAAAACAGGAAGACCAGATTAGAGTTTGCCAAACAACATCTAAAAAAGCCATTACAGTTCTGGAACAACATCCTATGGACAGATGAGACAAAGATCAACTTGTACCAGAGTGATGAGAAGGAAAGGAACTGCTCATGATCCAAAACATACCACCTCATCCGTGAAGCATGGTGGTGGTAGTGTCATGGCGTGGGCATGTATGGCTGCCAATGGAACTGGTTCCCTTGTATTTATTGATGATGTGACTGCTGACAAAAGCAGCAGAATGAATTCTGAAGTGTTTCAGGCAATATTATATGCTCATATTCAGTCAAATGCTTCAGAACTCATTGGACGGCGCTTCACAGTGCAGATGGACAATGACCCGAAGCATACTGCAAAAGCAACCAAAGAGTTTTAAAAGGCTAAAAGTGGAATGTTATGCAATGGCCAAGTCAATCCCCTGACCTGAATCCGATTGAGCATGAATTTCACTTGATGAAGACAAAACTGAAGGAAAAATGCCCCAAGAACAAGCAGGAACTGAAGACATTTGCAGTAGAGGCCTGGCAGAGCATCACCAGGGATGAAACCCAGCGTCTGGTGATGTCTATGCGTTCCAGACTTCAGGCTGTAATTGCCTGCAAAGGATTTGCAACAAAGTATTAAAAAGTGAAAGTTAGATTTAGGATTGTTTAGTTTGTCCCATTACTTTTGGCCCCTTAAAAAGTGGGAGGCACATATAGAAACCGTTGTAATTCCTACACCGTTCACCTGATTTGGATGTAATTACCCTCAAATTAAATCTGAAAGTCTGCAGTTAAATCACATCTTGTTTATTTCATTTCAAAGCCATTGTGGTGGTGAATAGAGGACAAAATATGAAAATTCTGTCAATGTCCCAATATTTATGGACCTGACTGTGTATATATAAATATATATATATATATTGTTATTCTATAAATTACATTCATGACATTTGGATTTATTTATTTTTTTAAGTTTTTTGTTATTACCGTATATAATAAGCCGAGTTTTTCAGCACATTTTTTGTGCTGAAAAAGCACCCCCTCGGCTTATACTCGAGTCATGCCCGCATGGTATGCTGCTGAGTAGCGTACCATGCGGGCCGCGGTGCAGACTGTGTCACTGTGACACAGCTGCACCGCGTGTGTAGCGCTGACCGGACGGAGTTGTCAGAGTGTAATCAGCAGCCGCTGAGACTCTCAGCGGCTACTGCTGCTCCCACTGCGGGAGCCATCTTCCGGCTCCCGCAGTGGGTAATGGGAGAGACGTCGTCATGACGACGTCTCTCCCATTATGCAAAACGGCGGAGGAGCCTGTAGCAGCGTCGGGACCAGGAGCGGGGTTACAGGTGTTTTTTTTTTTTTTTTACATTTCTTTCTACTGGGGGGGCTACTACCGGGGGGTACTACCAGGGGGGGATATCGCTACTGGGGGCACTACCAAAGGGGGAGATTAATAATGGGGGAACTACCAGGGGGGGGATGTTGCTACTGGGGGCACTACCAGGGGGGTTAATACTGGGGGCACTACCAGGGGGGATATTGCTACTGGGGGCACTACCAGGGGGGGATTAATATTGGGGGCACTACCAGGGGGGATGTTGCTACTGGGGGCACTACCAGGGGGGGGATTAATACTAGGGGCACTACCAGGGGGGGATATTGCTACTGGGGGCACTACCAGGGGGGGGATTAATACTGGGGGCACTACCAGGGGGGGATATTGCTACTGGGGGCACTACCAGGGGGGGTATTACTACTGGGGGCACTACCAGGGGGGGATATTACTACTGGGGGCACTACCAGGGGGGGATATTACTACTGGGGGCACTACCAGGGGGGGATTACTACTGGGGACAGTACCAGAGGGGGGATTACTACCAGTAGCTGCTGCATTTCCCACCCTAGGCTTATACTCGAGTCAATAAGTTTTCCCAGTTTTTTGTGGTAAAATTAGGTCTTTACTAACACTCAGAAAAAAAGAGAAAGGAATATGTAGCATAATCCTTTTAAGGTATAGCCAAATACTTCGAAATGATAATTATTAGGCATACAATAATAAAACTGGAATCGTGGCAGAAGACTAAAAGCCAGAAAGCCCAGATCCAGTCCAAAGCATCTCACCATGGTGCAGGAGATGGCATAACCTAGTCTTCCTCAGGGGCACATCTACAAGCAGAGACTGACGCAGGTTTACGCCAGATCCTTGTGTTGTAAGGGAAATACCTCTACCCCATCCTTTTATTGTCATTTTATAGCCATATATTGCTGTGCATGCAATTTGCTTTCTGTTGATTACAGACTATGCATGATGTATAATGCTCTCTACATGTTCTATTTGTCAGGAAAAAACTGAGAGACAGCTATAAAAAAATGAAACGAATTGTTTTTCTATTCATGTACTTGCCCATGAGCTCACTAACATTTTGTTAAGATTACTAAACTTCCCCAACACGCTGCGATCACCACCTGTTATGCAGTGCTATCTCTACAATCAAAGCAAGAGTTGCAAGCGGGTAGAAAGCTTGGATTTGAACAATAGCACCTAATGTACTCCATTTCTTGACCTTTTACCCATGGCATGTTCAAAAGTGTATATGTACAGTCACAAGGCAATGGCTATGTACAGTTATGGTGCGTACATACATAGCGATTTGAACGATATCGATATCTTTACCGTTATCTTTCAATTCGTTCTTTTAAATGGTTCCTACCATCTCACCGTCGACCAGCGATGTGTGACCACATATGGTCGATAGTGATATCGTCCATCGCTGTGCATGCCGGTCAACTAGCTCGATTTGACCGGCATGCACGGCCGAGTTTGAGAACCACTGGTCTAATACATATTTCAAGCAAGTTACTATAGGGACCCGTGATTGATGATTGCGGATCGCTATAGTCATTGGCAAGTTGGTGGTGTGCTGGATGATCAATACTGATCATACAGCATACCAGGGAGGGTTCTGCCAGCGATATCGTATCACTGTGATACACTAGTGCAATGGCTATGCTGGTGCCGTAAAGTAATGTAGACTTCTTTTTTCCATACAGTTGTGCTTTTGTCTGCAGTTAAGGCCAGCCGAATTGCTGCTAGCAGAATAGCTGCTAGCTGCAATGTGCACACATCCCAGTAACATGCGGCATTTGAAGAATATGTTGAATTTCTGCTACATGGAAAAAAAAAAGCTAAGTGGAGTGCAAAGGAGAACTGCTCAACAAATGTTTCCATTTAATTATGTGCTGTATAGGGAAAAATCCTTATTTATTTGAAGCTTTTGGACAAATCTGTCTTAACAAAGCTCCCAGAGATGCTGTTTTTGGAAGCAGGTAATTTTTCAATACGTTCTTTTAGCCATCTAGGATAATTTAGGGGATTAATCAACAGATGGCCTAGTAATCCAGCAACAATGGAACATTAAATAAGGGCCGAGTTACCCATGGAAAGACCATATCATAATTTTTAAAGTGTGTCCTTATTCAACCTCCAGAAGATATCTGTAACTTAATTTATACACAAATACAGTGACTAGAGGGGGGTATCCACTTAGCGATTTAACCAAGCGATTGCACGATAACGACGTCGTTATCGTGCAATCGCTTGCAAATCGCGCATGCATCGGGCATGTTTTGGTCAGAAGCGACCAGCGATGCGCGTGCCCGCTGGTCGCTTCCGACATCGCCCGTACATGCTGGTCAAACTGGCGATCTCGTCAGGTTCAGCATGTGCGGGGATGAGGGATGTGCCTGGACTGAACGAGTGAATGTTCAGTCTAGGCAAATCACTAGATATACAAACGGGAGCACAACAGCAATGTCGTAATCATGCTCTCATGTTTTTGAGAACTATTTACTAATTAGATGTGGGCAATAGTAAGTAATTGTTTTGAAGGGAGTTCATCCTTGCTGCAACACCATTCCATAGATACCCCAGCACCACTGTTCTGCTTTACTACATATATATTGTCTAATACACAGGTTCTCAAACTCAGGACCCCAAACAGTTCATGTTTTCCAGGTCTCCTCACAAAATCGCAAGTGAAATAATTATTTCCACCTGTGGATCTTTTAAAATGTTCCAGTGAGTAATGAATACACCTGTGCACCTGCTGGGTGACCTGGAAAATGTGAATTCTGTGGGGTCCTGAGGACCGAATTTGAGAACCACTGGTCTAATACTGTAAATACAAGTTATACAATTCTATTCATAAAATGCTGTAGTCCACAATGTTAGTTCTTAGCAAGAGAGATTTCTCATCACCGGTAGATTAAATACAATTTCCGGAAAAAGATCACAGGTCACTGTATTAATAAAATTGCACACTTTCTGTAACTTCTACTAATTTAGAGGCTCATGTAGAGGTATCTGTAAATGCATTTTGCAGAGTTGTTTCCTCGCAAAACATATTATTTGGACCCTGCATTTGCAGTATACTGGAGTGTGTCTCAGTCTGTTGTGACTCTCTGCGCTTAGAACAGTGGAGACCAGGGGAGAGCTGAGTACAGTAAAGGCGTGTTGTTAACACACCTTATGTTTGATGCCGGGTTGTAGAAGCCACAGATACGCCTCTTGTGGCTGCCTCTCCTGTTGTGCAAGATCCCTGCTGCTGCTGCTGATGTGTACAAAGAAATGGGCACCCCAAAAAATACAACCTGATTTAGTGTTGCTAGCAGCAAAATTGGGGGATCATAAGCATGGCATCACTCAGAAAATGCCAGTTCCAGCACTTGCCAGCCATGGCTGGTGGTACTATAGCAGGGAAACCTGTACCACGGGGTCTCCCCACCATAGTGCCAAACCTGTCCCTCCTAAGATAGCCAGCCCTGTGATGATAGCAAAAATATGAGATATGGTAAGAACTTACCCTTGTTATCTCTATTTCTACGAAGTCCATAAGGTTCCACAGGATACCTTGGGGTATAGGTGATGGCGGCAGACATCGGGCACCTCAGACTTAATTTTTCAGCCTCCCAGGATGCAGTGGGGTCCCTCTGCTATACCCCGCCCCCGAGCCAAGGCAAATCAGTTACGTAGCAAGCCATAGGAGGAGAAGAAAGAGAGAGAAGAAAGTCTGGAACACACAAGAATCACACCAGAAGGAGACGGAAAAACCAGTGACCAGAATAAAAGCCCATCTGCAGTACAGGTGTGACAGCGCGGGAGTCCTGTGGAACCCTATGGACTTCGTAGAAATAGAGATAACAAGGGTAAGTTCTTACCATATCTCATATTTTCTACTTCAGGATCCATAGGGTATCCACAGGATACCTTGGGGATGTCCCAAAGCAGTATCCTTTAAGGGTGGGGACCCTCCTTGCTGAAAGGAGAATCCGCCGCCCGAAGGAAGCATCCTGAGAGGCGAAGGTATCAAATGCATAATACTTTACAAAGGTATGGACAGAAGACACATGGCTGCCTTGCAGAGCTGAACAGCAGAGGCACCATGACGAGCTGCCCACGAAGGACCCAGTAGAATGAGCTTCAATAGAGGAAGGCCCTCATGAATGTAAGCCTCAGAAATCGCCATGGGAATCCACCCTGTCAAAGTCTGCTTAGTGGCAGGCCAACCCTTCTTACTGAAACCATAGAGGGCAAACAAAGAGTCCGACGTCCGAAATGAATTGGTACGGTCAACATAAATCCTTAGAGCACGTACCACATCCAAGGAGGGCTCACCAGCTGAGATGTCTGGTGAATTATAGGCCGACACCATAATTTCCTCATTAATATGGACACTAGATACCACCTTAGGTAGGAAACCGGGGCGAGTGCGAAGCACTGCCCTATCCCTATGAAAAATCAGAAAGGGAGGGCGACATGAGAGAGCCCCCAAAACTGACACCCTTCTGGCCAAAGCAATGGCCAGAAGAAACACAGTCTTAGCTGTAAGCCATTTTAAATCCACTGAGCCCAGTGGTTCAAACGGCGGTCCTTGGAGAGCCCTAAGGACTACAGCCAAATCCTAAGGAGTCACTGGTGAAACAAAGGGAGGGAAGTACACCTTGCTTAAAGTTGCGGACATCAGGAAGGGTAGCAATCCTACGCTGAAACCTCACTGACAGGGCAGAAACCCAGGTCCGGGTAATGGCAAGGACCTTGAGACAATAGGTCCGGACGTTGAGGCAACAGCATTGGAGTGTCTATGGAGAGACTCCGAAGATCTGAGTACCAGTGACCACTGGGCCACGCTGGAGCCATCAACAGGAGAATGCCTCCCCCTTGCTTGAACTCTTGAAGTACTCGAGGAAGAAGGGAGAACGGAGGGAAGGGGTGCGCAAACTGGAAGGTCCACCAGACCGACACAGTGTCTACCAGAAGAGCCTCCTCATCTCTTGTTCTTGACCCGTACATAGACAGCTTGTTGTCTTGTCAGGAGGCCATGAGGTTTATCTCTGGAAGGCCCCACTTGTTCACTAGGAATTAAAACACCTCCTGGTGAAGAAACCATTCCCCGGGATGCACGTCCTGATGGCTGAGGAAGTCTGCTTCCCAGTTGAGTACTCCTGGTATGAACACTGCCGTGACAGCTGGGAGATTGCCTTCCGCCCAAGCCAGAATGCAGGACACCTCAGGGCCGCCTGACTTCTGGTTCCTCCTTGGTGGTTTATGTAAGCCTCTGTGGTGGCGTAGTCTGACTGGACTTGCACGGATTTTCCGTGAAGAACTAGTCTAGTTTGCTGAAGAGCTCTAAATACCGCTCGAAGTACCAATATGTTGATTGGAAGAGCAGATTCTGATGACGGCCACCTTCCCTAAAGTAGTATGGACCTGTCACAGCCCCCCAACCTCAGAGACTGGAGTCCGTCGTCAGGAGGACCCAGTCTGAGATCCAAAATGGGCGTGTGTAGCCACCAGGCCAGAGACAGACGTACCTCTGGAGAAAGCACCATTATCAGTTTTTTTATCCGATGGGGCAACTCATTCCATCTGGACAAGATCAACTTCTGCAAAGATCTGGAGTGAAAACTGGGCATACTCTACCATGGTGAACTTCGACAACATGGACCCCAGTAACCTCATTGCCGAGTGAAGGGACACTCTGCGACGCTGAATACAAATATGAATCTTTACAAGAAACAACAAAAAGTAATCCCCCAGGACACTGAATGAAATCAGCAATAAGATTTGAAAAACTACATGGTGGTAGATAATTCAGAGATCTCAGTTGCATATATTTGCAAAGATATGGCTAAGCCTCCGGAGTCTCACAAGTTTTTCCCAAATCAGGGCCAAAGAGGACCTCACCATTAAAGGGTAAGCATTCCAACCCTTTCTTGGAGTCTGCATCAGCTCTCCATGAGCGCCACCACAGGGAGCGGCGCGCCGCCACTGCTGCCGAGGAGATTCTAGAAGTGAGGAGACCTATAACCAAGGCATCTGCCCCCTGTTCCATTCTCTGGCTACCTAGCTTAGTCATAGCTGGTCTGGAAGCATCCCCCTGTAAGTGGGTATATGGACTTCCAACAAAGTACCACTTTGTGATACGTAGCATTCGAGAGAACATAGGCAAGGTTGCAGTACTCACTAGGCATGTAATAAACTACAGGAATGGATAACCTGCAGCTAACATTCCTGTGATATCATTGACAAAGGGAATTCCGCAGAATACCCTTTACACATAAAAGTTTCGTGCCCGCAAAACCTCACTTTTGCAAAAAGGTCTCGCTTTGGTGAAAAATTATGACTTTGGCAAAAAAGTATCGCTTAGGCGAAAAAGTATTGCACAGGCGAAAATGCGATTCCCAGGCCACCTACCTAGCGTGGCATACACGCGAAACTTCATCGCCGAAGCGAAGAGTAGGTGAAAGGGCGCAATATGCGGATTTCGCCTAAAGCGTGCCCCATGTTGGATTAAGAGAAATGCCTGCAACATGGACTGGAGGTAGTAGTCAGTCTCTGTACAAAGGTAGAGAGAGAGACACTACTGGGCCTGTTTCAGACCCACTCGCGAGCGCTGAGCGCTCGCAAGTGGGTCGATGGTGGCCCAGTGTGAATACGCACGACGGAGCTGGCTCCATCGTGCGCATGCGCGAGACCCAGATAGCGACGGGCAAACCGTCGCTCCGGGACTCGTACCAAAGGGGGCGTGCTGTCGATGTTGAGTGACAGCACGCCCCCTTTAGTGGGCGTATCGGGGGCGTGGCTGCCCAGACGGAGGCGTTCCCATGGGAACGCCTACCGTCTGGGGCCGGCCCCACTGACATCACAAGTGATGTCAGTGGGAGTGCTTTCGGCTCTATTAGAGGCAATGAGACCCTACCACAAGGGTCTCGTCGCAAGCCCGATGGTCGTGATGGTCATCTTCCTGGCCGCTCGCTATAGCTGTGGGTGGTCACCCACAGCTATAAGAGCGGCCAGGAGGTCGCTGTAAAAATGAAGAAGGACGGCCCTGATTCAGAGCGAGCGCCCTGTCAGAGCGTCCGGCTCTGAGTCAGGGCCACTGTGTGAACTACCAGGAAGGGAGAATTAGCTGTTTCTCCTCAAGTACCTGCCTCGTAACAGTTAGAGTGGAGCAGCAGGGTGTACGTCATACCTGCAGCCACAACCACATGGTAATATCACACAGCATGCGCTGGGTATAATGTGACCACATAGCATATACATACATATATACACATTATAGTAGTAAAGCAAAATACTACTACTAGTCCTGTCTGATGCTTGTCAAGCCGCAGGAACTTACTGCATAAATATGGCAGAGTGAAATACCAATTCTCACAAATACATATTGTATATAAATGTGAGAAACCCTCAGTGTACACATCACCCTCCGCTAACAGTACTGAGCATATGGTACGTTTTAGCTGAGGAGAATAATCACGTTCACTCTCAGACAGGATGTGTGTATGTAAACTAGGGATGTGCGCCGGACCATTTTTGCCGGATTTGGATTTGGTTCTAATTCGTCGTCCGGCTTTGGATTTGGATTTGCCAAACTGCGGTGACTGGCTTTGGATTTGGATTTTTTTTACAAAAATTGACAAAAAAAAGCTAAAATCACATAAATTGGTCTTTTTTTTCTTCCTAGAGTATTATTAACCTCAATAACATTAATTTCCAGTCAATTTAGACCATATCACAGCTTATAATATTGTTTTCAACATTATTGGCCAAAGGTTGCAGTGAGCTGACTGGTTACTAAGCGACAAAGCAGCGGCACAACGACACAGACACCACAGTATAAAGCACATCTATGACACATTGCCACACAGCAGTGGCAGAAATGAAAAGTAGTGCACCCACCCAGTGGGGTACGGCCAGCAGAATCACAGTACTTGTTTACATAGTGGGCTACGGCCCAAGGAGTCACAGTGCACAATCTTATTCACATTACACCGCACATAGGGCCTGATTCACATTACACCATAAAGTAGTGTCTCTTATTTATGTTACGACACACAGTAGTGCCCCTTTTACACAATGCCCACAGTAGTGCCCCTTTTACACAATGCCCGCAGTAGTGGTGTCCCTTACACAATGCCCCCAGCAGTGGTGCCCCCTATGCAGTCCCCTTAGTAGTAGGGTCCCCTATACAGTGCCCCCAGTAGTATGCCCCCCAGTAGTATGCCCCCCATTAGCATGCCACCCAGTAGTATGCCCCCCATTAGCAGGCCCCCCCAGTAGTATGCCCACCATTAGCATGCCACCCAGTAGTATGCCCCCCATTAGCAGGCCCCCCCAGTAGTATGCCCCCCATTAGCAGCCCCCCCAGTAGTATGGCCCCCCCAGTAGTAGGCTGCCCCAGTAGCAGGCCCCCCTCAGTAGTAGGCTGCCCCAGTAGTAGCCCCCCCTGTTGTATGGCCCCCCAGTAGTAGTAAGCCCCCCCAGTAGTATGCCCCCACTGTAGTATGGCCCCCCCAGTAGCAGGCCCCTCAGTAGTATGGCCCCCCCAGTAGTATAGCCCCCCCCCAGTAGCAGGCCCCTCAGTAGTATGGACGCCCAGTAGCAGACCTCCCCCAGTAGCAGACCCCCCCAGTAGTATAGCCCCCCCCCAGTAGCAGGCCCCTCAGTAGTATGGACCCCCAGTAGCAGACCCCCCCAGTAGCAGACCCCCCCAGTTGTATAGCCCCCCCCAGTAGCAGCCCCCCCCCCCCAGTAGCAGCCCCCCCCCAGTAGCGCCCCCGGCCCTTGCACAACTTTCACAAGTTAAAAAAAAAACTTACCTGATTCCCCGCTCCCGCGCCGTCCGCTCTGCTGAGCCTGTCACACACTGCGGAGGGAGCCGGAAGACGGAGCTCATGTGTGAGCTCCAGCCGGCTCCCTCCGTGCAGCAGCCAATGAGAGTTTGTGTGACTCTCATTGGCTGCTGTGACAAACACACAGCCGCCAGTTTGTGTCTGTGTAGGGCAGAGCGCTCTGCCCTACACAATAGGAGCCCTGATGTCGGATTCTCTAGTGAGAATCCGACATCAGGCGGCCGCCGTTCGGCCCCGAACGGGGATCCGAGTCAGGCGGTGAACACCCGAACAGGGTTCGGGTGGACTCGGATCCCCAATGTTCGGAGCGGTTCGGATTCCACAGAATCCGAACCGCTCATCTCTAATGTAAACAAGGTGTATGTGACGCACCACACAGAAAAACACTTCTCATTTTAACTGTGAGGTAATAAGCACCCTGCAGCACCGCACCGCAAGGGAGAGAAAGACAGGGATAGTAAAATGGCTGACAGTCAGAAGTGAAGTACAGTCAGACAGCGCTAGCATATAGTCACATACAATGCAGAAATAAATCACCTGCACTACAAGCACTATGATCAACTACGCAGACACAGAGCCTGGTAGGAAACAGTGCTGCATACACTGACCTCAGTGGAAGAGAGGTATGCGGGGGACCCGGACCGCGATGCCCCCTGTATCAGAATCCAACAGCGTTCGCCACTTTTATAAAGTGGCCGCCTAGGAGCTGATAGGAGACAGGCCCGGGGGAGGAACGCTGCCACAGCCCACCAGACTGCTGTGGAAAGGCACTGTGCAGCGGGGTAGGCGCCGCCTGTGAGACAGGGAAAGCACACACCCCTAGCATGCTTTTAACCCCTGGGACGCTGGAGCATTTTTCATACTGCTGCAGCCCGCTGTCCCTCGTGGTCTAGTGGAATCAGAGGATCAGTACCTTGCTCCACACACAGCCTATCCCCAGGGAGCCCCCTGCCTAGGGACAAATAAGACTGTGAAGCGGCGGTAACCCACCGCGGGTTCCCACTGCTTACCTGAATCCCCGTGAATCCGGCCACAGTTTGGAATACCGTGGTCCCTGCTAGCTTAGACCCTGGTACCCGCCAGCATCCGGTGTTCTGGCCCGTGGGGTAAAGGAGCGGCAGCATGGACCTCTAATTAGCCTGTCCATGCTGCCCGCTCATATCATCGCAGCAAAAGCTGCTGGAAGAAACTTCAGAGATTGTCCAATAGCTCCCCTCTGAACAGGTGAACCGACTCCGAACCGGGCACCTACGAAACTGTTAGGCCTCGGCTCGGGGGCGGGGTATAGGAGAGGGACCCCAGTGCATCCTGGGAGGCTGAAAAATTAACTCTGAGGTGCCCGATGTCTGACGCCATCGCCTATACCCCAAGGTATCCTGCGGATACCCTATGGACCCTGAAGTAGAAATTGCTATTAACAATACCCTGGGAGGTGTTGGGTTAATGGTCCAAAAAATATAGTAAAATATTACTTGTAGAACTACATGTCAAGGCCACCTTTAAAGGGCTTGATATTCTGGTGGTTGCAGTACTACAGGTTCCAACATACCCAGGGTAGCCGAGACCTACTGTCACTTGCCTGCATGCCCTGGCACCTGTACTGCACAAAGGAGAAATTATGGACTAAGAAACACACTGATTTAAAAAAAAAAAAAAAAAACACTCATCCATATATCCCTCTTTCTCCAGGTTATTGCTCACCTAAGTTCAGTGGTCAAGGGGAGCACATACAATGACAGTATTTGCTCCCCCTAACACTCCTATTTACTCTGTGGAGTTTTCCCACTATATCCCCACTTTAGTACACTGCAAGCAATGTCCATATGCAAGACGCACATTATTATTATTATCATTTATTTATATGGCGCCACAAATGTTCCGCAGGGCCTTACAAAGTACATAAACAAGTTGTAGACAAGCGACTTACAGAACAATACAATACAGGACCAGGACATGGATAATATATATTGCTACATCAGCGACCACAACACCCAGATAAGCAACAGAGCATAAGCAACCAAGTGTTAGGTGCCCTAGTGGTGAGTAAGAAGTAGATGAAACTAAAGTAGGGAGAAGCACAAGAGAGTAGAGGGCCCTGCTCATAAGAGCTTACATTCTAAAAGCAATGTATGTAAGATACCCTAAAAGTGGAAGATACACAGTAGTTACACAACTTGCAAAAAATTGTGAAACTCTTCATACTACACAAATTGTGTATTCTTTATGCAATTAAACTTACTGTACCTTTGTGGCATAAATTGCATGCGACCCAGCATAGGCCCCTAAATGTCAGTCTGATTTTTCTACTCTGAGCTACATACAGTATTACCATTGGTGGGAATTTGTCACCTGGAAGTATCAGAAGTCTAATTACTGTGGCCAACTAGAGGCAGGGATTAATATCAAGGTAATTAAGAGCATTATTCATTATCTGTCACAACAAATCCTGCATCACATGAGATGCTTTTAAATCCTTTGATCTATTTGATTTTTGACCTATTTAGTATTATACTGCAAATCCCTAAGCACTCAATCATTTATGATTGTGTGCTACACATATACAGAAGCATGAACCCACTCTACATTAATTCTCTTTTGATTCAGTATTTGTTATTATTGGAAGCTCTGTGTTATTGACTCTTGTGAAATGAACTGTAATAAATAGATGGCTTTTCAGAGAGATTATAGAATTCCCTACCAAGGCCCATATTCAATTTGAGGCGAAAAGTCCAGACTTTTCGCCTGCTGGACTTTTCGCCTCCTTCACCTGTTTTCCAGGCGGAAATATATCACGCGCGTGCCCGCTATTTTTCGGGAAAAATTTGTCAGACTCCCCTATAGATGTCCAGATATAGGGGATCACTATGGGTACCCCCGTTTTTACCTACAGAAGAAAGTCGGGTTTTTAAATAGCCGCTGCAGGTGCATAAATGCGGCTTTGAAGAAGGTGATGCAGAAGAGCATTTAGAAGTTTTTATTGTGAAAAATAACTATGCCCATCAAATTTGGGGTACTTGAAAATGGGTGCAGGCATACTTTTAAGTCCCATAAATGATTTTTTTAAATTCTGCAAAAATGCACCTGCCGCTACTCGTGCAATGAAGAAAACACCTGCCACATATAAGAGAACCCCTCTGGAATCCATTCCGTTAATTTACAAGCGTGTTCCCTATTTTTTTTTTTTACCGCAAAATTGAACAAATTTTTTTGGGGTGTCCCTATTTATTTATTTTTGACACAGATCGTTTTAGGGGGGAATTCCCAAGGGTGCAGGCTAATTTTTTTAAGCCTGCACCCCTAAACCCCAATTCTGCACTTTTTTTCGCCAGCAAAAGGCTGGCGAAAAATTATCCCCGTTTTTTTACATTGACTTTTCGCACCGGCGAAAAGTCCATTTAATTGAATACGGGGATAATTGAAATAGGCGAAACTTACATAATCGGCAATAAATTATCGCCGATTCCGACATTTCGCCTAAAATTGAATATGGACCCAAGTCTGATCAGGCTCTCCCTCAGCTTTCAAATCTTTAAAGTGGATAGAGGCACAGGCCAAGTCATGTAGTCAAGAGTAAGATACAGTTACCAAAGGCAAGGCAAGGCAAGGCTCAATTCACCGGTATATGCAAAACAGAGAATATTTTGATATGAGCTTTAAGATGTAGTAACTGGTGGTGTTATTGAGAGCATTGTAGAAAAAGGTGAGTCAGTGTACGGATTTCCAAAGTGGTGCTGCAGATATGGAACAATGAATAGGCCCCATGAGCGAATTCATAAGATGTGTACACTGAGAGAAGCAGAGAGCCAAGATCAGAGCATTTTGTGGGACCCCAACGAATAGCGGGAGTTTAGAGGAATATGTGACAGATAGATACACTAAAAGACTTTTGATTTGAAAGGTAGGAAGTGTATAAGGTATGTACTGTGTGAATTGAAATATACGCAGGAGAAAAGGATGATCAGCAGTGTTGAAGGCAGCAGAGAGGCCCAGGAGGATGAGTAAGGATAATTTACCTTTAGACTATGCTGCACGTTATATAATTCCCCACCTCCCGATCCCATTGTAGAGATTAAAATAAGAAGAAATTGCTCAGTTTGTACGTGTGCGCACCAATCCGATAATCGCTCCATCGGATTAGAGTGCTTATCGGATCATCAGCATTTATCAGGTAATCTGTAGACAGCTTAGGCCACATTTGTGTTGTATGGATGTTTGTGGCAGAGAGATCTTGTGCTGCAAAGTCAGGGCCGGCTTCAGGTTTACTAGCACGCTGTGCGAGAAATGTTGGAGCGCCCTCCACCCCCCCACCACAACCCAGTAATATTTTTGTCAACTGAACAAAAATAAAATATAAAATCATAGGGTCACAGGGAACTATAGGCAGACCGACGCAGCCGGTAACCGTCCGTCTGCTGCAGCCAGAGCATGGTCAAAGACTAAGCAGGCAGGGATGGCATGTGTCATTTCATAAGGGTTCACGTCAAGCCCGGCCAGCCCAGAGCTGCCCAATCCTGGCTGGCTGGCTTATAGTATAGGCGGGTGGGTGTGTCCTCAAGGCCAGGAAGCGGGGCAGGCCAGCGGGGATTTTTCAGACAGGCAGTGACTGTTAAAGGCAAAAGGGCCAGTCAGAGAGGGAAAATGGCGGTGGGAAATCGATGCAACCACTATGGGTGGCGCCCCTGCGCAGTCGCTCTGGAGGAATGTGCCAAAGCCTGCCCTGTACAAAGTGCACAGATAAGGAAAGGGGAGAGCAGTAGACATATGTGAATAACATTGGAGGGATTGGAAGAGCGAGGTGAATGGAAAGTTTGGGAAGGAGGAAGTGAAATTGAGTAGGTGAAAGAGAGAAGGTAACTTGAGTAGGTGTATGATGGAGGCATATGAGGGAGGTGGATTGCAAGGGTAGGTAATAAGAGTGGGTAGAAAAATAATTAAAGTTGTTCAGGGCAATGTATGAGATGAAGGATAATTTAGGGCACCTTGGCTGAGGTTAATAAAGTAGTCAGTCAGTGCAGTTTTATTATGATGTCCAGGATGCTTACAGTGGGCTCTGTGGGTCCATCAGCCAAAGAGAGATGGGAACAGTAATCTCAACTGTGATCAATGGGCAAATGAACAGATATTGAAACATCTGAATAGAGGTTGTAGTTCAGTAGATGCTAACTTCAATCATCAATGCTATATTTTAGTTTACCCCTAGTATCCACAAATATTCAATGCTTTATTGTATGTCACAGAAATATGTGAGTTATCAAATTCTATACACTCTGATAGGATAAAGGGGGGGGGGGCTGGGATGCACGTCCTAATTTAAACACAATAGGACGTGCTACCTTGCTGAGACGTGTAGTTCTACAGCAGAAAAGAGAGGGGGAGATGCAGATGCACACTCTAAGCACTAAGATTACTGAATATATAAAAAAATATAAAATAAACTATCAATTAACATGGTTTTCTATTAAGGTTCTTAGTACATGTTTGGCCAAAGATGTTTGTCCACCTACCACGTTAAGGTGACCTCATCAGGTGGGTCCCTAACATCCCTAATACTGACACATTGTATAAATGTATCTAGGACTTACCTGTAATAGTGCCCAGTGGCGGTTCTAGGGGAGAGGCAAAAAAAAATCTCTGAAAAAAAAACCCAGCACCGCTTCCCCCCCCCGCTAGCTGCCGCCGCAGGGAAGCTACGTTTGCCGGGCGCCCGCTGATATTTGTTATCAGCAGGCACCCGGCTCCCTCCCAGCAGCAGCCAAGAGCACTGTGGGAGGGAAGTCATGACGTCTCTCCCATAGATGTGAGGAGCCGGAGCTCACTCCTGAGCTCCTGCTCCCTCAGAGAGCACTATGGGAGGGACGTAATGACGTCTCTCCCATAGATACGTGGTGGAGCCGCGGTAGGACCGGACAGCAGCGGACGCAGGAGCAGGGCTTAAGGTAAGTATTACTACTAGGGGCATGGCTATAGGGGGGCATTACTACTGGGGGCATGGCTATAGGGGGGCATGGCTATAAAGGGCATTACTACTGGGGACATGGGTATAGGGGGGCATTACTACTGGGACATGGCTAAAGGGGGCATTACTACTGGGGGAATTACTACTGGAGGAACATCTATAAGAGGGGCACTACTATAGGGGACATTACCAATGGGGGCATTAACACTGGGAGCATTAACACTGCGGGCACTACTAATGAGGGCTCTGCAATGGGGGGCACCACTACTGGGGTCATTGTGTAAGGGGCACTACTACTGTGGGCATTGTATTAGGGGCACTACTACTGTGGGCATTGTATTAGGGGCATTACTACTGTGGGCCTTATGTTTAAGGGGCACTCATTTGGGCATTGTGTAAAAGGGACACCACTGTGTGTCATAACATGAATAAGGGACTTCTGTGTAGCGTAATTTGAATTGGAGATAATGTATTATACAGGGCATTACTGCGTGTGGCATAATGTGTTTGGGCATTACTGCAAGTGGCATAATGTGTTATAAAGGGCATTACTGCGTGTGGCATAATGTGTTATACAGGTAATTACTGCGTGTGGCATAATGTGTTATAAAGGGCATTACTGCATGTGGCATAATGTTATACAGGGCATTACTACATGTGGCATAAAGTGTTATAAAGGGCATTACTGCACATGGCAATTATTCGCCATGAGGGGAGAGCTTGGGGGAAGCCCAGCATCTTCGTAAGTGCTAGGCACTCCCCACAGTGTGATGAATTGGGGGTGTTCCGCAAGGACACGCCCCTTTTCTGTAAGCGTACGCGCAGAGGAACGCCATCTAAAAAAATATATATATTTTTGTAATGGGCGCAACTGGGAACTTTCGCCCTGAGCTCCACAATGTCTAGAGCCGGCCCTGATAGTGCCCATTACATGTGTGTACTGCAATGCACAGGACCCATACTAATTAAAATCACCTAGAACAGGTAGGAGGCGTGCCCAAGAGAAGGGGTCTCGCAACTTCAAGTGTACCTTAAATACACACATACATAGGAAAAAAGGGGGGGGCTGGGCTGCACATCCTAATTTAAACACAATAAGAGGTGCTACCTTGCTGAGACCTGTGGTTCTACAGCAGAGAAGACTGGGGGGGGGGTTGTGCAGATGCACACTCTAAGCACTAATAATACTGAATATCAAAATATATATAATAAACTATCAATTAACACTCTGATAGGATCCAAGTAGCCAAATGTCTTGCACTATATGGCAATAGTAATGAGCGACCAATTTTGAATAGAAAGTTGCTCACTTGTTAGATGTTTTCAGGTCAGGTTTCCCCACTTGACATATACAGCCAATGTCTTGGTCCACAAAGAGTTACTTTAGGAATTAGGCAGTAGCAAATTAAATTCAGTCCAAGGTCAAGTTTTCCTGGTATGCAGCAAGGTGTATAGGAACACAAGCAGAAGCAGGTCATGTTCAGTCCAAAAGGTCAAGATACAGGTATCCATCAAGGTGCACAGTGAGAGCAGTGAAATACAGGAGTTAGGGCATCTGGAAGGAAGACTAATTACCGAACACCAGCTGTTAGGTGATGCTTCCATATAAGATCAGCGAAGGAAGAGTTCCAAACCTCACAGAGTGCCCGAACCTTTGGTATTTGCGTTCCAGAACGCATAAACACAGTCATGGCTGCTAAACCGGGAAGCAGCCGCCTGCTTGTTGTGAGTAGGATGAAATGCAAGCCATTATGGTGGAGATATATATAAGAGGTGATAAGTGGCAAATGCACTATAACCAGCAGTATTTAACACTTACATAGGCATGTATAAAAGCAGATAACGTAGAGAAAATCACAATTCTCTAAGGTATCTGCAAGCATCTAACAATTTCATTATCACCATACTATTGTATGGAGACGGAAAATCATTCAGATTGTACAATAAAATGATAAGCGCACTTCTGTTGCTTAATGTTTTTTTGTTCAAAAAGGAGGAAATCGCACCAGTCAGGCCCCCACACCCAGCCATCGGGGTTAAAGTGAACCGGTTCCGCCTCCTCCGTACACCTAACCCCGGCGCCGCAGGGAGGCACCATTGGCCAGACGCACGCTGAGATTGTAACCAGCGGGCGCCCGGCTCCCTCCCAGCAGCGGCAGCCAGAGCCGGAGGCGAGCTCCGGTTTCCGGCTCATGCAGTGCACTATGGGAGAGACGTCATGACGTCTCTCCCATAGTGCAGAGGAGCAGCCGGGCGGAACAGAAGGCAGCGGGAGCAAGGCTTAAGGTAAGTATGACTTTTTTTTCTTTTTAGAACAAGCGACTTTTCCACTGAGGGAATTGCTCAGAGGGGGGGGGGGGGGGCATTACTCGGGAAGAATCATTACTACAGGGGGCATTACTATTGGGGGCAACATTTCTGGGGGCATTACTATTGGGGACTACTTAAAGGTAGGGCATTACTTCTGGGACACTAGTACAGAGGGAGCATTGCTATTAGGGGCACTAATACAGGGGCATTTATACAGAGGGTACTACTACAGGGGGCATTACTACTGGTACCACTACCACAGGGGGCACAACTACAGGGGTATTACTACTGAGAGCATTTATACAGGGGGCATTACTATTGGGGATACTACTACTGGGCGCATAACTACTGGGGGCATTGCATAGGAGGCAACACTCCTGGAGGCACTACTAGTGGGTGCACTGCATAAAGGGCACCATTACTGTGGGCTCTGCATACGGGGCACTACCATAGTGGGCACTGACACTACTGGGGTCCCCATTCTGCATACTCCCAGTTCGTCACATTTAATAGGGGCCCCCACATGTTTATTGCCCAGGGGCCCCCACAGACCTTAATCCAGCCCTGGCACCAGTGTATGACCCTCTCCTTAAGATAACATCCAACTTGATGTCAATTTCCCACCAAGGAGTTGCTACCAAAAATATAGTACAGGCAGGGCCGGAACGGCCATCGGGCAATTCTGGCAAATGCCAGAAGGGTCGATGGCCAGATGGGCCGGGCTTGAAGTCTGCAGGACCGCCCGGCAGCACTGCATTATGCTGAGTCAGACAGCAGCGGCCGCATAGTGACGTCATGACGCGGCCGCATAGTGACGTCATGACGCAGCCGCGTAGTGAAGTAATTCCGCGGCAGCCGAGCATTGTGATGGCGGGGCGGGGGAATTTTCAGGAGGGCCGGAGTCCAGGCACCTCCTGTGACCTGACATGCAGGGCTGCACAGCAGCAATTTACTTAGCGCCGCTAGCCCAGACCTGGCAAAGGAAGCCTTCCTACAAGCTCCGCCTCCCATGCCTTCAGAGCAAATGGACATCGGGCCACGTACGAGTTTGAGATGACATCACAACGTGACCGCGCTTTGCAGTGGAGGAGCTGAACAGTAGTTAATGAAAGAGAACTCTGTTGATTTGTAGTAACTAGTGGGGCTGTGGCAGGCTGCCAGGCACTTTCTGACGAGAGGGGAGAAAAGTAATTGACAGAGGGGGCACACAGGACATGTGCTTGGAATGGCAGAGCTGGGGGGGAAGGCACAGGGCATGTGGTGGGAGTGACAAAGGGGACACAGAAGGCTGGTGATGGGGCTGGAGGGAACACACAGGACATTTGGTTGAAGTGACAGAGAGCAGGGGGGGGACACAGGGCATGTGGCTGGAGTGACAGAGGGGACTGGTGGGCCCCAAAAGGCAGGTGGCGGGAGTGGCAGAGGGGACTGGAGGGGACGCTAGGAGCATGTGATTGGAGTTACAGAGGGGGCTGGAAGGGACATGGGGCATGTGGCTAAAAGTGGCAGAGGGGGCTGAAAGGGACAGTATGCTGGCAGGGAGACGCAGGGCATGTGGCTAGTGTGACAGAGGGGGCTGGTGGGGACACATAGGCCATGTGGCTACAGTGACAGGGCTTGAGTGGAGACATGGGACATGTGGCTAAAGTGACAGAGGGGGCTGGAGGGGATACATAGGGCATGTGGCTAGAGTGACAGGAGGCTGGAGAGGAGACATGAGGCATGTAGCTGGAGGGACAGAGGGGACACGGGACATGTGACTGGAAAGATATAGGGCTCTATTTATTAACATTATTTTTACTAAAATAAAGTGAAAAAGGGTGTTTTCACACCCTTTTCACATTATTTTAGTTTCACCTGTACTTATTACAGGGCAATTGGAGTAGAATTAGTAAAATTCTACTCCAACCCCTAATTATCACTTATTTTTAGTAAAGCAGATCGCATTTCCCATAATTGTATTGGGAAATGTGATCCGACCATAGTTACTAAAAATAAATAGTAAAAAAATACCGGGGGAAGCCCTGTGATAATAACGCCACCTGGAGGTGGCGTTATCCAGGGTTTCCCCTGGTTACCGGGCTCCCACTCTGCTCTAACGGGGAGAGCAGAGGCGGGAGCCGGTACCAGTAATCAGCTGTGTGGTCTAAACAGACCGCAAGCTGATTGCTGTAAAAAAAAGAAAAAAAAAATTGAAATATTTTTTTTTTCCTTACCTGAATCCAGGGACCGGTGATCGGGCCTCCGGTGATGGCTCCTCTCCGGTCAGCTAGTCTCCCACAGTGCACTGCTGCCCGGTCATCAGGTGATCAGGCCCCAGTGCAGTATGGGAGATCACCTGATCGGGAAGCCCGGAGAAGATCACCGGAGGCCAGGAGGATGCAGGTAAGTGAAATGAAGGGAGGGGGGGTCGCGGGGGTCCGCGATAGCGGGGGGCGGGGCTTAGCATCGGTGGGGGTAGCAGCAATGGTGGGTCGGTGCATGCGCGGGCTCTTAGTCGCCATATTTTTTCCGAAAATATTGCGACTAGAGTGCGGATGGGATCCGCAGGGACAGAGCTTTATCGCAAGCTCTGTCCCTGCAAGGGATTTATAGTAAATCCCTGTGATATTGCCTGAATTTGCAATGCGAATTCACTCGGTAATATCACACTACAATCCGCATTCAATATGCGGATTGTAGTAAATAGAGCCCATAGGGAGCTGGAGTAACACAGTAAGGAAGGAGGCTCTGTTGTATGATGATGACTGGTTACGTTCCTACACAAACAGGCATTTTCTGGACCATGTGATCTCCAACATGAATAATGAATACTGACTGAAGACACTGTCCAAGCAGGATCATTTCTTCAGAGGTCACCTGTTGCAGAGAAATCACCATACAGGTAAGGTGTATTTTTATTTAGTAGACACAAGAAAAATTATAGATTTTTTTTTTTTTAAGTATGGCTTTGAGCACTAGCATTAGAAAGAAGACTGGTGGGTGATAGCCTGGGGAGACTGTAGACTGGCAGGGATAGTATAGAGAGAAGCTATTAATTTAATTATCAACTCCCATCACACACAAAAATGGGGGTTATTTTTTATTATTTACAGTAGAGGGGACTGTGATATCTGATGAGGAATAAAAGAGCTCCCAGCACACATGATATGTGGGATTATCATACAAGTATTTTGGACCTATCATTTGCTGTGTCACTAGCTATTGCAAAGGTTTTTCACCCGCTCTATCCCTCCACTCATATTTCTCTCTCTCTCTGTCCCTCTCTCTCTCTCTGTCCCCCTAGTCTCTCTCTCTCTGTCCCTCTCTCTCTGTCCCCCTAGTCTCTCTCTCTGTCTCCCCATGTCTCTTTCACATTTCTCTTCCATGCCCCCCCCACCTCTCTCTCTCTCTCTCTCTCTCTCTCTCTCTCTCTCGTCCAAGTGTCTTTCTCCCCCATTGTCTTTCTCTTCCTGTCTCCTCCCTACCTATCATAGCAATAATGACAACATCCAATCACAGGGAGATTCACTCTCTTCTCAGACCATGTACACTGACAATTGTGTTGCATTAACATCACGGCAGGGGTGGATGTTGCGCTGGCTTGGGCCGTCTCTCTTCTGAGGGAAAGTGGTGGATTGTGGAGTTGTGCTGGCTTGGGACCTTTTCCTCTGGTGGCCAGAGGGGTGGGGTGGCAACAGGTATCGCTTCTCATTCCCTCTAGTGACTGTGGGCCTTATTTATCAACGAGTTTTATTATTCACAACGATTGATAAAACTTGTTACGTATGATAAATGGTGCTCCAGCCAATCAGCTCCCAACTGTCATTTTTCACACAGATGACAGTTGGGAGCTGATTGGCTGGAGCACCATAATCATACTCGTTGTGAATGATAAAACCCGTTGATAAATAAGGCCCACAATGTGTGTGTGGTATGTCTTGTGGCTGTTGTGCTGGAGTCTGACATTTTCTCAGTCTAGAAGTTATTCAGTGATCAAATCCCCTGGAGGCGCTTTGTTTTACGTGTGCCATGGCATAATATCATATAATGCCCAGGCTGGGTCTGTGTCCCCGTTGGTCATGCCTAGATGCTCATTCACGCAGTTAGATCAGACTGGATAACAAATTAGTCTTGATCTGTGTCCCAGGGGCTCATCTTGCATAGGACGACTAATGGGACCTAATCCTACCGCAATATATTTTATACTGGTGCAATCTAAGGAATGCCACATCCAAACACAATGTGGATGGTGGGCTTTTGTTTATTATGACATGTTTCTGTAGATTTCTTGGGTAATAGGTCTGTCTCTTTAAAATTTCAAATATCTCAGATTTCAGCAGGTAGACATAATTTAAATAATCATGTAACACCTTTTTTGTTTTAGACCTGTAGGCTTGTAATGCACAGTTTTACCCTGAGTGAGCAGGAAGCACTTCCGTCTATGTGGCTAGCATAAAATGAGCCGGAGGCACTTGTCGTGGCATAAACTTAAATGTCAGTACTACTGGTTGGCATAATATGAATGAAGGGTGTCACTAAGGGTTGGAACTGGGACCACCCATTACCAAATGTCAAGTTTCGCCTATGCTCAGCGGGTGGAGGTTCATATGCGGCCATGTTGTGGCATCATGACGCAGCCGCACACTGGCACGAGGAGCTGAGGACACAGTCTAGTCAGATCTTCCAGCTCTCCCAATGTGGGTGGCATGGTAATGAGGAAACCGGCGGCGGCTGTGGAGGCTGAGCAGTCAGCAGCACACGGATCACAAGCAGTCTCCCTGGGGGGGAGGTGAGTTGATAGGGTGGGGTCATTACTATATTGGCAAAATGTGCTCTAGGTGGCATTACTATTTTGTCATAATGTAGAAGGGGTACTACTACTGCGTGGCATAACGTGAATAAGGGGCACTATTGTGTGATGTAACATGAATAATGGGCTCCACTGTGCAGTATAAAGTGATGAAGGGGCACCACTGTGTGGTGTAAAGTGATGAAGGGGCACCAATCTATGGTGTAATTTGCTTTTGGGGTACTATTGTGCAGTCATGCTCCTTCCCAGCAAGACTACATTGGGTGGACGGGGGCACCAATGCTCTTTATGTACACAGGGAACCAGAATGTATAATTATGTCTCTGCTTTGGTGTGCACAGATGTGTCATCCTCTGTGTTCAGAACCCCTGTCCTAAAAAATTCTTACAGTGAACTCTATCTAATCCTCTACAACTGCTAAGCTATGGCTTGGTCAATTAGGAAAATGCCTTCCCTTTTCTTTGTGTGTGACCTCCACCAATAAAATTCCATCTTTACCTAACAGAACCAACCAAATACCAAATGTCTAACTATGGCACATGTTATAATCCCCTGCGGATGAGCTCTGTTGTGTGCATTTTAATACAGAGACTAATGTATACTTGTATGGTGTTCTGATATTAATTATATTTGTAAGAGTATAGACTAAGAAGTGGGAGGAGTCAGGAATAGTAAGGGAGGAGTCTATGCCAGGTGCGACGCGAGATGGGCCTGTGCGCTGTAAATGCCAGGGCCTATTTTTAGTCCCAGTCCGGCCCTGATTACAGGTATTAAGCAACAACAAGATATTGGGCCTGATTCAGCAAGGATCACAAGTAAGAATTCGCTTGCAGTTGGCTGATGTTGCGTCTCTGCGCATGCATGTGCGTCTCAATGCGCGTGCGCAAACCAGTCATTGCGATCAAGTAAGGGATCTCACGGCACACGCATTCAGCACGGAGAGAACTCCAATGTTGATTGACAGGAAGTGCCATTTGTGGGTGGTGGTGGTGGGTGTGCCTGTGTGTTTGTATGGCATTACAGGGATGTGCATAATTAAGCTCGTGCAGTTGCTTATGCAGCCGTACGTCTCGATGTACACAGGAAGCTGCCACAATCCTACAGCAGGTCAGGGCTACCACAGTTTTGCGTATGGGTTTGATGGTTCTCGATGTTACTGTTGTTTTCGCAAGCCTGCGTACTGATCAAGCATAGAGTAAAGGGAGGTGGGCTGGCTTTATGTAGTGCTGGGCGTCTGCATCTTGTGTTGCGAATGCCATGCGTATGCATTCATTAGCATATTCTCGCAGCAATATCTTACTTGCGATCATTGATGAATCAGGCCCTAGTTTGATGCTGCACTAGGTCACAACAAATTAAAATATAACTTTTATTATCTTTAAAAATAAATATAATCTGTAAAAATCATAACACCAATATAACCCTACATAAATTGTATAATGTTCAAGCAAGTAGGGTGAGAAAATATTCTTATAATGATTGGCAGGATTATTACAACAAAACACTGATAATAAATTATATTCACTGGGTAAAATAGTCCTATTACAAATAATTTGGTCTCAAAAAGACTCTGTATCCTTCTGTCGCCAGCAACTTGCTATTATTGCAACTAGCCTCAAGAATAAATAATGTGTATGAAGTTACTATTGTTTTTTAATAACCTGGGATTGTAGCACTTTATTTCCTGAGCCGTATTCCTATATTTCAAATGAATAATAAATAAGATATAGTGAACTGTGATCAAGATCTGTCCTCTGGAATGGGCATGATATCCCGGCTGTCGGGATGCCATTGGTCACAATACCGACAGCGGCATCCCGACAGCCAGAATCCCGACACCCATTGCAAGTAAAGGTGAGTATTTTCCCTAAACCTACCCTAACCCTCCCTCCCCGGTGCCTAAACCTAACTCCCTCTTCCTAGTCTCTAAACCTAACCTCCACCCTCCCCGCACCCTAAACCTAAGACCCCCAACCCGGTGCTTAAACTTAACCTCCCCCCTAGTGCCTAAACCTTACCTCCCCCTCCCTGCACACTAATTCTAACACTCCCTCCCCGGTGCCTAACCCTAACCCTCCCCCTAATGCCTAACGCTAACTCTGATACCTAACACTACCGAACCCCCGGTACCCTGATACTTACCCTTCAGGATGCCGACGGTCGGGATACTGGTGCCGGGATCCCGACACCGGTATTGAGACCGTCGGCATCCTGCACACACGGGATGTCGACTACATCCCCTGTCCTTCATATCAATGCATGTCTAATTTTATTGACCCATTCAGAGCAAGACAAATAGAAAAATATTTATTGATAATAGCGATTGCTAATAATTTATTCTCTCTTATTCCTCAGAATGTACAGTATAATCACATCAAAATAATTAGTATCAGTGTAGTATAGTATGATCCCCAGTAGTGTCAGGTGTATAGCCAACACTAAGCTTTATTATGTAATGTATAGTGGGCACACCCTGCTAGGATCCCTTTATTTTCTTCTATGGCTAAATAGTCACAGAGATGTTGCTATAGACTGATACTAATCATTAAATAGGGAATAGAGTAGTGACAATGTGAGCTTAACCATTATCCTCGGTAATTAGTAGGATAAAGAAACAGCTTATTCTCTGTGGTTTCTGCTAATCGCTGGACAAGTAATTAGCTGCAATTAGCCTCCCCCCATTGGTTATGCGATCAGGTAAAGGCAAAGTATGACCAGATAGAATCTCATTTCTTTTTTATATATAATGTGGTAAATAGACACTATATACTCTTTACTGTCTCTATTTATTACACAGTTCCATTAACCTGTCCCTTTCCGGGGGTCCGCTCTCACATATTCAATTAGTGTTGTGAATAGTGTTCAGATAGCACTCCATATAAAACAAATAAGCAACAAACTATTTAATCTATTAATAAACCTGCTGGCATACATTCAGCCAATTATAGCGCTGTTATACAGGTTCGCCGCTACATATTCACTCTGTGTTGCGGATCCTAGTTAACTAGCACTTTGTATATGCAACTAAGTAGAAAGCCATATAATGTATCAATCGACTCACTGGCATACATTCAGCCCACTAAAGCGGTGAGGATCTGAGAGTAACAATCAGCAATCTTTTTTTTTTTATCACAGTTCTAAATAGGATTGGTTCAGCGGCATTTCCCTTTTTGTCTTAACTTTAAATTACTGCCACTTTATATTACTGATTAAGCTTTCGCACCAAATCTTAATAATTTGGTGCGAAACGTACGTCGGGCTCTGATGGTCCATTCTTCTCCTGGGGTCCTCTGAGAAGCATATCGGAAAGCAGGTTGAATACGTCCCTGCTTTCTCTCAGTCATCGACCCTGTCCCCGCCCCCTTTATTGACCATCAGCCATTGCAGCAGCAGGTCACAGATTAAGGGCTCTATTCATGTATAAAATGAACTGATTACCGGTAATTACCACTATATATTGCATAATATCAATGTGATATATAGTAGTGTTATGCAGCCATTCATGTATACTCACCTGTCCAATGAAGCATTGCGGAATCCAGGTCCTCTGCGAACCTGGCTTCAGCTGCGGTCCTCTAAGATATCCTGGCCTCTGCAAGCTGGACCTGTCTGCGCATGTGCCACCAGTACCGTCCACTGGGGGAGCAGTGGATCAGGCAAAGCAGAAGGGGTGGCTCAGCGAGCCGGGGACAGCGTAAAGTCAGTAGTATTATATATATATACCTCGTACATATACAGTATGATAGAGCTGGTGCCCAGCGAGCCGGCCAAGTGGGGAGCGGGCAGTCAACAGAGTGAGGTGACCTGGCATATGCCGGGTCACTCCACTAATATATACTCTGCGGGAACCTCTCATTAAAGAATCCCAGTCACGCAAGGAGCTGGGCAGTTTTTCTCTCCCACTTTCTCCCTGGGCACCACTGATTGGCTGGTGTCAGAGAAGGCAGGAAAACCGGAATCTTCGCTGCTGTTCTCCCCTCGGGAAGTGCTTTACGCCATCCTGATCTGGCAATTTTTTTTGTAGAAGTGAAACAGAAAGCTGAGCTCTCCGTGCTTCTATGAATATCTCTCCCCATACTATTGTATGGGGAAGCGATTGGTACACTAATCAGGGGCACCGCTGGAGAAATCTGAGATTTATCCATGGTAACCCCAATTATGAATAGGAGGAAGCAATGAAAAGCCCTGTTATCACTGATAAAGGGCTTTTCACTGCTACATGAATAGTCCCCTAATAGCGTTTTTTTCTTCAGTTTCACCCAAAATAATAATTGAAGGCTAAAGATTCTGTTAATCTAACATATATATTTATATAAAAAACTTAGATTACATTAATGAAAAAAAATATTTTTTCTTATAATGTAGTCTAATTTTTTTTATATAAATATATATATATGATAGATTAACAGAAGCTTTAGCCTTCAATTATTATTTTGGGTGAAACTGCAGGAAAAACGCTATAAATCTGTGACTAAAAGCTCACTACAGAGCTGCTGCTATGGCTGATGGTCTATTAAGCTAACACAGATGACTGACAGAAAGCAGAGAAGTAATCAACTTTTCTGCTCTTTTCGTTTTGAAGTCCAGATTACGCCATCCTGAGATGGCGAATCTGAATACAACTGCGGAACGGAAAGCTGAGCTTTCTGTTCTTCTATGAATCGCACTCCCCATACTACTGTATAGAGAAGCGATCCGGACACGGAACAGTGTAGCCAAGTCATGAACTTCTACACGGTAACCCACTTCATGAATAGAATGAAGCAGTGAAAAACCCTCTTTTCAGTTAAACAGGACTCTTAACTGCTTCATGAATAGGGCTCTTGATCTCCTGTTTACCAACAAATGGAACGCCAGGCTCCCCTCCATCCGCACTGCCCATTAAATGCCTCTTCCTGTCAATCAGGCAGAGGCATTCAAGGGTCTGCGTGCGACTATGCAGGACCCATTCTTCACACTCGCAGAATGGGTCCTGCGCATGCACAGATTAAAGATAATAGCTTGTGTGCAGTGCTGAATCAGGCCCTGTGGACATTGAATTACTTTGATTCCAGTTTTTAGAAAGCATGTAATAATTAATTGATTACTATCTCTTTCATAAACTACAAACTACTAGGACAGGCAAGTCATAAAAAAATTAAAGTATTTAAGATCTGTGAGATTTGATTGAACAGCTTCCTGGCTGTTTTCTATAGGAATCACATCAAATTAAGTTTTATTGTTTATTTGAAGTTCAGCCCAGTTAATCATGGATTTCCATCAAAGGAGTACAATTTACAATACTCTGGTGGTTTCCTGATTTAAATAGTGTTGCTGTATTGTTTGTATGCACATCTTATATGAGCTCTGTAATGACAGAATGTTATTTAACTCATTGGCACTCAAACAACCAGTGCAATCTGCACTTCACTTCAAATGAAACAGGACAAAACATTTGTACGAAGCTGCCAGTCACCTTGGTATGCTTATAAAATATGCATTGATAGTAAATGTGTGCCATCTGGAATGTCATTTTGTTTTAGTGTAATATTTAAGGGCTGCTCTATAACGTGCTTCACAGATTGAAATGAATAAGGATGTTAACTTGAGTGTTTATTTTTTGTTTAATAGCATAAACTAGCTGTACATTCAAAAGGCAAAGTATAACTGTAACAGTATCTAGAGCGTGAACTTCAAGAAATAGAAAGAATGCTTCTTTACTATTACATAAATGCAGTTTTAGAAAAGGAAAATAAAGCTCTTTAATACTTAGGGCTCTATTTATTGACATTATTTTTACCAAAATAAAGTGAAAAAGGGTGTTTTCACACCCTTTTCACATTATTTTAGTTTCATCTATAGTTACTACAGGGCAATTGGAGTAGAATTCGTAAAATTCTACTCCAACCCCTAAGTATCACTTATTTTTAGTAAGCAGATCACATTTACCATAATTGTAATGGGAAATGTGATCCGACCAGAGTTACTAAAAATAAATTGTAAAAAAATACCGGAGAAAGCCCTGTGATAATAACGCCACCTGGAGGTTATCCAGGGTCTCTCCTGGTTACCAGACTCCTGCCCTGCTCTAATGTGGAGAGCAGAGCCGGGAGTCGGCCCCAGTAATCAGCTGTGTGATCTAAACAGACCACACACTGATTCACTGTAAAAAAAAAAAAAAAAAAAAGTTACAAAAAATTTACTTACCAGACTCCAGGGACCGGTGGTCGGGGCTCCCGGTGATGTCCTCCCTCCGGTCAGCTGGTCTCCCATGCTGCACTGTGGCCCGGTCATCAGGTGATCGGGACCCAGTGCAGAATGGGATATCACCTGACTGGAGGACATGGAAGACATCACCGGAGCCCGGATCATGCAGGTAAGTGTAATTAAGAGAGAGGGGGGGTCACGGGGGGGTCTGCGATCGTGGGGGCGGGGCTTAGTGAAGGGGGGTCACAGCGACGGTCGGTCGGCGCATGTACGGGGCACTGGTTACGGTATATTTTTGCAAAAATACCGTGACTAGTGTGCGGAGGGGATTTGCAGGGACAGAGCTTTCTCACAAGCTCTGTCCCTGCAAGGGATTTGTAGTAACTCCCTGTGATATTGCCTGAATTCGCAATGCAAATTCAGTCGTTAATATCACACTACAATCTGCATTACCAATGCGGATTGTAGTAAATAGACCACTTAGGGCCATATTCATCATTGGGGGCCTTATACTTAAGTATCCACCTCGCAGCGTGGGATACTTAACACATCGGAGTAATTCATTATTGCTCCAGTGCGGGGACAGCTGCTCCGAAAACCAGCTGTCCCCGCGATTAGTAGTGCAGCACAGAAGTAGCTGCATTACTTGCCTCTCCCCCAGGTCACGCAAGTGCAAAGCCGCCGGGGAGTCAGTAAGGAGGCAGGGAAGGGATCCGCTCGGGTTCCCTCTTCGCATCCCCAGAACTCCATCCCATAGGAAACAAAGTGGGGCTACGAGAACAACCGCCATCTGAAAATGGCATTTATTCTCGCAGACAAACTCTGAAAACTTTAGTTTTTGGAGTTTGCAAAATATTAGGTAGTCCTATTTGGACCCCAAATGATGAATGGCCTGGTAACTTAAATATGTGGAAACTAGCGTTTTCGCTTGGTTAATGGTCCATTTATCGTATGATGAATAGGCCCCTTAATCGTAATTATTATTAAGTGTAAAAAATCATGCAACCGGCATATTATGTCACACCTCCAGGTATAGGAGTATTTGAAAGATGTAATTATATATTTGCTAGTACTGTACTCCACCTAGAATACGTCATTGGTTACTCACACCCTTTACAATTCAAAACAATGGGGCCTATGTATAATTTTCGCATTATTTTTGTGAAAACAATCCTATTATTGCTGAGTTTCACAATGCGTAAGAAAATGAGCAAATGTTATTGGTGGAATGTCACAAAAGATTTATGAGCAACATCGCACTGCAAAAACCACGGTGGGATGCAATGCTAGTTTCCAGATGCAATATTATGTATTATTTATACTTATCACAAATTTGTTGACCAGCACCCTGGAAACTGAAGCAATGCGCATGTGCCAGAAAAGAATTGGAGCATGCGCATTTGTCAAAGCCACAAACAATTTCCAATTTCGCTCCATGGAGGAGGAAGAAAAGCTTAATTTAATTAATCAATTAAAATATATCACAGATCTCCCCCCTCCTAAACCTTCTTCTTATGAAAGAGCTATTTCTACGCCATCTGAGGCATGTGATAAACAGGAGCAAGAAACACCAATATATTTGCCAACGTCAAATGCTGAACCTCAAACATGATCAGAGAATGTGAAAGTTGAATGCAGACAAAAGCCATACATTTTAAAACACAAATTCAAACTACCTGCACCTCTCTGATTACCACCTCTCACTCACGTCTCCTATACTGCTTTTCACTTATGGAGCTCCTTATCCCGTCTAACCAGTATCCCCAGGGGCGCAGAGAGAGGAAGGGAGCGGGTATTAATTACACGGGCCCGAGCTTGCCTCCTCCCTGTTGGCTGACTAGCCCAGCACACGCTGCTCTGTGCTGGGTTGCAAAGGGAGAATGCTTGCTGCTGCTGCAGCAGTCTCCTCTGCCTGTGGGGGGGGCGATCATCCTGATTATGCCCCCCTGGAATTTGCACTGGGCTGAGGGGCTCTCAGCGCCCCCCTCACCAGCGCGCACCTGCAACAATTTCGTCTCTCTATTTTTTTTAAGGGGGCATGGCCACATCTACCGCGGTTAGTCCACGCCCCCTTCACCCGGGCCTACTGCGGCTCTTGGCAGCCTTGAGTATCCCATCTAACCAGATTCTTCCTAACCTTCACTCTTTTTACAACTCAAAACCCACCTGTGTCAAAAGCAGTTGTGTTGTCACAGAGTAACTCATTCAGTGCATTGTTGTGTATACATCACTCGGGCGTACGGTATGCATAGTCCAAAAAAGTGGATTTCCGTACAGCTCTGAAATCAGCCCTTTTCAGCACTAGTAGTAATCTAGTCCAGTTAGTCTTTGTATCAGACCAGGGTTACTTCATCCCACCCTGTACCAAAGATGAATTATATCGCTTAGAACTGTGAAGTTCAGAACTATTATCTAATATCTTAGACAATACAGCATGTGAGTGCATGATTTGTCACAAAATTGTACAGTTCTTTTGAATATTTGCATTATGGAATCTGCGGAATTCATTTTCTAGGCTTGGCATGTGAAGCACCACAACATAGGACATATTTCATGTAATATTTTTGCAGTCATGCAAGCTTGGATTCTACAATATAGCTTTGTGCTACTTAACGCTAACATTCCTTGGAACAAAAAGTATGTTTTCCATCCCGCTGCATTCCACATTCCTGCTTAGAAACTATACTGTACTTTGAAGGACAGGTGAATCTGAAGTCTTTTCATAACAACCAGTCCTGCTGATTAAAGATTAAATCAGCTCCAGATTCTGACTGTACTGCAAGTTCTTGAGAATGAGAATATTTTTATTAGTTGCTGCAGGTAAATAATTCACTGCTTATACTTTAAGATTGTTATATGAATTTATAGTTTTAGCTTCATTACATCTTTAATAATTTAGGATAATGCCTTTACTAATTTTCACAGAGTTTATACTTTGCTTGTATTTAAGGATCAGGTAAGCTGCTGTAACAATAGTGACCATGGGGAAGATTTAGAGGTGGATGCTATTTTGATTATTTTCGCAGGTGCCCGATGGTTCCTGCGCATGTGTAGATCTCGGGGTGCGATGTCGCTTGCAGTGCCCCAAAAGCCGTAGCATCAGTGGCGTAACGTCATCACAGGTGCCCGGAGGCAAGATAAATGTTGGTTCCCCCACCCCCGAAATTAAAATTTACCACCCCCCCAGTACCTGTGCCAGCCCCAGCTGCTGCCGCCCCCCTATGCAGTTCCTTTTATACAGTGCCCCCAGTAGTGGTCCCCTATGCAGTGCCCTCAGTAGAGGTCCCCCTATGCAGTGTCCGCCTATGTAGTGTCCCCCAGTAATGGTCCCCCTATGCAGTGCCTCCAGTAGTGGTCCCCCTTATGCTGGCCCCCAGTAGTGCCCCTTCTTATGCAGGTACCCAGTAGTGATCCCGTCCATGCATTGCCCCTTATACAGTGTCCCCAGTAGTTGTCCCCCTTATTGAGGCCTCCAGTAGTGATCCCCCTATGCAGTGCCCCAGGGCCAGCAGTAGTCCCCCCTGTGCAGTGCCCTCAGTAGTAGTCCCCCCTGTGCAGTGCCGTCAGTAGTAGTCACCCTTATGCAGTGCCCTCAGTAGTAGTCCCCCCTGTGCAGTGCCCTCAGTAGTAGTCACCCCTATGCAGTGCCCTCAGTAGTAGTCCTCCCCCCAGTAGTAGACCCCAGTAGTAGTCCCCCCCCCTCCATTGCAGTGCCCTCAGTAGTAGTCTCCCCCCCATGATGCAGTGCTTCCAGTAGTAGGCCCCACCCATATTAGTTCCCCCATATGCAGTGCCCCCACCTGCTCGCACCTTCAATCACCAGGAACCCCACGTGCACGGCACCAGCCGCCCGCGATTAGTGGAGCACGGCACCTTCAATCACCGGGAACACCACCTGCCCGGCACCAGTCGCCCGCGATAATTGGAACCCAGCACCTTCCACTCCTTCAACTAAGCCCGCGGAAAATAGAGCACGTGACGCTAAGTGCAGCTGCAGTCACGTGGTATGATCACATGGTCTGGCTACTCGCCACGATGTCAGTGGGGTGCATTTACGGACGGGGATCTATCTCATTCCCTCCGTCCTCCGGCTGCCGCTGGCACTGGCGGGGAGGGGGGGGGGGGGAGAGCGGAGAGAAGGAGCGCCGATCAGCGGCGCTCCTTCTCCATGCAGCTCCTCTTCAGCGGTGCCCGGAGGCAAATGACTCCATTGTCTCTGGGAGTTCTGCCACTGCGTAGCATGATTGACATGCTGCTGGCATTTAGGGGTGCGATAGGCAGCATTGCAAAAAATTGGAGCATGTCAGCTTTGCATTCTGGGTATGCCGAAGCCAGTGGCTGTATCTTTCACTGGCTCCGGCAGCGTGATTACGCTGGACATCGTAAGTAACCTGAGGGTCAGATGTCTGATGTTCATGCAGTTGCTCTGATGCTTTGGACATAGCAGCAGATCAGAGAAGCTGACAATGGGCGTCTTTTTACTTAAAACGCCTCCTGCGGCTTTAGCATAATTTCGCACAGCCGCTGCGTACAAACATGCAATGTTTGTGCTACAGTGTCCAACTCTCAATCAGCCCATATGTCTGGTGGAGGAGCTGATTGGTAAGAGTAATGTACAAAATGTAAAAATAAGTGGGCCTTCACTGCTTTCTTAATAAGCGCAAGCACACGTGAACATTTTTCTGATTCTGCATACTCTTGCCATCATTTCTTAATGATATTTAACACCAGTGCAATTTTTCGTTGAGTATCACTGTGATACAAACAAAACATTTACTAGTATTTAACAATACTTACCCCTCTGACGAGGTCCCGTGAAGTCATCATCCTCGGCGAGGTCCTGCGCTGGGTTGCTGGCAGCCTAACGCTGCCAGCGACGGGGCTCCAATGTTATATGGTTCATCTGCTCATGTACATGACACAGGGACCCGGCAGTGCTTGGAAGGCTTTGCTGAAGCCGGAAAGGAACCGTCGGATCTCCATTGCAATGGGGACCGCATCAATCTCGCAATGTAAAAGATGGCGAGAGCGATGCTTGACAAACAGTGGTAATCTTAGATTACCGCTGTTTGTTAAATCCAGAAACCTGGTATAACCCCTTTAGTGAGCGCTAAAGGGGTTATGCATTGTTGATAAATGGGGGCCTCTGGAAGTTATGCATGGTGCAAACAGGAAAAATGTTTTCAAAACGCCCCCCAGCTTGCTACAACTGGTTATGAATCATACAATAACTCTTCTCAGAACGTTTGACTCACTTATAACAGATGCCTGTTCTATAAAGCTACATACACTTAGATGCTGCCAGGACTTCTGAATGGACTATAAGAATTTATCTATTATGTATATTTGAATAAGTATACTGGAATGTACACTAATATAATATAACAACTGGCATAAAGTAACAGTAGTATACAATAAGTGGAGGTGACAGACAGCCACTCACAATAACAAAGGAAATATGCTATTGGCGGGATGCATCAAGCATTGCATTTTGCATGCTGTGCATCCTGCCACTCATTGCATGCATGCCAGCGTGCATGAAGAGCACCACAAAGGACCTCTCGGTAATAACGGCCCCCTGCGATGGAGGGACTTCTGGATCTATGACCCAGAAGTCCCTCTGGCCTCGTTCTGTGCATGCATAGAAGGAGGCGTGCGCCACAGGGGACACTGGGAACTTTGCTCTGTGAACTTTGCTTTCCAAAGCTTGATGCATATATGAGGCCAAACCTCCAGAAATGGCATTTTCAAAGTTAAAAAGGTCAGGGCAAGCAGCAAACAATCAATGTCAAAAATAATAAGAGATCAGAAACACCAGAGCTGAATACAAAAACAATTGTTCTGAAGTTGAATTATCACCAGCAATGAGGGTGCGATCAGCATAATGTATTACCATATATCTGCACCTAAACTCAGTGTCCTGGTCACAGCCAGGAGTTTGTAAGCAGCAGTCTCATTGCGAGGGACCCACAACCTTCTATAGATGTATAGTTTAATTTTAATCAAAGTGCACGTACAAATGGAAGATTGGATGCATCCAATTTAAAGTATAGGGACTAAGGGCCTTATTCAGATGTGGATGGTATTACACAGCCACAAGGATGCCGCTGTGCAATACCATCCAACTAAAATGCAAATGAAGCAGGAGGTTTCTGTAGGAAGTAGACACCATTTCTAGACCCTGTTTCAGATCGCCATGGCGACCATTTACCAGGTTGCACAAGCCGAAGCTTACTCAGCCTGGACGTCAGAACCCCTCTGCATCCGATGACGCAGACCCTGGGCTTGGCACTCCCACAAAATGGAGGTGTGTTTTGTGGAATGGACTCAATTGCCGCTCCCTCCCCGTCCCTGTGATGGCTGGACCTGTTCTGCACAAATGTCCCCATCAATAATGTACGGAAACCATCAAATTTATGTACATATCTGAGTCAGTACCTAAGTTGTGTTACTGGCACAGCAGACCAGTCAGATAATTCAAGTACTTTTGCAGAGAGGATAAGACTGTTTGCCTACCCATACAATGGTGAGCACCTCATTAATATTGCTCAACCCGGGCCTGCTCAACTATATATTTCTTTTATTCAGCAAAATGAAACTTTTTTTTCCCACTTAAGTGCAAAACTAGGGACCTGATACAGAGTTGCATGCAATTACACAGCAGCTGCATCTTTGGACACAGCTTCAGTGCAAAAATATGCCAATGCCTGTAGGGGGCGTCTGTAGGAAAAAGACTCCTCCTTCTGGCATCTAAGATCCTGTTGAAGATCAGATGATGGATTGGTCAACATTGTTACCGCTGGCTTGCAGCATCGGCAACTTCCTGCCCGTTTGCGAGGACACTAAGGGGCATATTCAATTGGGTGCGAGACTAGCAAAAATCCCGCACCTGCGAGGTATTTCCTGTAGGTGCAGGATTTTTGCTACTCAATTAGGTGCGTGGTTTTTTTTATTTTGTGGTCCGGGAGGTTTTTTTTCACGCTCCTCCAGAGCAAGTGAGATTTGTCCTTATATCAGTAATTTAAGGAAAAATTAGTGGAACTTGCTCTGGGCCCCCAGCAGCACTCCCCCCTTAGGACTAATTAAGCAATTGGATGTTTCCAATTAGCTTAATTAGTCCTTAATTACTTACCTTCTGCAGCGCTGTCTTCTGCATCCAGCATCGGAAGCCAGGTCTTCTGCATCTTCTTCTGCATCCTGCATCGCGAGCTGGCTCTTCTGCAGCAGGGTGAGTATGTCAGTGTGTGTGAGAGTTTGTAAGTGTGTATGAGTGAGTGTGTGTGTGCATGACTGGATGTATGTTACCCCCAGTGTATGTTTATCCCCCCAATGTATGTGTGGCCCCCCGGAATGGGCACTGGGAGAACTACATCTCCCAGCAGCCCTTACCCCTTCCACTACCCCCTGGAGCCTCCCAGCAGCTCCCGGGACTCCCACCAGCCCCTTCTCCAGTAAGAAGATAGAGGGGAGGCCACCGGAGACCCCCGGCCAGGCAAGTGCCGATTTTAATTTATTTTTGAAATTATGCGGCGCGGGGTTTTCAGCTCTGAAAACCCCGCAACCACTTTTTTAACATTGGATACCACGGGTATCGGGAGCGCGCATACCCGCGGTATTCCAAAATTGGGCGCGAGTTATTTAGCCTCGCTAAACCTCGCACCCAAATTGAATATGGGCATTGCAAGATGCAGACCCTGGCATTGGCAGTCTTAGAAAATGGGGCCGATACCCTCCCGTCCAGTTTTCTGGAAATGCAAGCAGTGCTGTCCCTCCACCAAACAACCGAGGGATATGTTCTGCACATGCGCAGAACAGGTTATGCACAGTCTCCCCACCATCGGATATGTATATAAGCCATCAGGTTGGCTTACATCTCTGAATCAGATCCTAGGTGCACTCAATCTTAGCAATAAAAGATACACCTGGGCCACTTTACTCCTCAAATCATGCGAACACCTTTGTACACCGGGAGTTTAAAAAAATTGGTATGTAATGGCGGCATCCCGATGGTTGGTATCCTAACAGGGATAACCCTCCCCATCCTGCACCCTAAACCTAGTGCCTAAACCTAAGTCTCCTCCCTTCGTGCCTAAACCTAACCCTCCCCCCTTAGTGCCTAACCGTCTCCCGTAGGGATGCCTAACCCTAACCTCCCCCCCAAAACCTAATGCTAACCCCGCTATGCTACCTAAACCAAACCCTCCCCCCCTCATTCGGGCTGGCGTTCCGGCGTCAGGATTAAGATAAGTGTCAGTATTTCGACGCCTATCAAATCCCTTGTCGGGCTTCCCCTGTCGGGAATGAGACCAGTGGCATCGCGGCCGCCGGTCTCATAACTACATCCCAATTCTTATACATGTTCTTTTTACTTAAAACCAAGCATACTTTGCAAAAGTAAGTGATGTTACAAAACATCTTTTAGTCTTTCATAAATGACCTTACTGACCCCTATTTCTTGTAGCTCTCAGTTCATTGAAGCATTGCATTTAGTTATAATGGCGTATATTTAATATTGCAAATATGATCTAAACGATTGGAGTACAGATGAAGATACAAAATGCCTTCAATATGATACTTGTATGCATGAGACTGCTTTTTATGCATTTACAGTGTAACGAGTCCTTGTTTCTTTCTATTGTGACAAAACTGTATAAATATATGCTTTATATATTACAAGGTGAAAAAAACTTTTGTCAGCTAATGTGAAAAATGATCCCATCTTATGTGCTGATACATACCATTGATAGTGTTATCAACACAGTCCTGTAGCTCATCTTTCTGTATCTTTGTATCAGTAAATTTCCTACAGGAAGACAATACATTGCTGTTAAATTGTCCATTTGTTTGGTTTATACCTCCCTAGATGGATCACTGAGTAACCGATACAGTCCAACTGGAAGATAGTGACCCATTAATGACCCCATGTTCTCAGGTAGTGAAAGTGGCAGCACAATTTGTATTCACCTCTCAGTTACATTCCAGGTTTACCTTGTGACAGGTCCTTTAGTGACTATGAAACCCATCAGCAGATAAAGGTTTGTCCATTGTGTCCTTTGGAGGAAGACCAAGTGGAGAAAATGATTGTATTATATGTTCCGTACCTGATACTGAAAGCTTTGTGTGCTCTGAATTCAAAAAGCTCTTTAACCCTAATCTTTTTTTTTTAACTTCCTTTTCACTGTTATTAAAGATTTCTGTGACATATGTTTGAACATTTCAGAATGTTCTTACTTAAAAGCCAGATCTATCCTCCAAATTGTAACATTACCATCATGAATACGAGTGAAAAAAAAGCTTTCTAGCTTTGTGGGGATTATAATCAACCTGCTTGAGGTTTCATATTAAAATTCTGTGTGTAGTTGTAATCAAAAACTCCGCAAGTCTGCCTTCCCCGGGGAACAGTTGCCTTTTTTTTATATGTTGTTTGGGTTTATTTGAAATATGTTTTCCATTTCAGGCAAAGAGCTCTGCATTCCTGGTATACTCAGTGACAATGTGTTTTCATTTTCTTTTCTCTTATTCTCACCTATTTTCAGCTGATAAGGACTGATATGTTACATGTGAAGTTTTTGACTTTCTAAGCCCCCCTATCTTTTTTGTTTTGTTGGACACCTAGGTGGGCCGGAACTGGTGCTGCATTGGCTTATAAATCTATTGACATACCATCAAATTTGTTGTGTTTTAAGGAAATTCCAAGAGAATGGGCAGCTGTAACATATTTCATGGGATGCCAAATACTATTTGAATGGCAGAATAAAGAAATATTTAGTGATTTGTTTGTGGTTTCAACACTGAATGCTCTCATTGGAGAGCATTCACCATGCCTTAAGACTTGAAGATGGAAATATCATTATAATGTTTTCATGGCGTTGCAGTAACATTGTTTTAACATAGATCTAATTGAAATCAGTTAAAAAGTGTATATATGTTGTCTACTTTATTTTAAACACTAAAAATAGTAAATCATAAAAGAGAAAAAATACACAGTTGGCCGTTATTTGGAACAGGAAAGCGTAATATCAGATTTGTTTTCATGTTTATGGTATCACTGAAACAATTGCTGTTCCAGATTTTTCTTATTGGTATGCTGGCTTTAATGATATGCGTGATATTGGTTGAACAAAATAATATTTAGATGATCTATAGATGGGACTAGCAAATTGCATTATTTTTCCTTGATAATATTTATTGACAAATTGTATTTCTTTTTCTTTGGTAATATTTATTGACAAGTTGCATTTTTTACATGTAGTGAAGTACAAAAGTGGTGATTTTGATATTTAAATGCACAAAAAGAAAGTGACAACTGATGACCAAGGCTGATGCAGATGTGTGTAGGTAGTGGGGGGCTTGTGTGTGTGTTAATGAGTGCAGACAGGCTTAGTGTGTGTGAGGGTGGTGGTGGTGGTTTTATTGAGTGCTGACAGGGTTAGTGTATGTTTGGGTTTAATGAGTGCTGGCAGGGTGAGGTGTATATGTGTGTGTGGAGGGGGTGTTAATGGGTGCTGACATATATTGGGGCACGGCTGCCTGGCATTAATATATATTGGGGCATGGATGTGTAGCATAATGTATTGGGGCACTGCTGTATGGCATCTAAATAATTTGGGGCACATGTGTGGCATACATATTAGGGGCATTGTTTAGCATAGTTCATGACTATGTGGCATATAATACATTTGGTGCACAACTGTGTTGCATATGTATTGGGGGCACAAATGTGTGGATGCATTGATGTGTGGCATAATTATGAATTGAGGATACAGCTGTGTGGCACATAATGCATATGTGGCACAGATGTATGACATATTATGAATTGGGGCAGTGTTATGAGGCACAGTATGATTTTGGGGCTCTGTTGTGTGACATATTAGTTGGGCATATATTATGAATTTGGGACACTGCTGGGTGTCATATTATAAATTGGCGACACTAATATGTGGCATAGTATGAATTAGAGGGAGCATGGGCGGGCTGGTGGATGAAATGTTGCCTAGGACGCCCAGACATCTTGCACTGGCCCTGCCCGCAGCCTAAACATAACCCCCCTCCAAAGCCTAATCCTCCCCCTAGTGCCTACCCCCCCTCCCCCTAGTGCCTAACCCTAATACTTGCAGTCACAATTCTGGCACCAGGATTCTGACTGCTGTCGGGATTCCAGCACTGGTATTGTGAGCGCCGGCATCCTGACCACTGGGATTGAAGCTTCATCCTGAATCAAGTCCACATTGTAAGCAATACAGATAGAATGTTATAAATTACAAACCTAAATTAAGAAATTGTATATATTATTATTATGACATTTTATTTATAGGGCGCCACAAGAGGTCCACAGCGCCGTACATACAGTAAAGGGTACTGCCCCGTGATGCAGAGATGACACTAACGGTGCAGTTGACAACTGTAACAAGGATAAGTTCAATATCCACAGGAACGGAAAGACAACAGGCAAAGTAAATAGTGGCGCAAAATGGTGAAAGTGTAGTGATGGAGCATTCAGTAATACTTAGGCAATAAGAATGCTGGGCCCTGTAGTGCAGCGGGTGACTGACATCAGAAGTTCATCTGGAATACAACAAAGTCCACAGCAATCCACAGGCACAGCGGGGACCTGGCAGGAGTCCAAGAAAGACCTGAAACTAACATTGCACAGACACTGAGACACAGTTAGTAACAGGCTTTATACTAGAGGTCTGTGATCCATAGGAAGTTTCAGAACATGTGACCCAAATGGAATCAGGTTTGAAATAATGAGCAATCTAGGAATCCCACAATCTGACGATACCTGGGAAACAGATGATCACTTTAACACTCTATCCCCTGAATGAGAAGCATGCCAGCAAGCAGGATAGCTCCTCCAATGACCACAATGGAACTTTGGCAAAAGTAGTCTACCTTTATGTACTGAAATAGTCGCAGTCCAGACAGGTACACAGAACATTACATTACAATACAGTAACCAACATATAAACAGAGCACAAGTAACAATTAGCAACACAATTATCCATACACAATACAGCTGGGAAGGTGAAGGCTGTCATAGAAGTGCTAGAGAAGGCTGTGAGACAGTGGGGAGGAGGTCCCTGCTCCTAGGAGCTTACAATCTAGGGGATAGGGAAGACGGACAGATGAGATGACACATATATACCTGTGACAAGAAGATCTTATATTGTGACCCTGTCTGGGGGAAGGGTGTTACAGATTAGAGATTGGATTCCTTTAACCATCAATATCCTGCTTTATTGAGCACTACTACTAGAAAATGCAGGTAGTACCCTGTGGGCAATCAGCAGAATTATAACGGTAAACTGGTCCGTCCGGAGAGGAATGCTAAATGACCAATGGTCTTGGTTCTGGTCTCTGGTGTGGATTAATGCCAGATCTCCTTATAAAATCAGTTCAGGGATACAGGAGGATGTATGTCCTGCAGTGTGGGGGTGACTGTAGTATAGAATACCCCAAGTATTCAGCTGAAATTAAAGCACAGGTGAGGGGCTGAGAACTTGCGTCTGCTCCATTCTCAGCCTCTGACCTTGCAGGTGCCCTGTCACTGTCATTATGATCTACCCACCCTTGTTAAATAATATATTTAATGAATGTATGCTCAGTGGTCACACTTATATATTTAATAAAATAATTAGTATCCCACCTGGTCCCAAAATAATATGTTGATTTAATTCACGCCACCTGCCCCCGTATATAATACAATTAATGTATGCCACCTAACCACCTGTCCCCCCTGTATGTAATATGTTTAATGAATGTATGCCCCCTCCTTACCCACCCTCATATAATATATTTAATAAATGTATGCCTCCTGGATACCTGCAACCAACATCCCCCCTTCCATATAATATAGATAATGCATTTATGCCTCCCTGAACTCCCTTTACATCCTAGCACCACTAAGAGATTTATCTATATATCTCCTGCCCAAGGTATCTTTTAATGGACCACTGGGTGAGTTTTAAATACATTTCATAGTTTTTAAACAGTGGCGGCTCCTACCCTCTTAGAGGAGGGGGGCTGCCGCCGCTGAGAGGAAGAGGGAACTGAAGACAAAACTTACCGCAGGTGACTAGTGGGCGGGTCCCGGCACCTGCAAAATCTATGTGACAGGTGCCGGGACTGGTGCATGTGCACTAGCGGGGGGAGCCACACATGCGCATTTTCACCGGCTTCCAAAGAGCTGCATCGTCTGCAGCCCCTAGGAGCCGGTTAGGGCTGGCTGAAAGACAGAGTAGCGGCTTCCTACTAATAGCAGCCCGGACTGGCAGTCCCAGGGGGAGGTGTCTCCTCCCCCTGGGGCTGCCTGTTGTGTGTCTGACTGCCAGTCACAGTGTAGCCAGTGCAGTCACGGATTGCACTGACTACTCTGAGGTGGCGGATTTTACTGGGGGGCTGCAGCCCTGCAGTCCCTAGGCAAAATCTGCCACTGTTTTTAAATGGTATGCAGTAACATTGTCGACAATCACTATGTCGGCATTCATAATGTTTACTATTTTTTTCTTTAAATATACCAGAAAACTTGTATCTTGTACAGATAATGATTGCATTACCATTGAAGACATAGTTAAGCAATTCACTAGCCAACCGTTCATACCTATAACAGGGAACAAAATATCTGGAATACATAGCCATAGGTTCTGCATTAGCAACAAGCAGATCGCATTAAACTATTGAATCGGTTTTAGGGGTTCCAGACACTGGAAGCCCAAATCACAAATTATGTCTTAATGACCTACACAATGTACGCATGACACAATTTCATAGTACAAAACAGTTTTTATATTGTAGAACAAACAAAATTCTGTCACTTATTGGCTCAATGCACACTAGATTTTTCTGTGAGGGGTAAGCGGTGAGTGACCAATATTCCAACCACTATACTCATTGGGTGTCTGCCCATGGGAATAGAGAGACATTTGGGGGCATATTCAATTGGGTGCGAGAATAACAAAAAACCTGCACCTGCGTGGTTTTCCTGCAGCTGCAGGATTTTTGCGATTCAATTAGGTGCGTGTTTTTTTTTATTGCGTGCCGGGAGGTTTTATTCTCACACCTCCAGAACAGGCAGATTTTTCCTAAAATCGTTAATTTTAGGAAAAATCTGTGGGACCCCAGCGGCACCCCCCTTAGGACTACTTAAGCAATTGGAAGTTTCCAATTAGCTTAATTAGTCCTTAATTACTTACCTTCTGCAGTGCTGTCTTCTGCATCCAGGGTCGGGAGCCGATTCTTCTGCAGCAGGGTGAGTATGTCAGTGTCAGTGGTGTATGTAAGTGTGTATGAGTGAGTGTTTGTGTGTATGAGTGTGTGTGTGACTCCCACTACCAGTGTGCCCCCCCAGTGTCCGTGTGGCCTCCGGAATGGGCACTGGGAGAAGTACATCTCCCAGCAGCCCTTGGCCCTCCCACCAGCCCCTGGAGCCTCCCAGGAGCCCTCGGGACTCCCAGCAGCACCCTCTCCAGTAAGAAGAGAGAGGGGAAGCCACCGGGAGCCACGGAGACAAACGGAGACCATTGGCCAGGTAGGTGAAGATGTTTTATTTATTTTTTATTTATGCAGCGCGGGGTTTTCAGAGCTGAAAACCCCGCTAACACTACTTTTTTAATTTGAATACTGCGGGTATCGGGAGCATGCATACTCATGGTATTCCTAAATTGAGCATAAGGGCCGCAAGGTTTTTTTCCTTGCTAAACCTCGCGCCAATTGTATACGCCCCTTGGCGTTCACTTTATGCGGACTGTGTAACGCTTAGCCTGAGAAACCACAGGCACATCTTATTAACTTTTCCTATAAGTGGGACTTTATCCATATATACAATTGCTGCCTTGACAATTAATGGTCTTTAGTGAGGTCCTAAGGATCCATTGGACTTAACAGTGCACATTTATGTCCATGGTTGAAAGATATGTATCATTGAGTATTTGCAAGTTTGTATTTATTGTAAGGAACTGCAGTTCTTCTTTTCTAATGTGTTAAATACATTGTTTCATATTAAACTAATTGACAGCTCTGGAGTGTATATATTTTTTTATTGGTTATAAGCGCAGACATATATTTTCTTGTACACATGTATAAAAGCACAGTTTTTATATCAAAACTCTGGAGTATGACAGCGGAGGCTCTGCCTCACCTGCCTACCCTGACTGCATGTCCCTGCTGTACTGATCTCAGCAGTATCTTTTGTGAGTACACTCTGTGCAACGCAGGTGCTGTAGTTCCTTTTATAAATGTTCTCGTATGTGCAGTTGTGTGAGACTCAGAAGCAGGCCCATTATTTCTACCGGAATGGGATTAAAATGCTGGCAGCTGTTTAGCCACCGGTTCAAATCCTGACAGCGTGAGCCCGACAGCAGGAAATCCCAACAGCGGCAGGCAAGTGATCTAACCCTCCCCTAACCCTAACCCTCTCTTAGAGGTGCCGAACCTTAAACTCATGGGGTGGTGCCTAACTTTAACCTCCCCCTGGGGGTGCCTAACCCTAACCCCACCTTACCGCTCCCTAACCCTCCCGGGGGGGTGCTTAACCCCAACCTCTACCTGGGGGTGCCCAACTGTAACCTCCTCCCCCACAAAAAAGCTAACCCCGCTAACTGCCCTAAGCCTAACCCTCCCCACCCGCGGCTAACAGGACGGGTGCCCCAGACTTACCTCGTTCGGGCACGGGTCATCCTGGATTCCGGTGTCATTCTGCAGTCGGGATTGTGATCATTTCTGCCATATAAAAATGTATTTACCCTAAGAATTTGTTTTGTGTATTTTATGTACTATCTTTAAGTATTTATGTCATTAGATACAATTTGCCATTTGGGATTGTTTTTACACATGGAGAGACTCACAAAATGAGAGTAAATTTACATTATCTATGTTCACAATAATACCATCTTTTTGCACATACAGCATGTGCTGCTTATGTGGCTATTGTTCGACAAGTCATCATCATCCTGTATTTGCACCTTCCTAGATGCTGCAAAACATCTACCTAGGAACAGGTGCACTGCGAATGTGTGCAGGTCTGCTTGGTCCATATTTGCACACTCACAGAACTTTGCCTACATGACAACGCCCCATCCTAGCCCATTTCCTCCTCTATGGGTTTAAGGTGAGACATCAACATAGCTGCATTCGCATTTGTGTTCACTCCTTGAGTATGTTCAGAGCAATTACTTGCAAGTTACACTATGCCAACAGACATAAGTCTCATTATTTGATGTTATACTTTAGTCAGTTTACAGTACTTTTTGTACAAAGCACAGTGACAGGAGACATCTTCTGAGTTTTCTTAGCTCACTCCAAAATATATGCCGGTGCCTGTATTTGGGCTAAGAATTCACTTCCCACCGTTATCTCACTGTTTTGTGTGGCATCTAAATATAGTTGGATCTCTAGCTGTGACTTCAGTGCCCAAGAATCATGTAATAGCGTTATAAATATTTATATTGCCTGAAGGGATAGTAAAATGAGGTAAGCTTTACAGCTCTCACATTGCTTCACGTAATCTCTCCCAAAAACATGACTTTACTTTGTTTCCCATTACAGATCTATTACAAGGACCCTGTCCAGATGCATTGTGAGGAGCGAAAACATTCACTGTACTGAGACTTCAAATCAATAATGACGTGTTATCATAATTGTGTGTTTGTTTCTCTCCCTTCTTGTCAGTCTGAGGCCTGTTTATTTATGTATGGAGCACTCACTCCAAATACTTCTTGTTGCCTGTAATGGTTTATGATTTTATGATTATAAATGTGTAGCCGGGTGTCCTCTTCCATGTCTTTCCTCCTCTGACAATACATAACGGTTACATGTGGACACCCACGTAGCAGTTTTATAATTACATTAAAATTAGCAACATCTGAATATGGCACATATTTGGCAAGAATCCACATAAGGAAATATGTAGGGCATTTTTGGTATCCGCGCACATTTTTATTGCACGGTAAAGTTATTTTTCAACTAAAATAGCAATGTAGCGATAAACTATGTGAAAATTTACCTTATAAGGGCTCATTTGATCTGCGTGTATTGCGTTGGAGATGAGAAAATGAAAGTCTTTTTAAGCTATTTACGGCATTTTCCTGCATATTTGTTGGGCTGTAATTATCCTGTTTCCTAATATAAAAATGCATTTGCATGTTTCATATTCCTTGTTTTCTTTGCAGATCATTGGACATATTTATTATTAGCCTTTTTCATTAAATCAATTATTGCAGCTATACTCAGCTGTAAGAGATTCCTGGGGGCAATTTATCAAGAAAACCCTGCTGGGACAGCGCATCTGATAGCGCATCACCCTTTAGTGAGTGCTACCTCACAATCCATAATGTGCATTATCAGGCTGATAAAGCATAGCACCCAACACCTGTACATCCACCCTCCAAAGAGGTTTGATTGTGTCGGGGGCGCAGCTAGGGGGGGTGGCGTGGCTGGCATGTTCACTTGACTTGGGTGAAGGAGAAGGGGGGGTGCCTGCAGGAGAGCAGAGGTCCGGCTGTTGGGGCTGGCTAGAAGGGGCAGTCCTGGGGTTGGTGGCAACTTCCCCCAGGCTGGTCCTTTATCAGAGCTTTGGGATAACTGTCTTCTGTATACTGTAGTTGCAGCTACCGCACAAAGGCAATAGACATCCTTGCAGCTCGTGGACATTTAGCTTCTCTGTTCTTTTACTTTTCTCTGTAATTTCCCGGCCCACTGCATGTTACAATTCCATGAATTGCTCATCTTGCTCATTGCAACCTATGTAGTGTGCCCTAGAAGGCTGCATTACCTGGTACTCTCAATGACCGACCCATTGAAGTGATCATGCAGCGGGAATCCAGTTACTGTAGCTCACTGTTCTTTCTATCCTTGCATGTCTTATATCCATATATTGCTTATACACACTGTAACCAATGTAGTGTGCCCAACATGGCTGCTTCGTCGGTACTCTGGCCCTGATTCAGAGCCGGACGCACTGACAGAGTGCTCGCTCTGTCAGTGCCCTCCTTCTTCATTTTTAGAGCGGCCTCCTGGCCGCCTGTATAGCTGTGGGTGACCACCCACAGCTATAGCGAGCAGCCAGGAAGATGGTCACGATAGTCAAGACCATCGCGACCATCGGGCTTGCGACGAGACCCCTGTGGTAGGGTCTCGTTACCGCAAGCCCTGGAGTGCTTTTGGCTCTATCAGAGCCAAAAGCACTCCCACTGACATCACTTGTGATGTCAGTGGGGCCGGCCAAAAATGGTAGGCATTCCCATAGGAACGCCTCAGTCTGGCCGGCCACGCCCCCGGCATGTCCACCAAAGGGGGTGTGCTGTCACTCACCATCGACAGCACGCCCCCTTTGTAGCAAGACCCATAGCGACGGCCTGCCCGTCGCTATCCGGGTCTCGCGCATGCGCACGACGGAGCCGGGTCCATCGTGCGCGTGCGCACTGGGCCAACCTCGACCCGCATGGGTCTAATGAACTTGCAAGGATCTCGCCTAGTAATTTTCTCTTTCCCATTATGTGTCATCGATTCCAGACATTGCCTATTCTGCTCAGTGTGAGCCTATGCACTGCTCCTAAAATGGCTGCCTCATCTGGATGCTCAGTGTGTAGGATAAGTAATCCTGCAACTGATGACACAAAACATCTCTATGTAACCTCTGTATTATGTTGTTTCTAGCTGTTAAGTACATTGAGTCCTACTGGAGAAAGAGCTCTATATAAATAAATGATTATTATTATTTGACCTCCTGATACCTTCTGCAATAATAATTTGATAGCTCTTTGTTCAGCCATTCCTCGTTAATGTATCTGTGATACACTGATGTGCTATGTGCAGAGCCGTAACTAGACATTTTGGTGCTCTGTGCCAGAAAGAGCATTGGCGCCCCCCTATTTTTCAATTAGGGACATGACGCACCCGAAAAGGGCCATGGCCTCATGGGGAAGGACCAGGGAAGAGATAGGGGAGGCCAGGAGATGCTGGGGATAAAATAAGAGGAAGCTACAAGTGAGAATGATAATAAACAGAAAACTGACAGGCCCGAACAGCGCCCCCTGCCCTGCGGTGCCCTGTGCCATGGCATCGGTCGCACTACCCTTGTTATGGCCCTGGCTATGTGTGATAGTATATATATAGAGTGAGCAGCACTACGTTTAGCAGTGAGTCAAAAGAGTTACACGGAAACGTGGGTTTGTGAAATAGCTTCCATGTACATAGGGCCTGATTGAGAGATGAATGCAATGGCGATTATGTATGCAGATCCAGCGATTGTTTACCATTGCACAAGCATTTAAGCCACACTGCACGTGTGCTGTGGTCGCATTGTGATTTTGGATGCACTTCCGAATACAACGCACAGCGATGGACAGGTTGTCAGAGTTTGGGGGTGGTGACAGGGGTGTCTCAGAAAAATGCAAACGTGTCTGTCCGTTTAAACGTAATTGTGTGTGAATAAATTAGCCACTGCGAGTGCATACGCAGCATGAAGCCCTCTGCGTTAGAGTAGAGCTCCAGGGTTTGCGGCTGGTCAGACTTTCCGCAAGGGCAAGATGGCCGCCAATATGCATCAATGGTACCGATATTTACACAGGTATGCGCCGTTGCACGCAGGTAAGAAGGCAGCACTGGGCGTATTTATGCTCAGGTGATCTTTGCAGACATTAGCATATATTCACAGCTACGTTGCATATGAAAAGCGCAGTTGCAACCACATTAGCGTCCATCTCTAAATCGGGCCCATAGTAAGCAGTTTGTAGTACCGCAACACTGTAATTGCTGGCTGGGTAGGAAGAAATTATACAAATAAAATGTTCACAGTAAGGAGAGTGGAAGTTCCTGAATGCTCATGAGGAAGGATAGGAGGAAGGCTAATTATTCCTTTCAGCTGTATTCAGCATTTCTACATTAACTATTTCCAAAGTAAAACATTTCCATTGAATTTATTACTCCCAGAGTAGCCTCATGTAGAATACCTCTGGGTTACTCAGAATGTATGACATGTTCTTGATACACTTCGTCATAGATTCATAAATAATAGACAATTTTTTTGTCATAGTTTATTTTTATATGTGTACTAATACTGATACTAATACTGAATTCCTTAATCACATTGTATTTAGTCTTACCCTAATTTTTCAACTGTGGAAAGATCATTGGGTAAGATGAATGTTCACATTGCTACTAGCACAAGGTCCTGTGTGATATTGGACCTGATTGGACGCCAGCAGTGGGAATGCTGGATGGACTGGGGGTTGGGAGCAGGGAAGCCTGGCTGGACTGGGGGGGGGGGGGTCTCAGGGAATGCTGGCTGGACTGGGTGGGGGCAAAGGGAATGCTGGGTGGGGAGCTGGGAAGGCTGACTTGACTGGGGCAGGGAAGACAGGGTGGGTGGCTAGCTGGCTGGACTGGTGTTGGGTGCAGGGATGGTAGGCTGGCCAGACTAGAGGGCTGGCTGAACTGGGGGGAGGGAGGCGAGCAGCAGGGAAAGCTGGCTGGCTGGACTGGGTTGGGGGAGTAAGGCAGGGGTAGCATACCTTGTTTAGAGAGAGAGGGGTCCTGGGTGGCAACGGTGCAGAATACATCGGGCAGCAGATAGAGTCAGAGCACTGCGCCACGGCATTTGGAATATGGAGCCAGCCGTGAGCCAGTCACAGCTCAACACGTGGAATGGCAGCCAATCAGGAGTGGCCGCTCCTGATTGGCTGCTGTTCTGCAAGCTGTGATTAGCTCACGGATGGCTCAATATTTAATTCAAGCGCAGCCTATGCTCTGTCTCCTGTGACTGTCAGCCAACCAGTGCATTGCGCACCGCTGCTACACGGGCCCCATCTCTCTCACTGGATTCCAGTAGGACCTCTAGCATCTGTCTCTTCCTTGGCGGCGGCAATTTTTGGATGGCCGTTTTCAGCAGAGTCCATGCGGACTGCTAGTCCGCATGGAATCGGCTGAAAACGGCCATCCAAAAATGGCCGCCGCCAAGGAGGAGACAGACACTAGAGGTCCAGTAAGGACTTCTAGCATTCGTCTCCTCTTTGGCGGTGGCCATTTTCGGATGGCCGCCGGATGGCTGTCAGTTTTTTTCACCCCCCCGGCAATCCCCACCCGGTGCACGTGCACCTCCAGGTCCCCCCTAGTTGCGGCCCTGCAGTATCTCATTGTACATTTCACATATATGTGAAATAGTTACAGCAGTTCCTACACATTTACCATATTATAACATACAATTATTAATATAATAATTATTTTAACCCTTAACCAGGGTTACACTCTGGTAGTACTAGAGTGTGAGTTAGACCTGATTTGGTTTTGCTTAAGCTCAGTCTTCTGCATTTAAATACTTTGTACTCATTGGGGTAAATTTACTAAGAATCCTGTTGGTTCCACATTGCATTCACGGGTGTGTTTGGCCATTTTTTTCAAACACGGAAATTTACTAAAGGCAAACACGGGTGTGAATTCATGATTCTCGATTGCAAACAGGAATACAACATGGGGATTTACCAATATCTCGATTGCAAACATGGGTGTAAATTAAGAAAACTTGATCCAAAATAGAACTTTAAACCTGACCCCCTCCTGAGCAGTGTTTTCTATCAGACACACACACAGATCAGTGTGATCTGTGCATGTTTCTGACAGTTATAAAGCAAATAAAGGCTAATTATGAAAAAATAATGGCATGGGGTTCCCCCTCCCAAGCATAACCAGCACCAGGCTCTTTGAGCCACCGCTGGCTCAAAAAATACAGAAGAAAAAAATGTAGGGGTCCTTGGATCCGGTGATGGTTTTAAAAATACGGGGAATAAATGGAGTGGGGTCCCCCATATTTTTAGAACCAGCACTGCTCCACTAGTAGGGGTGTAATGCTACAGCCAGGGGACACGCTTCACGGGGTCCTTGGGTACCCCATACCGGGGCTGAAGTCCGAGGCTATCCCCCGCATCCCTGGATGCGGGGTTCATAGGGTTAATTAATAGCATATAGCTAATATTGTCTTTTGCTGGAGGACTAGAGGTCCCAGCAAGCCTTCCCCGCATGCTGGTACTTGTGGAACTATAAGTACCAGCACGCGGGGCATTAAGGGCCCACTGATGCCTCTATTCCTCCTGTAAAATAAATATGAAAGAAAAATGACAGGACACACGCCATAGGTTGTAATATTTTAATACACATACACTCACCGAATCACTCACTCATAGAAGGCAGATACTGTAAGGACACTGAAAATACCACCACAACTATTTTGCACTCAAAGGCTGCTACCAAAATGGTAATATATTCTGCCCTGCTGCCATAGTAAGTAGATAGTGAGTCCAACTTGGTCCTGGGGGCAGTTTTACATTGCAGTGGTTTGCATACAGCTGCTGTTCTAAGAGGTAGGCAAGCATATTTCTTGTAGATAGTGTCCTGTGCCATATGTTCTTCACAGGCTTGTGCTGGTGCACCGTGGGAGACATAATACGATCTGCAATAATACAAAAAAAAATCTTAATTACTATTATTATTATTCATAAAAATCATTTGCCAGAACATAAGTACAGGATACTGAATTTCCTATAGTGTTTGATATTCAAAAAAAATGTTTGCAACAGATGCATAATGGTGCAGTGATAAATTATCTATTTCATTTACATGTATGTGATTATTTTTTTTTGCATACCATTTTACTTCAGGTGCAAATAGTGCCATCTCAGTGGTTTACAGATACTCTTTTGATTTGATTGCCTGCAACCCTGTCACTCTGAACATATGATTCAATGGGGTAAATTTACTAAGAATTGTGTCTTACCCAAGTTTGCCTTTAAACATGCCCAGCATTGCAGGGACACTAGAGACTTTTGTCAGCTGAAACACTCAATTTACCAAGAATCGTGTTTTGCTGAATTGTGTTTTTCGATGGTGTATGTGATCGTGTTTTCTCTCCATATTCCCTGTGTCTGACTTCAGCCAAACACACCCGAACATGCAGCCTGCACACATCAGTGAGATACTTGCAGCTGTACAGCATGTGTGTATTGTGTATTAAAAAATAGTGTTAAATATAGAAAAAACAATGGTGTGGGGTCCATCCTCCCCCAAACATAGATTGCATTACATCCTGACCAGTTGTACCTCAGGGGGAAGAAAATTGTCATCTATCGGGCATATTTATCATCGGGTTCTAGACCCGAAAATTATATTTACTAATCGCCGCTTATCACAGCAGGAATAAATTAGGGGTCGTCCAGTTGTACTACTAAACACATGGTTGTGGCTAGATCCTCCTCAGCTAAAGGACCTTGACGTGATCAGTTACTATTCACGTGAATATAGAGTGTGAATAGTATCCTGTGGCGAGTGAAGCGACCTACAGTGCCCAAAGCGTGGCGAGTGGAGCCTGGCAAGCGAAGCAAGCCCGCAAGGGTACAAATTTCTACTATTGGTGGCCAGATACTACAACTGAGACAAAATACCAGCGGCTTCAGGGCATAGAACCGCACTTCTGCCCTCACTACACTTCACTTCCGGATCCTTTAGCTGAAGGGGAAAACACATGCAGGATTGCTAATGGTATCACTTTACTTCTCCTTCAGAACCCCAGCATACTACTGCGCATGTGCGGTCTGCTGACCATGTATGTGCGGCTGGCCGTAACAGTGGAAGGATTATAAATGTAAGTATCTAAATGTGCATTTGTTTAATTTTGGGTGAAAAACTCACAGGGCATGAACTTGCAGAATTGCTTGGTTTCAAATATGGCCATGAACATCACACAGAACACTTCTTATAAATGTCATTTCTCATGGATAGTGTAGGGAAAAGTATATATTAAAAATTAGGCTCTTTTATGCCTCCAGCCAAATAAGATGTTTACTATCCCTTATACTGACTAATACATTCAAGATGTGATATACTGGAAAATATAAGCTTGTGTGTTCAGCTAAATAAAGGTTTTTTTTGTAATTCAGTAAATCATGGATAAAACAAAGGAAAATACAACCCTAAACCCGATACCCAGGAAATAGAAATTATTTATTGCTAATTATTACTTCAAATGAAATAGGACAGTAATTGTTTTTCTTAGCGAGTATTTTCTGCAAGGTATAAGATCAGGTAAAGCTGGATGAAATTGTGGAAAATGTAACTTCCCGAATTGAGTTTTGCAGAAGTTTGAAGTGCTGGCGACACAACTTTTGATTTTACTTGTGTTTCCTCATTCTGCACAGTATTTATACATTTCTATTTGTAGAATTTAAATTTATGAATAGAGGTAGAATGACTACTGTCAGTTCTGCTATGTGGTATGGTTTGGCTAGGACTGGGGTACCAGTGATATGCGGTGAGGTCAATGGCTGGGGAAGCACATATGGAGATGGGTCTGAGTGCTAGAAGCCTGTCTCACCCCCTACTCACTGGAACTATCCCCTCACTAAACTAAGCTTCAGTGTCCATTGATTCTCCTACCTGCTTTATTGTGTCCTTTCTTGATGCTGCTGACTGAGCTCAGATGTCTAAATGTTGCAGTGCACTTCCTGATCACATGACCCATCCAAGGTGTCCATCATTGCTCAATGCATGCCCCCATACTCAGAGGCATGCCTCTATTAGATCTTTCTGTGCAGCATACTGCCCATGGTGTAGCCCCACCCCCAGCTCTGCAAGCAGTGTCTAACTATACAGAAACGAGGCTGAGCTGTTGCTGCATCATTCTTGTCTCCCTGTAGTCCAAGGGAGTCCCACAAAGCTGGTGAGTGTTAACTATAAAAATTATTACAAGAAACAAAGATGATGTTTATAAGATATAAATATGTTCTTTGAATTATTTTAATCATTTTTATATCAAATCTCAGGAGAATAACAGAGGAGGCTCTGCCTACCCTGACTGCACGTCCCTGCTTTGAACATCTAATGAAATATGCTAGTGAAACTTGCAAAATGTCACACACAAACGCAGAATGAGGCAAACATTTCACAAAACAAATCAAGCTTACTTAATACAGTGGTAAAGATTATACCTTACTAAAACAGCATATCATATTATTTAATGCCATTAACTAGGAGAGTCTAACGTAGTGTTCATTCCTGTGTGTATCTAAACTGAATTTCACGTACCAACAGGGCTGGCACAGTACACTCTGTCTCCAGCCTCATCTCCCCTGTGTCTCTCCAGCCTCATCCCCAGTGTTTCTCATCCTCTTAACTTCCCTATGTCTCTCAGCCTCATCCTTCCCTGTGTCTTTCCAGCCTCACCCCCATGTCTTTCATCCTTGTAACCTCCCTATGTCTCTCAGCCTCATCCTCCTCTGTGTCTCTCCAGCCTCATTACCACGTCTCTCATCCTCATAACCTCCATATGTCTCTTAGCCTCATCCCCTTGTCTCTCAGCCTCATAATCTCCCATGTCTCTGCCTCATAACCCCCCTGTATCTGAGAGCATCTTCATCCTCAAGTAGGAACGTGCCAGTCTTTCCAGCTCCAGCCTGCACTTACAATCTCTGTCTCCTGCCTGCTCCTTACAGTTATAGTTGCTGTAGTTATTATGCTTACTGCAGAAGCCCATGTTTGGATGCTGACCTTGAGGTACAGCTCAATAGGGGGAGCTATTGTAAAATACCCCTATATGTTTTAAACTGTACCTTTTTAGAAAGGACACACAAGGTACGCAGCCATTTGTTACTTGTGTTTTTATATGAATAAAAATTGTACTGTTTTACACTATGGGTGTGTTCTCTTTATGTTTTATTGGACTCTTAAATGAGGAACAGCGTGACACTGGGGGACACATAGTGATGAAAAACTGCATTCATTTGAAGGAATCAGGATTGGATTTATTTGCATATGAGACTTCATGGACTTTTGTGGAATATATTGATTACCACCAGTGGAAGAAGGCTGAGAGTTGCTGCCGGCGTTCTCTCCTGGAGCCACACCGCAGGTCTGTGTATCACATCTGGGGGTGCGGGATGCTGGCGAGTGGGCGGCGGTGCCGGCAGGGTGGGAGGTGTTCTTTAATAAATGATGCCAGAGCTGTATTTATTTGTGTTTTGCAGTGAGAGGTTTTGTGTGTGTGTGTGTGTCAATGTTGTGTCAGTGTGTGTGTCTGTGTAGTCTGTGTCAGTGTGTGTGTCTGTGTAGTCTGTGTCAATGTTTGTGTCAGTGTGTCTGTGTAGTCTGTGTCAATGTTTGTGTCAGTGTGTGTGTCTGTGTAGTCTGTGTCAATGTTTGTGTCAGTGTGTCTGTGTAGTCTGTGTCAATGTTTGTGTCAGTGTGTGTGTCTGTGTAGTCTGTGTCAATGTTTGTGTCAGTGTGTCTGTGTAGTCTGTGTCAATGTTTGTGTCAGTGTGTGTGTCTGTGTAGTCTGTGTCAATGGTTGTGTCAGTATAGTCTGTGTCAATGGTTGTGTCAGTGTGTGACACAAACATTGAAACACACACACTGACACAAACATTGACAGACTGCACTGACACAAACATTGACACAGACTACATAGACACACACACTGACACAAACATTGAAACACACACACAGACACAGTGTGTGTGTCTATGTAGTCTGTGTCAATGTTTGTGTCAGTGCAGTCTGTCAATGTTTGTGTCAGTGTGTGTGTCTGTGTAGTCTGTGTCAATGTTTGTGTCAGTGCAGTCTGTCAATGTTTGTGTCAGTGTGTGTGTCTGTGTAGTCTGTGTCAATGGTTGTGTCAGTGTAGTCTGTGTCAATGTTTGTGTCAGTGTGTGTCTGTATAGTCTGTGTGTGTCAGTGTGTGTGTGTCAATGTTTGTGTCAGTGTAGTCTGTCTGTGTCAGTGTCAGTATGTGTCTGTGTAGTCTTTGTTGGTGTGTGTCATACTTGCCTACCTTCAACTTGTCCTCCCCAGGAGAAGCCTGGGGAGGACAAACAGGTGGGTGGTGATGGGGGCGGGGCTTGACGGTCACATCATTAATCACCTTCACGGTAAATTGCTGCAATTGGGTTAACTTTAAATAGGGTGCGGGGCAAAATGACGCGATTCATGGAGAACCGTGTCATTAAGCCCCGCCCCTTACACGGGGACCCGCGATCTGCCTAGGAAGTGGGCAGAATGCAGGAGAAATGCCTACCCTTATGGGGGTGCGGGGGGTTACCCGAAAAATCGGGAGCCTCCCGCGAAAACTGGGAGGGTAGGCATGTATGGTGTGTGTGTGTGTGTGTGTGTGTGTGTGTGTGCCTGTGCCAGTGAGCGTGTCTATGTTTCCAATGGAGGACTCAATGTCGCCTTTTTATTTCTTGGAGGGGCTGAAAAGCTCCACATGGGATTTTCTCTATAACTGAACTAAACCAAACTTAGGGCCTGATTCAGAGCCGGACGTTCTGACAAAGCGCTCGCTCTGAATCAGGGCCGTCCTTCTTGTTTTCAGAGCGGCCTCCTGGCCGCTCGCATAGCTGTGGGTGACCACCCACACCTATAGCGAGCGGCCAGGAGGATGATCGCGATGGTCGAGACCATCGCGACCATTGGGCTTGCGATGAGACCCTTGTGGTAGGGTCTCGTTGCCGCAAACCCTAGAGTGCTTTCGGCTCTACCAGAGCCGAAAGCACTCCCACTGACATCACTTGTGATGTCAGCGGGGCTGGCCCTAGACGGTAGGTGTTTCCATGGGAACGCCTCCGTCTGGGCAGCCACGCCCCCGGCCTGCCCACCAAAGGGGGTCTGCTGTCACTCAACATCGACAGCACGACCCCTTTGGTACGAGACCCGGAGCGACGGTTTGCCCGTCGCTATCTGGGTCTCGCGCATGCGCACGACGGAGCCGGCTCCGTCATGCGCATGCGCACTGGGCCACCATCGACCCGCTTGCGAGCGCATAGCTCTCGCGAGCGGGTCTGAATCTTTTATTCAATTCATCCTGAGTGCTGGACTATGGGACTATGCAACAGTATATATACATATATATTATATATATATATATATTCAGTCAGATACTGGCAGCACTCCTCGGGTACTCAATAATCCAAGCTTGTTAATCCATTACTGTGCAACATTTCAGATGCATTTTCCTTCATTAAGGCATTGACGGAATATCTAATGAATACATCTGAAATTTTGAAAAGTAATGTATTAGCAATCTTGGGTTATTGAGTACCCGAGGAGTGGTGCCTGTATGTGTTTCGATTTTTTGTTATTGGTTTGGAAACCCCTCTTTCAAAATCCTGTGTTTGCCACTGCTCCATCCTCACACACAGTGACCGCCAGTCTCCTCTAAGCCCAGGGTATGGGTACACTTAATGTATGTTTGTGTGTGTGTGTGTGTATGTAAAATATATATTTATATGTGTGACATATACTGTATGTATTGTAAATGCTGCTTTCAAAAATAGAAAGTGTTAATAGTTTATTTTTATCAATTAACCAAATGCAAAGTAACACTTCCTTTTTGTAAGGGTGTTTCCACACTTATTGACCACTATATATTATTATGTTTGGCTTGGCTGAATTGCATTTGCTTACCGACTAGTTACTAAATAACGAATATATAAAATGATGTGTGCTTTAAATTACAATTTTTAACTGATATGTGGCCTTTGGGCTGCTCTATATTTAGGGCCTGATTCTGAGTCACATGTTATGTGTATTTTTTTCTACTGTGCATGTGTCTAAGTCGTACCGCGCTTTTGTGTCCCAATTGTATATACGTGCAGAGCTTTCATATTGTATTGAAAATGTATTGAGAGTTCCTGGGGGGTTGCTGGGTGGTGACAGAAAGCTGACTAGTCAGGCGTACGGTGATGGTCCGTCTTAGGGGTGAGTTATGGGTTCTCACAGGCGTATCGCTATTGTGGGTACATACACAGAAGCTTAATCACTCACACTGGTGTTCATACTGTACTCAGATGGAATATCAGCAACTAGCATAGGGCTGGTATGAGTATTTGATTATCTAAAGATTGAGACACACGGCTGTACACCAGGGAAGGACTTGTAGCAGTATTTGAATGAAGTTGCAATTGCCAATGTAATTTGAACACTGGATATGATGGAGAGGGGAGTTTTCCTCTTTGCATAGCCTCTGATTATATTATATCAAAACTTTGGGGGCCCATTTATTAATGAGTTTTACCATACGCGACAAGTGATAAAACTCGCTGCGTATGATAAATGGTGCTCAAGCCAATCAGCTCCCAACTGTCATTTTTCAAACAGATGACAGTTGGGAGCTGATTGGCTGGAGCACCATTTATCATACAGAATGAGTTTAAAACTCGTTGCGAATGATAAAACTTGTGGATAAATGGAACCCTTTATATTTTTAATTACTCAGGGACACTCCTGTAAAAGTGTGGCATCCGGAAGAAACCAACAGGCAAGTTATTTAAATAATTTGTTTAGATGATTTATTTGCTCCCAAAAATATACTCATCATTCTGGTGCAGGATGTCCCAAGGAGTACCAGTCTTTGCATCACTAGGCCCTGCAGGTTTATAAAGAAGGGGCAGGCTACAATGATGCAATTCTCATATTGGCCTCACCCCCTCCACCTACACCTGCAAATCGCAGCATTATTCTCCCTTCCTATCCCGTCCATTTCACTAGGACATAGGTGGGATGTAACGATACTGGATATAAACCTCTATAGCTCCTGCCTATACCTTCTAAATCCTGCCTATACCTTCTAAACCCTGCCTATACCTTCTAGAATTGACGCTATTTGCGTACGCAGTCATACAGTAAATAAAAGCCTTCAGACTTTGAGAAATGTGTTTCCAACGCACAAAGGCTATTATTCAACATAAAAACAGTAGCTTACATGCTGTGATCTAAAGACAATTTAGCGCAAAGAAATCATACAGACCCAAGGTACAGTTATACATACGCACGCGCACTGGGACCAGTTACCAGCATCAATAAGAGACCTCCATCATCAGCAAGAAGACTCCAGATTGGAGTCGGTACGCACATTTATACCCTTACAGGGATAAGCAGCACAATAGAAAAGGTTGGCATGGTTCCATTGGTTCCCAGTACGCGTGCATCTGTTACAGGACATTTAACAGGTTGATTCAAATGGACACAGATCAGCCTCCGACAGCCTTTTGTCTCCTTTTTCCCACCGCATGAAAATCTAAGCTGCTAATATTACAAAGTACATTTTAGTGTTTTAGCTCTCTACAGTCCATAAGTTGTGAATGCATGTTGCGATTTTCTCACTGATGATACCGGAAAGCTGTTGAGACAGAGTAGATCAGTACAACACTAAACATGATTTGCTTATTGTGTACTAAACCTTAGATATCAAAATAGTCTTTATTTCACAACATTAGTAATAAATGAATAACCCTTGAATATTACACTTTAAAGCTATGGAACCTTTTATGTGAGTGTGCAGTGTGTAAGTATGAGGGGTTTGGGAAAAGACGCTAGTTAGTTATATGTAACTTTAGGGAAGATGCGTACGCATGAAGCTAATAAACAGCGTTCACCTGCAGGATTTTATGCATTCGCTAATATGGTCATGTTAACAGCGCAACGGAGTGTATTTAATGTGTTTATGGGATATGGTGAAATATGTGATCGCATGATGCTAATAATAGCATCGACGTATGTACTTAAGTGTGAGTTTCTCTAAAATGGCGCTGGGCGTCTTGTGGCCATTCGCAAGATGGCGTAGTTCCAATCTAATTTTAAACTGATTCTGTCTCAGCCAATTATCCAGCTTCGACAGTTGCAAAAGAACCAACTACTCTTCTGGGACTCTCCAAAAATGTGGGTGTCTCCCAGCTATTGCAGGAGAATAGGCAAGTATGTATTCCACTGTAGTAAGCGGGTATCAGTATGATGAGAATACACCAATAACAAGAGTAGGATTGTCAATGAAGAAGAACACTAAGATTTAGGGATCTATGTACTAAGCCTTGGGGGGAGATGTACTCAGCCTTGAAAGTGATAAAGTGAAGCGTGATAAAGTACAGGCTATGGGGCCTATTTACTAAACCTTGGATGGAGATAAAATGAATGGAGATAAAATACCAGCCAATCAGCTCCTAACAACCATGTTACAGACTGCAGGGCCGTAACTAGGGTGGTGCAACATGTGCCATGGCACAGGGCGTAAGACAGGGGGCTCTGCTCGGGCCTGTACATTTTCTGTTTATAATCATTCTCACTAGTAGTTTCCTTTTCTTTTACCCCCAGCATCTCCTGGCCACCCCTATCTCCTCCCTGATCCATTCCCCCTCCATCTGGCCACCTTTATTTAACACACACATTTCAAAATACAGTTATACCCGGGGACCAGTGGCGGCTCCAGGGGTGGAGCTGCAGTGCAGTCCAAACTTCAAATAGGGGAGCCACACCAACTGCCCTTTCAACCACTGGCAAACATTGCCATCCAGGACTCACTGGCAGTTGGTGTGGCTCCCCTATTTGAATTTTGGACTTGGTGCAGCCCCACCTCTGGAGCCGACACTGCCCAGGACTCAAACTCATCACCTCTTACAAGGCAGTCAGACACCTTTCACATGGAGCTACCTTTCCCACAATTTCTAATGGCAGCCCATGAGGCCACAACCCTTTCTTGGGGGCTCATCTTTTGTCCCTATTTGAAAAATAGGGGGAGTGAGGGGTGCCACTGCTCTTTCTGGCCCAGGGCACCAAAAATTCTAGTTACTGCTCTGACAGGCTGTGTTTGAAAAATGACAGTTAAAAGCTGGTCGGTTGGTACTTTATTTCTGTCGACTTTATCTCTCTCCAAGGCTAAGTACACATACCTATTAATTAGCATAGAAGGCGAGGTCTATAAAAAAGAAATATACAGTAATAAGAAGACTTTACTATATACTTCTTGTGGTGGGGAGTGATTTCCTACAGTGCTTGTTTGTTTTTGTTTTTTTACCAAAACTTTGGTATTTCTTTTAAAGGAAGAAAAAGAATGTAAATATGTGCAAATAAAAAAAACAAACCTTAGTTCAGTAACTGGGTTGGGTATGAAATCCCGGCTGTCAGAATGCCGCTGTTCAGAATACCAACAGCGGCATCCCAACAGCCAGAATCCCAACACCCATAGGAATGCATGGTAAGAATTTTTCCTACCCCTACCGTAACCCTCCCTCCCCAGTGCCTAACCTAGCCCCCCTCCCTAGTGCCTAAACCTAACCTCCATCTCCCTGCAACCTAAACCTAACACCCCCTCCCCGATGCCTAAACCTAACCTCTCCCCTAGAGGCATATTCAATTGGGGGCGAGAAAAGCAAAATTCCTGCACCTGCGAGGTTTTCCTGCAGGTGCGGGATTTTTGCTATTCAATTAGGTGCAGATTTTTTCTTATTTTGTGCTCCAGGAGCTTTGTTTACTCACACCTCCAGAGCAAGTGTGATTTTTCCTAAAATCTTTAGGCAAAATCAGCTCTGGGACCCAGGCGGGTTAGTCCTTAATTACTTACCTTCTGCAGCGCTGTCTACTGCATCTTCTTTTGCATTCAGCATTGGAAGCCGGGTCTTCTGCAGCAGGGTATGTTAGTGTGTGTGAGTGTTTGTTAGTGTTTGTAAGTGTGTATGAGTAAGTGTGTGTATATATGAGTGTTGTGTGCGTGTGTGGCCCCCCAGTGTTTATGTGCCCCCCGGAATGGGCGCTGGGAGAACTACATCTCCCAGCTGCCCTTACCCCTCCCACCAGCCCCTGGAGCCTCCCAGCAGCCCCCTATCTAGTGAGAAGATAGAGGGGAGGCCACTGGGAGCTGCGGAGACCACTGGACCACCAGGTAAGTTCCGAATTTTTTTATTTTGTTCTTTACGCGGTGCAAGGTTTTCAGAGTTGAAAGCCCCACAACCACTTTTTTTTAATTGGATACCACGGGTATATGCCAACAGTAAAGCATCCTGAGACCATTCATGTGTGGGGTTGCTTCTCAGCCGATGGAGTGGGATCACTCACAATTTTGCCTAAGAACACAGCCTTGAATAAAGAATGGTACCAAAACATCCTCCAAGAGCAACTTCTCCCACCCATCCAAAAACAGTTTGGTGGCGAACAATGCCTTTTCCAGCATGATGGAGCACCTTGGCATAAGGCAAAAGTGATAACTAAGTGGCTCGGGGAACAAAACATAAAAATTTTGTGGGCAGGAAACTCCCCAGACCTTAATTCCATTAACAACTTGTGGTCAATCCTCAAGAGGCAGGTAGACAAACAAAAACCCACAAATTTTGACAAATTCCAAGCATTGATTAGGCAAGAATGGGTGGCCATCACTCAGTATGTGGCCCAGAAGTTGAATGACAGCATGCCAGGGCGAATTGCAGAGGTCTTGAAAAAAAAGGGTCAACACTGCAATTATTGACTCTTTGCATAAACGTAATGTAATTGTCAATAGAAGCCTTTGACACTTATGAAATGCTTGTAATTTTACTTCAGTATAGCATAGTAACATCTGACAAATAGGTCTAAAAACACTGAAGCAGCAAACTTTGTGAAAACCAATACTTGTGTCATTCTCAAAACTTTTGGCCATGGCTGTATATTATATGAATTTTGAAACTCCTTATTAATCTTCAATTTTGTGGTTTATGATTGTAAAAGGAATATATACAGTCGTGATTAGTAAGATCATGAAGTACTTAAATAAATGTATAAAGTAAAATCTTAAATTCGCAAATTCACTTGGATTGATCTTGGGGGTGACGAGACCAATGAAAAATTGTGTTATGTGTTATGATGAAAGGTGAGAGGTCAGTCAGCTGCATGAAAACAGAGCACTGATAACACTTTAAGACAGGGGTAGTAAATGCCTTAAATGTGAATAATCCCCTTGGTTAATTCCTAAGGAGTATATTTACTAAAGGTCAATTTTAATCGATTTAAAATTGATGAAAATCGATCAACATCAATATTGTGTTTCCGAGGCTAAATTACACATTTGCTAAAAAAGCTAATAAAAAATGGTTAGTAAATGTGTGATTTCGCTCCAGACACACCTCGATGGGGGCTGCTGCAGCATTACAATGCCTCGTCGGACACAGAAACACTGTTCATTTTACCAGGACACCTATTTGCTTTGGCTAAAGTTCTCCTACCACAGAGAAAAGCAATTGCGTAAGTTGGTCTCTATGTTCTTATCAAAATCCTGTGCCAGCCAATTGGCTAGTATAAGCGCTACAAACAATAAAGTTAATGCTAACTATGGCTGGCTTAAAGTTTAAGTTAGTAAGATGAGGCAGGTAAGGTTCAAGAGCCAAGGTTCAAGAGTACAGTTCTTGGAACAAAACTGGTGGTGGCAGAAAATGGAAAATAATTGTGAGCTTAGTACAAGGATTTTACTTAATGTTAGATAGACCAGGTGGTTGTTTTCATTAATACTTTTCACACCCGTGTCACGCAGGGCCAGGTGAGTGCTGATTAAATACCTAGTTACACCCCTGATCCCCAAATAATGTTTGTGAATATAGAATTGAACAAAGCCAGTTGCATATGGAGTGAAGTTAGTGGTCAGTAACTACAGCGAGCTTGCAAAATAAATGATCTGTTTCCAGTGTGCTGTTTCGCTCTCTTAGGTTTCACACACACTAAGGCCAAGGAGGTTTGGTTATCAAGAATCTCTGGCCCACCCTGCTATTATTAGTATGGAATATCCAACATGTTTTAGAAGTCTCCATTACATTTCCAGTGACACCTGATATATCATAGTACACACTGACTTACTTGAAAGCCAAGTTCTGCAAGGTAATATATCTTCTAATGTACAAACTGTTTATACCTTTAGTTTCCCAACATTATTAGTTATTTCCAGGTCAGGAAATAACTATCCAAACACATGCAAAGTGGGCTTTTCCTGTGCGGATATTGATTCTACTATGTCCAGTTATAGGCTTGTTGTCTTATCTGTTGCACTCATTTTATTTACTTTATGTGTTCAGTGTGGTGTTGAGAGCATCTGGAACCAATCTCCATTACACAGAGACTCCTGTGCTACAACCTGAAGAGTAATCATGGAATTCTGCCAGGATGTTGAGTGCATAATTGCCATTGTAAATAGTGCCTGCTCAATCATCTGCATGAAATTTATATATTCATATAGTAGTAAATAGAATATTTTGAAAGCCTGCTATATACTGTTTAATATTAGGCCAATTTAGTCCGGTGTCCAGTCAGTTTATAGACTTTTTGTGATGTGATAAAAGATGAATCGAGAATAGAGTTTACAGTCCATAAAAGGTAAATACATTTTTCCAGGTGTCCTGATCTACAGAACAACAATCTGTAATAATTTAGGTAACAATTGCATGTCTATGGCCATATGATCATTAGTGTATGTGTACATTATTTTAGGATTTGTTTGACGCATTGGGGTAAGGTAGTGGACTAACCTACTGCAGCAGCCTAAGGAAAACAACACTGAACCTTTGAATAACTTTTCCTGGTTCCTGCTGTCTCATCATGTTGATTGTATCTCAATCGATTTAAGCACATGTAGTTAGAGACAGAACAAGTCATTTGCAGTAGAGATAACTACACTCTTATTTTCAACTACTGTAGTACATAATGGCATTGCCACATATTTTAATACCATGTTGACTGAGAACTAATGGAGCAGCAACATGATATATTAGCAAGTACATTTAACCTATGAATGTGACTTTTACATGCAGAAAAACTTGACACTTATCTTGAAAGAGGCGCCGTAGCGCGCCGACACGCGTTGAAGAGTATCGCTTCACCCATTGTTTGCAGTGTCCCATCCATTCTATATGCTACCCATTGCCCTTACTGATCCTGGTCCATCTTCTGCAGGGCAATAGGAATCTGCATAATATTACCATCTGATGGTATGGGCTTACTGCTGCATTTTTTATATATGTTTTTATGTATAATAAATAGCTTTCTTTCATGGTACTGGATGACGGTCTTTTCTTTTACCTTGTCCTATCACGACTTGAAAGTCCCCACATTCCGTTAAGGACCACAGGTCGAGGGTTCTGAAAATAAGATACCTTTATATGTCCATACATCGCCCTTACAAGTAAGCATACATGTAAGGAACTCCACACAAGACATCCTCATTCTCATCTGGGTGATTCTTACGGGAGTTGGGACCATACTAAGCCAGGAGAAGATCTTCATAGACCACCATATTCTCCTCATACTCGCATCCCTGGGTTACCTATATCGGAGGACGTGGGACAATTCCCTTGATGGACTTTTGTTGACTTGTTGAAACAATCCAGAGTGCAAGTGAGGTTGGTTTGTTTTGTTATATGCTATTAGATATAAGGTGGTGACTTATTATTAACCTCTGCAGCACTGGAGTGCAGCCCATAGAGTTTGTACATTTTTTGTTTGTATTAGACTTATGGAGATGGGAATTATGAATTCTTCCGGTAATTAGGTAGTACTACATGCGAGTTCTAAACCTAATTACCTCCATCAAATTTTTAAGTAATGATGAATAGGCCCCTTAGTCATGGAAAATAATGCTGTACAACTTCTCATGCTTTAAGGGCAACACCTCTTAGCCTTTCATACACCATGTTGTAATGCATGGTACAGTGAAATATATAGCAGACTAATTTAGAGCATAGAAGCACCATGTCCATCACACACACTAGTCTCAGCATGACATGCTCATGTCTATCACAGTCCCAATAACACTACTTATAGCACAGCATACCAGCCTCTGCCCACCAAAGTCCAGTCCCTCCATTACAGCTGTATGTCAGTCAGAGTATTGGTCTATGCCAAATATATACAGCGCTATGAACAACATGTTCTAATGGCCAATTCATAGACTGCCCTAGATAAATGACAGAAGCTGATTGGTTGCTATGTTTAACTTCTCAACTTTATTTCTCTCTAAAGTTTGTTTCATCTCCGCTTACGGGATTTGTACTAAGCTCTGGAAAGTGATAAACTACCAGCAACTTAGCTCCTAAATGTCATGTTACAGGCTGTTTGAAAAATGACAGTTAGGAGCTGATTGTTTGGCAGTTTATCGCTCTCCAATTTATCACTTCCAGAGCTTAGTACATCTACCTCCATATGCTTACTATTACAGCTCCATGTCCATTCTGTGCAAACTATATGCCCACTATAAGAGCCTAATGTCAACCACAGGACTATTCCCTGCCTACAGTGATGTGCTCACCATTACAGCTTAATGACCTATATAGAACGGGATGTACTAACGCTAAAACGCCCATTAGTGGCGACTCCCGGAACGTAGGGCAGGGGAGCTGAAGCCTGTATTATACAGGGATGTTTACTACAGTCCCCGTTTGATTGGTCAGCTCCGTATCGCGTGACCAGGTGGGATCACGTGATTGGAATACCAGTCACCATAGACTGTTGATTATGATTGAATTAGAGATCTTAAGTAGGTTATCCGTCATTTTTCCCTTAAATTCACTGGTGTAAGATGGGCATCGAGTAAAGCCGCGTACACACTTGCCGATATTTTGAATGATAACGATATAGTTTTTGTTCAATCGTTCACAATAAGTGTGTATGCTAAAAATGACCAGCGATGCGCGCTCCCACTGGTCGTTTACGATATCCCCATTCGGCTGTACAAGTAGCCCAATCTGTGGATATCGTGAGCGATGCCATGCTGCTGAACGCAGCATGGCCACGCTAACCCCCCACCCTCGCCGTCGTTGGTCGACATTTACTGTTATTTATCTTATCACAGAGGTATATTAACTTTCTCAGCTCTACAAATTTGAGAAAAAATGGTAAACAGAGTCTTGTGTTGATTTGTAACTACTTTTTGTTTGATAATTATTTTTATATTGTTTACAGAGGGCCCAGGGCACGTGCCCACCCCCTTAATTTGTCTCTGTCCAAATCCAGCGATTGGCATAGAGCAGTGTTGTAGCAAGTCAGCATGGCACCGGAGTGAGACAAAGGTATGACAACCATCACCATAGTTCACTCCTCTTCACTAATCCCTCCTGCAACCAATTCCCCTTTCTGCAGATTTCGTCATGTACCATGTCAACATTTCAATAATGTTAACATAATAACTGGTGATGACACAGTGTCGATAATGTGAATGCATTCCATTAGCTCCAATATGCACTGTTTGAGACCAGCTGCAATCGGTATGCATGGAACTAATATAGCCTCAATGGTGCTTGTGAAATCTCCTATCAGCCCCCACCCCTACAAAAACACACATTTACCCACTATTTTGTAATATAAGAATTTTTTTATTAGTGCCTTGGTGTGTAGGTATTCCTCTTTGGTATAGGGAATCCCTTCCATATGTTTGCTGTAATATCTCATTTGGAGCCTACTGCACATACTCCACATCTATTATAATTTTGTGCAAAGTTATTATTTCGTAGCAAGCACTTCAGATGTGATGGAAATTGACACATCTGAAGTTAAGGTCTGTGCTTTTTAATTTACAAGGCCAGGCCGGAAACATGCGATTGCAGATTATTAGTGCACCTGCATTGTGATCACACACCTCAGAGCTGTTAAATGTGATTATAAAGTATAGTTTCATAAAGCAATGGCTCTAGGGACGAAGATTAAAGCTTTTTAAAGTGTTGCCAAGGTCAAGTTAATATTATGTATACATCACAGGGAAAGTCTGGCTAACTCCCGTGCCCCATGAGAGACACCTGCATGGTGTGATTTTCACACAACCTACCAAGATAATTATATATTCTAATAGTGTTTTAACCACCAACCATGCACAAATTATGTCACTGCATTCCATGCGTAAGAATATATCAATCTATAATATTGAAATAGTTTTGTAAGTATTATATAATTTGCATACATTATATATTCTTGGCAGGGCCGGATTAACGTTGCCCACACACATAGCGATTTTTCCCCCGATCTGGCTGATTCCGACACATCGGAACGACAGATCGGGTAAAAAAATGACCAAATCGTGAGTCCCCACTCACGATTACGATGCGATGCGCGCCCCCGCAGGTCGCACATCGCATCTTCAGATCTGCCGTGCTGTAGGACAGATCTGACGATCTAGACTCAAATGCACTATGAAAAAGTCTGGCTGCAGGAGATCAAATGAAGATTAGACGAAGATTGAACAGCATATCGTGTGCAGAGCTGCCGGGAGAGTTTCAAGGGAAATCGGACAATTTGTCAGAACGTGAGTATAGTCGGTATGTGTGTGGGCACCTTTAGGCTTGTGGGGGCAACTAAATTGTGGGGGCCCCATCAATAAGATTGCCATGGCCTCACGCAACTACTATGCCCCTTACCCTGTCTCTGGACTCTCAACTGACCGGCAAGGTCGCAGCATACATTATACATTATGTCCGCAACACTGACGTGAACCGACTCCTGGCAGCATAGTGGACATGATCTAATACACTGCCAGAGGGAAATGCAGGATTTTGAGTGGGGGAATATATATAGATAGATAAGATAGATATATAAATCTAGATAGATATATTTATAGGTAGAGATATATAGAGATATAGATAGAGGTATATACATATAGAGAGAGAGAGAGAGAAGGGGGGATGAGAAAGGGAAGAAGGGACGGAGAGAGACAGAAAGGGAGGGAGAGAGACAGGGAAAGAGAGAGAGAGAGCGGGAGAGTGACAGAGTGAGGGAGGGAGGAGGGGACAGAAGGAAAGAGAGGGATGTAGGGACAGGGAGTGAGTTCAAATGGGTACACACCTAAAAGATATATCTGCAGATTGATTGATCTGCAGATGACGGTTGTTCATACATACAACCATAATCTGTCATCTGGCCGCGGGTCCCTATGGCCGGGGGTCGTGTCGCGCTCCCCTCTCCGTGGCCTCTGCAGCAAGTGTATGGATGGTCGGCTGACCGCTCGGACACAGCCCGATGTGCAGATGTATCTGCCATCTGCTGTGCTGCACAGCCGTCATGATACAGTATGTCTGTGAATTACGTCGTTCACAGACATATCGTCGGTACACACTGGCTGAAGAACACACAATATATCGGCCGTTCAATTGAAACTGGTCAGCAGTATCCGCCTATTCCAATCAGTGACACCATCAGTCAGCAACCCAACAATATATACACTATGTAAGAAGTTAATTTTAGATACGTAGCTTCGTGTTAACATAATTTCTACAAGGTTATATACTTTATCAAGTACTATATAAGTGTGTATATTTCCTCTTTTGAAGGCATTTAGCGAATATAAACTACAGTATTTTCAATCCCCGTACAGAACAGACCTATCAATGAGAACACACGCAGCTGTTTCTATACATGGGCGTGTGTTCCTACACGCCCATCAGCCTAGGATTTGGCTGGGCGGCTCTACATAGCCAAACTGTCTAGAGCACACACTCTTGATGAAGGGCGTGATTGGCCAAAATGCTTTGGACACGTGAAAGAACATGCAATACACTTGGACAGTGTGCTATTGTGCCACGCGTACAAGGAAGTGCGGCGCGCTCCATCCCACCACAGTTAGGAGGAGGTGCTGTAAAGGACCTCTGATGTCACAACCATGTGATCCGCGGCAAAGGGGTTGAGAACGGGGGCCAAAAGTGGCCCCTCTCAGGCTCGCTTTGCTCGCCACGCTTCGGGCAGGTTTATATTCCCTCTCAATGCCCACGTGGCTAGTCACAGTGGTAGTTGACCGCCCTGCCGTTGTGGTCATGTGGTTGTGTAGTCAGAGGTTGTATCTACTAGCAACAACCATCCAACCACCTTCAGGACCTAAGGGTAAGTATCAGCAATTATCGCTGTGGCTGCAGAAACACCAATGACATTTTATTGACTAATACTACATATGAAATCCACACACATATGCAGACCCTCCAACATGATCCATTCCATTAGGTACAAAATGCTCTGCTCCTGGATTTCCCTCTTAATTTATGATTGCAGACACCTGTTGTGAAAGACCTGTCTCATCAATTACCTAGCTCAACACAGGTGACTGCAATCATACATTAGGTGGGAAGACCAGGAGCAGAGCATTTTGTACCTAATGAAACGGGTCATGTTGGAGGGTAGGCATATGCAGGGGTAACGTATGCCATCTCAGCATACGGAAAGGAACTGGCCATTCAGATCCCCTCACCACCCCAGAGCATTTATAATTTAGGAAGGTGTTTGCACCTTTGAGTGCCAGAAGGGTGACGTTGGTATAATGTACTTTATGGAAAGTAGCCCTCTTAAGGGGCTCACTCACCACCCTGACCACCTGAATCAATACATAGGTGTTCTTGGGAATACATCTGGACATGCACATTGTGAGGGTGTCCTGGAGGTATTGCAGTAGAATTGTCTGTCCCAAGGAAACGTAGTAATACATACGGATAGAGGCTCTCTAAAAGGAGCCTGCTAACCTCCCGGCCAACACTCCGGCCACGGTCCATTGCCACATTTAATATACATATTTTAATTTATTGGAGCACTGTGTCTCCTACAATCAAATAAACCCATTTTTGACTATCTCTGTCAAAACACTTAGCCCACCCTAGTCACACTATTCAGATATTGGCTCATTACATCCCACAATATAGTGAGGTGAGCACTTTGTGTACTTTTATTTATGTGCTCTCAGGACTATGAAAGAGTACAGGTTGGGTCTTCAGGGCATATATGTACTTCTTGTGCATGTTCAAAAAAAGCCACAACTACTCTTCTGAGGGCAGACCGGAGTCCTTGAAATGGTGACCTGTCATTCCTGTCATTGTTTCCTCCAGAGGAGAGGTGGATTAGGGATTAGTACACAGCAGTGATGGGTGGGGGAGGTTGCAGGAGTCCACACATGTCCATCCAGAGCCAGATTTAAGGGGGGGGGCACACTGCTGCACTGTGCAGTCCCACACATATTCTAAGGCCTGGACGAGTGTTGGCAGACCAGACAACTAGTGGGCGGGGGAAGTATCCGGAAGGTAAGTGGGGGCAGTGGTGACAAGAGGGGGAGAGTCGGAGTTGTTGGGGCGAGTCCCCCTGTTTTAAGTGACCTGGGCCCCCCAAAGGTTTAATCCAGCCCTGTGCCCATCTGAGAGGTTCAGGGAACAGGCACAAAGATTTTAAATGTGCTATCCCCTAATACATGAATGTTTCATGGACAACATCAGCTTGCAAGCATGTTGAGTTACAATTAAGGCTTGTAGACCAAGTTAATTTGAATGCCTCATAGGAAAAGCCATGGTGTTACAAGTTTTACGCTGTTTAATTTTCTACGTTCCAGGGCCGTATAAGACGGATTTGTGTGGACTCACACATACATTGGTCAGAATACGGGAATTGTCCCTAAGTAGGCAGTGTATCCTTGAAACTCAAAGAGGTGCATGCAGTGGACCTAAGTAACCCCAGAGGTTGCACGGATCCATAGGGAAGCGCCATGCCCGGACATGATATAATACTACATGGATATTATATGTAGCTAATAAAATCCATGGAGTTAGAACTCATTAGTTGCAGGGACATAGTGATATGATCATATGATAGATAGGTAAGTGATGATTTGATCTGATCTGATACAGCAAGTGGTCTTGAGGCAGGCCATAAGGTATAAAGCTTAAAGTAAGTCTTTAAAAAAAGTGTCAGATTACATTGGAGTGATCATTTACAATCAGATATTGTGAGCCGAATTCACTTAGCAGCAGTAAACTCGTGGTTGACTGAACACACATGCTGCACAGTAATTTAGCCTTTTGTATGCATGCTCCCGCTTAATGCTTAATTCAATTGCAAAAGGCTTTTCCAGTCGGTCACGTGGACATTTTGGCTGATAAAACCCCCGTTAAGAGAGGTTAAAAGTGGGGAGATCAACATGTACTCTCAAAAAGTGTCAACATTGAATAACTGTATAAAAGGCTATTATTTACCCATGTAGTTCCCACCAGCAAGCTTAAAAACGTGTCCCATTAATCATTACTGCACCTTTACATATGTATCCCATATAATTTACCCTATTATTTTGCTTTTTGCAGGTTTTCACCCCAAGAATTATTAGTCACTATTGGCCATATTATGCTTCTAAGTGCTTTATTTATTATTAAGGGGGTACTGACTCAAGTCCCAACATTTTTACCTTAAAGTAAGGATTTTTTGCTACTTTTCAATACACAGGGGCTGCAAATAAAAATCTGCGTGAACTCCTATGAAAATTTAAAGCAGGTTAACGCTCGCATCTAATTTGTGCCCGGCTACGTTAACCGCGTAAGCAGGTTAACGCTACTAATTGAATTTGTGTGATACTGTGTGATGGAATATTGCCCAACTGGGCAATATATGCAGGATGGTGTAGACTTCTCAGATAGATGTCTCTAATGTGCATACATGAATCAGTGGAGAGGGAATTTTTTATGCATGTTAGCAGGGGCCAATTTAAAGTGTCAAAGGGTAAGGAGTAAAGACACTTACGTGTTGTCCCTAGAAATGGTGACATAGTAAGGCTATTTTTCATATAGCTGGTTGGATGGAGGCATCATTCATGATCCTTGGTACTTGGTTGATAGGCATGGCTGATGTGGTTCTTTACTGTCACTTGGTTTGCCACTCCTCTAAAGGTTTGGCAATAGGCCAGGATCACCACAGAGGCTGTTTTTTGTGTGTCCTTCTATATGGAGAAGATCGGATCAGCAAACCGGTGAGTGCAGCTGAAGAGCGAAATGGGTATAATTAAGGGAAGGTAGTGCTAAGGAGGTTAGTTTGGATGATTGATGAGGTGACAGGATTAAGGGCCTGTTTCAAAGCCAAACGCAATCCATATGCAATGTTCACATAGTTGTGAAATTATTTGGAACTGCGTGAAAATTTCTAAAAGCCCATACGGCCCATGCGTTACACTGAGTGTACACACAAAGGTGCGGTTATGATCAGCAGCGGCTCTTGCCCTCTTACTTAAGGGGGGCTGCCACTGCTTCTGGACTGGCACCTGCACAATGAATGACTGCACATAACACTATACTTGCTTCTCGGGGCTGCATTGGCAGAGCAGCTTATGGCAGCCTGGACTGGCAGTTCCAGGGTGGGGAGACACCTCCCCCTGGGGCTGCCTGTCCTGGTCGTGACTGGCAGGTGGTTCTTCCATTAGGAAGCCACCTCCAGTCACAGTGTAGCCACTGCAGTCACGGACTGCACTGGCTGACCAAAGTGGAGGATTTTACTGGGGGGGCTGCAGCCTCGTAGTCCCTAGGTAAAATCCGCCACTGGTTATGATCGATTCATATGGTAGCGGAAAGGTGGCAGAAAAGTGATGGGTATTCCTGGACAGTGGCTAGCAGTGCACGCACAAATGGTCTGCTCAGTGGGCGTTTTCTCAGAGTGTTGCAGACGTGTCAATACAAGCTGTTCCGTCCCCACACACACAGCCGCACGCATAGGAGCAGGGCCATCTTAACGTATGGGCACACTTGGCAGCTGCCCAGGGCCTGACGATTCTATGGGGCCTTTGAGAAGGGGCTGGCTTTGCATCCACATGAAGTGTGTGGTGACTCTCGCCATGCATAGGACAGTTGGATGAGAGACAGGCAGAGAAAGATCCTCCCTGGCTGCTCTGATTGTGAATTACACACAAACAGAGCAGCCAGGCAGCATTCCCTACCTGCCTCCCAGCTTGCAGCCGCAGAGCTGTATTAAGGAAGGGGGAACACATATCCCTCTCTCTCAGGGCCCCACCATACTTTATTCACAGCAGCAGCGCAGAGTAGGAACTGCACTGTGAGCTGGAGAAGAGAAGAGAATTAGTCCTTAATCCTCACTTTACATCATGTTTTTTTTGTATAAACATTGATTTTGTTGTAAGTACCAATAAATTTAAAGGTTTTATTTTATTGACCATTTACATTTATTATTCCTGTGAATGGGTGGGTAGGGGCCCCAGTGTATTGCTTTGCCCAGTGCTGACAATGCTGTTAAGATGGCCCTACATAGGAAGCTGTGGTCAGACAGAGAAGCCCAATGGCAGGTGCAAGTTTCGATGGTGGGACTGATAGTGGCGTATAAGGGCGCACCAATCGGTATGACGCTAAAAGTGGCTGTCTCAGTCATTGCACATTCGGCTGCACGGATGTACACAAGGTAAGGAGTTTGTAGCAGCATTTGCATAAACTTGCAGTCAGGCAACTACCAATAGACGCTGATGTGTGCGTTATTGCATGCAATTATGAATCTAATGCTCATAATGAGCTTAATTATATGTGTTCAACATTATACAGAGGAGTAAATCTGATTTTAATAGATAAAATAACACTTGCAATTAAGCCACTTGGTAGCTGAAATACACAAGTCATCCAAAACCATGGGAAATAATTATTTAGTTCTGTTAATGAGATAAATATACAAATCTGAAGCAGACCTACAGCATAGCAAAGAGAGATTATTTACGCTGTTGGAAACATCAGTTTGCATTGCCCAGCTCAGTCTCAGGGAGGAAGTACATAGATCTATGCATGGAATGCATACTGTATAAGCAGATAACTGCAGAGCGTGGTATTTTGCAAAGCTAGATGACAAACCTTTCACCACAATGTGGAAACAAATGGACTTCTATTTCCAACTGATTCATGATATGAAACATCAAAGCAGAAAAATAATACAAAGATACCAATTCTGTTTTGGGGGATAATGTACTGCACACCAAGCTTTGTTTTACTTCCAATGTAGTCTAACGCCAAAAAAAAATCCCCTAAATGAATCTCACTGTGTGGGCTACATGATGTCTGTAATGAATTGTAGTATTTCTCTTTTATTAATTTCATGAAAGCCATCTGATATCTGCTTATGTGTACTTGGATGCCTAATAGTATTGGAAGCCGAAAATCCTTGCCAACTACCTTAGAAGGGATTCCATATTATAAGGTCATTTGTGAGCAGAGGGGGGGCAGGGGAGTCTTTTTTTATGTTCCTAATTAAGGGTTAGACATATAATATAGAGAGTCTTTTATCTGGAAATCAATGCTCTTGATCGTTGAAAGAGAATAAAAAGAAAATGAGTATTACTATTTGGTTATCTGTGTAGTTAGCTCTGAATCTTGGTTAGATTACACTAATCTAGACTCAGGGTTGGACTGGCCCACAGGGGTACAGGGGAAAGCCCCGGTGGGCCCCACTGCCTCTGGGCCCCATTCCTTCCTCTAATTTCAGGTTCTAGACTGTGCACTTGCATTATACCTTGTTATTATGAATTACAATTATTATTATTGTTGCTATTAGAGGGTCAGCTACCTAGCAGAGCAGGAACATGGATGCCTGATATGTTTCTGTAGAAACTACACCAAGATCCACTCTCCTGCCAAACTAATTTAGCGGCGCAGTGTATGTTTGGAATTTAGCTGGCACTGTACAGTATATTTGGGCCCAGACACTATTGTACCCATGTTGCCTGCAGGTAATGTCCTCTCTAATAGATAGCCAAGCCTCTGTGGTGACTAACCACACCCACTAAGCATGGGCCCCTAACTCTTCATTCCCCAGGCGGGCCCTTCATGTACCAGTCCGACACTGTCTAGACTTTGCACTGATACGCCTCCATAGTGCGCCCAGCACACATTAATGGTCCGGCTTCCTCTCTGCGCAGTGGAAATCATTGTTAGCAAACTTAGGAGGTAATACATTTGTGTTAAAAGACTGGAAGAATAATGCCAATAAAGCACTAACTGTGACTACATACAACAGCCAGATAGCCTATAGGTGTAGTGCTGTATTGCCTGCTCTCTATTACAAAGCCCCGAAAGTAATGCCATTGTAAATCAGTTATTGCTACCTGAAAAAGTGCAGAACATACCTTCCAGGCAATATAATGGCATATTAAGACTGTTATTTCAATGGCATATCCAGCACCCTGCATATGCCTTTGATTACGTGTGTGTTTGGGCAGAGGGGGGGGTTCTAGAATAAGTTTGCTGATGCTTATTAACTGCGCCTGGGATGTCCAGGACCCATCATGGAAAAGAAGGAATGCACCCCAACTCAGCCACAGAACCACGTATAATATTCATAGTAAGCTTTTGAGGAGCAGGTGTGGCCATGCCGTCTCTGGCATCAGGGCCCGTAATACTGTATGTCTCAGCAGCTCTGACTGAGGCAGAATGTGGAACATTCATTAGCAGAACGTTCTGAATGTGCACATTTCCCATGTGATATGTACAAGCTGTCCTGCTGTAGCTGCTGAGCACACTGCCTCGAGAGAACCCCTCTGTAGCTGTGACTGATTCAGCTACTCAACCCCAGACCATAAATTACCCTGTAGAGGAACTCAATGAGGAACCACACAAGATACACACTGAAAAACACTTTGTACCTTTGGTTCGCCCAGTGCACTACCATTTCCACTCTTTGGAGATGCCACTGCAACCTAGCAGGTGCACCTGGCATTGCAGGGCAGAGGCAAAATCTGTGCAAAAATATAACAGCCTGACCTCATACCACTTAAGAAATACACATTTTATTAAACCTTCAGGTGTTTCCTAAATCCTGCTCAGTTTAGACTAATAATCATATATACTTACCTCCACCAAATTGCAACTTGTAGTCACTCTACTGTTTTAGAAATAAACTACAATTAAATAAAACTCAATGTAAAGAAGTACTATTACAAATGGTGCGCAAAACCTGCTGCCTCCGGTATAACACAAAAAAATGGAAACTCACTATATTCCACTGTACAATAGTAAGAAGAAAGGTTATTGTGTTGCCAGGTGGCGCTGGAAATACAAACAAGTGTAGAGCAAAAGAAAGAAAAGATACTCAATCTGTTTCAAGAGATGAAAGGGTCCTTGCACAAATCACTTTCTGTGGGAAATCCTTAGAATCTCCAGGAATTGGTCCAGTTGGCACATATAGAGAAAAAAATACAAAAACGGAAAAGACCGTCTTAATGGTCTAATATAGTGTCCCAGATAATAATTGTGCATCAAACATAGGGGCAGAATGGTATAACTCCGTCAGTTGATTGAATCTAATCAGTGCGTACCCCAACTCACATCAGAACATATAGTGGGACTCCCAAAAAGGTTTCTTTATATTTCCCGCCCACTCAGTGATTCCAAACAAGTCTCCTATAATCACACGTCATAGATGAAGGTAGTAAATAGTGCATACCCTACTTACGTATTACAGACGTAATGTTCTGCATATAAGGGTTTCTTTCAATGGTCCCCCGAGAAATTCTTGGGATTTAACCCCTGTGGAGCTGAAAGAGTGTATGTTGATCAGTGAATCCAAATAGTCTTCCCACACTGGCCACTTGTGACTGGCTGTGGGTGACTAATGCCAATTTATTTTTTTCTTATACATCTCTGACTAAACTGCACATTTTCCACTTGGACGCCATTTGCTCCTACCCCTTCCTGGTTGCTTTTAGGGGGGCTTTTTCCAAAAGCCAAAGGAAACATTGAGTTTGTCTGCTGATCTCAGGTTGCACATGGCCTACTTTGGAAAGATTAATAACCAGTTACCAGGTCCATAAAGAGATCTGTTGAGCCCTGGTACTAGGATGGGTATAGCCATGCCCCATGGTGAACACCGGGCACCTCTGTTACTTCCCTTTCTCTCATATTTATTTATTTGGTAACTGGCGCAGACCAGCTAAAGTGATTGTACTGATTATTTCATTTGAGAGTTTAAAATAAGTGCAGCTTTTCACTAGCCCCAAAATGAATTTTACCTAAAACTTGTGTTATTTTGCTGAACATAACTTTTAGAATATGGTAAAAATATTAAAATATAACTGAAACTGAATTGTCTGCGGTGTGGATTTTTTTTGCACATCTTCCACTCAGGTGCATTGTACTTACTATAAATGAGTAGGTGAAGCCAGTGCGGTCCTGTCCCTCATTAATTCCTTGACTTTAGCTCACTTGAAATGACTCAGATATATAGTACATCTCACAAGCGCTTACCCTTCCCCCGATATAGTACATCTCACACTGCACTGGTTACTAGTTTTCTGTACCAAACGGTTTCCACCTGTTGAAGTTATGCTTCAGTGACTTCAGTTGATCCTGCTCTGCATCTGCTTTGCAAATCAGAAAGCAGTCGCAGGCACAATGTACATGTTTGTCCTATTGATCAGGAAAACATCCCCTCAGGAATTACAACCTTTGTTTTTTTCCTACATTTATGGTTTTGTGCACACAGTCATAAAAACCTTCATAGAAAGCTTCACCTTTTGGCACTAGAAGTCCTTTGCTCAATGCAATAAATGCACAGAATTGTTAAACATAAGGCTTCAGACTGAGATCTCTTTATTGGGCTAATACCATTTGTTCCATTGACAAACTACTCCATTGACAATCTACTTTTCCTCCTTACTTTTACAAGAGGTATCCTAAAACCAACATTAGCAAATGTAACAAACAAAGGCAGAGTGACAATAAAGCTGTAATCCCTTACACTTTGGGCAGTGACCTCCCCTCATGAGTCTCGCCAGCTGCTTCACAGAGAATGTAGAATGGCAGGAGACCAATGTAGAAACACCTTTGTAAGCAGCCCGCACAAAATAGGAAGCCTACACCAATGGCAGCAATGAGTTTTAGTTAGTCAGGCGGCCATTCAATGTAATCCATAGTTTACATCTCTTCCCTCCAAACAGTTCTAAGCTGCACTAGTCCAATTTGGACACCAGTACTTGCCCCATTGTACTCAGTGATGACTTGTTCCAGGATCTACCAGGCATCCAGAGCTGTGCCTGAACAACGATAGTGTTTAAACTGTTAGGACATCCCCTTAAGACACACTGGGCCTAATTCAGGAAGGATCGCAAGTGCAAAAACGCACGCACCCGGTCGACTGCTGCCTTCTGCGCATGTGTATGCATTGGAGTGCGCGTGCACGAAGCAGCCACTGCGATCGGGATTGCGATCGCAGTGACTATGCAGAACCATCGCAGAGTGATTGACAGGAAGTGCCGTTTGGGGGTGGTGATGGGGGAGTGGTCGGAGAAACGCAGGTGTGCCAGTGCATTTCAATGCTGTTACAGGGGCGTGCATAAATTAGCCACAGCATCGGCATACGCAGCATGAGCTTTAGCTGTGTACTGGAAGTTTAGCAATTTCTGGGTAAAGTCTGACCTGCCTTAATTGTGTGTGCGTCTCCGATGGTACCGATGTTTTTGCAGAGTTGCAAGGTGTTACGGACGTGAGTAAAGGGAAGTGGGCGTCTTTAGGTTGTGCTGCAGCGGCATTGTGATCACAGTCATTTGCATAATTTCGCAGACGAACTGCGTACACGCTTGCTGCAATTGCATCAGCGATCCTTGCTGAATCAGGACCACTGTATCTACCAAGAGGCCTATTTTTTTGGGGGGGATAGTACCAGTGGAGGCTCTAGAGGTGGGGCTGCAGCAGTGTCCAAAATTCAAATAGAGGAGCCACACCAACTGCCAGTGAGTCCCAGGCGGAGATGTTTGGCAGCGTTTTGAGGGGCAGTTGGTGTGGTTCCCCTATTTGAATTTTGGACTGCGCTGCAGCCCCACCTCTAGAGCCTCCACTAGTAACGATACAAAGGCAAAAGGGACATGGCATATTTTAGATTGTGCGTGTGCAAAGGCCCTAAAAATATCTATCAATCAATGTTATAGAGTTAAAGTCCCTCTAATTTGTACCACAATCATAATGGCAATAATTTGTAAACATGCATTGTTCTTCTTTACTAGATCACCAGTTATTCTGAGGTGAGGCTCCAGGCACTTGTGTGTTTTCTGCATAATATTTATTGATGTTATTGACTAAAACTTGACTGATGTTACTCACACATCTTACTGGACCACAACAAGTGAGCTCATGCTACAAGGGGAAACTGCAAGAGAAGTAGACATTAATTATAAAGCGAAGTTTGGGTGGTTTACATACAATCATACAACCAGACATGGCATATACCCTATAACAGGGCTGGGGAACCTCAGGCCCGGGGGCCATATAAGGCCCGCAGAATCATTTGGTCTGGCACTCTGAGCTTTTTTCTGCTAGTCTCATGAATGGCACCCTGCAGCCAGAATCTATGCAGCAGTGCCACCTGGAGCAACCTTAGGACACTTCAGACGGTCACAACGCTGCCCTTACAGCTTCTCGGAGCATTCTCAAGATGCTCAGGGCATTGCTGTAAGCACTGGAAATTGTGGCCCCGCCCCGTGTGACATCACACGGAGGGGGCGTGGCACACACCAGACTCGCAAATTATGTTATATATATCCAAATGGCCCTCGGCAGAAAAAAGGTTCCACACCCCTGCCCTAAAATATAGAGGGCCAGAGCAACCAGAACTTGAACTCCAGAACCCGCCACATCGGTTGGACGCACCATGTGACTGGAGAAAATTAGATCTTGCACAATGGCCACACACCACCATTAGCATCTCACTGATGCCAACAGTGGAACATGCTCTTTTGTACCAACAGAGATGGAGCGTAGCGTCAAACGTTTTTAATAAAAAAATCAGTGACTATGTCATACACCCTGCCTGTTACTACAATTACCACCTTAACCATTTTTAGCAATGGCAAAACAGTAACGAAATCTCGGCAATGGTGGTGGGTGTTGCTGTAATCTAGTGATATAAAAAACTTAAAGAGGAATTATACGACTACTTTCCAATATGTTATTAACATTTATATCATGAAACTTTGCTGGTTACTCTTTGAATAAAACCTGTACAATTTTAAATATATTTTACCCTCATCTCTTCCAAAATTTTTAAAATGAATTTGCCATTTTTACACAATCTATAGACCCATCTCTATTACCTAATACCATTGGTGAGGACATGTCACTTGGTGCACAGCTCTCACTGAGTAATGCCCACATATTGCCATGAATTCTAAAATATGAATATAAGACTGGTTAGGTGTCACTGTATCTGTAGAGTTCAATCTAAGTTATTTGGCTTCTGGCTAAATAATTATGGATTTAAAAAAAATTGACTCCTGATAAATCATGTCTTTATGGTCAACTGCAGTAGATCATTTATACATACAGAAAGACATTTTTTTGTTTTAAAGTAATTTGACTGAGCACGTACCAGGTAAGGAAAACGCGCTTCTATACTACATCAGATTTATCAAAACCACCATCTTATCTTCTGAATGGTGATTTAATGGGTGACCTCCTTAATAATTAACAGATGAAGCGGTTTTATCTGTTCCAGGAGGTCTGCTGTTTTTTACATTAGACAGATGAGCTAAAAATACCCAGAAAGCCATAAATCCATACATATGCCTGGGCTCTCTTTCAGAGCTATAACTTATTTAAACGTAGGTGTATTGGAAAACAAATATATCAGGTCTTTCCATTTCCCCTTACACAATAATATTGTGGACAAGCTTAAATCACCAATACAAAGTCAAATACACATGGCAGTAAAAAGTCCCAAAAATAATTTTATCTGAAAAACAATGTACAATTATTAATATTGCACTTTTTTTGTACAAGAACCCCTAATAAATACAAACAATGTTATACATACATAAACATTTTTATATTAATAATATGCTGTAACTTGGCAACACACACTTTGCTCACAGAGGGGCCATTGCAGAGATGAATGCAAGCTGTATGTAGACCGCATCTCACCGGCCAAATTGTTCCCCATCCATTCCATACACTTAGTTTGAAAGCTGTCAAAATCCTCTGTTTGCACTTGCACCAGCCTGTACTAGATGCCAGTCTAGGGTTGTGTGACCGGTGCGGTTGCACAGATCGCAAGGCTCTGTGGGCAACAGCTGCAACACCATCACCACCCTTCTGCCCTAGCTTCTAGCTAGAAGGGTGCCTGGAACGGCACACCCTGCAGCCAGTATCGCTGCGGAAGTGCTGCTGTAGAGTCCTTTGCACCTCGCCGTAATAACAGCTGCCTAGAGCGCCTTCATGACTCCCTGGCACTGCTGAAGTTACGGGAGCCCATGGCCCCACCCCCTATGTGCAACGTCATGCGCAGTGGTGGCAGGGGCGGCACAGAGCGCTCAGCGTTCTGGTTACAGCACTGTAAAGATCCATCTGGAAACAGGCGTATTTACTGTACAGCACAACCCTGCATTGCCCACAATTACATCCAGATTCTCTCACAGAGCATTATCTGCGTGAGAACGCAATGTTACAGCCCAGTTTCGCCCCTTCAGACGCAAGATATGTTTGGTTTGCATACGACTTAGCAATGCCTGTAGTTGTCTACGCATGGGAGGGTGTGCAAAATAAAAATCCACAAAATACACTCCACAGACTGACTTGCATTCATCTTTGCATCAGCCACAGAACATCATTTAACAAAGTGGCTGTATCGTGTGCTCCATTTTAGGAAAAGGGTTTAATAAGGAAAGTTATTTCAGTGGTTTCTGGTGCAGTTACTCTGATTAACGTAATGATAATTACAACATACATTACCATAAAGAATTTAGCAATAGCCCACCAATGACCGGAATTGCTGGTCATCTCAATCTCTGTGCGGGACTACATAACTCCCGGATTTATTTTCCGTAATCCTTAAGTGCTTACAGTGATAACTTTAATGACAAATATATTTGCTAATTTGTGGCAATATTTTTTTTTCAATATATTACAGGTTTTCATTTATAATTGCATCTTAATTGAGCAATGGATGGGATTTCTGTTCTGGTTACCCCAGATATTATGCCAGTCACAGATGGGCTGATTCTGCTGCTTCTCAGCCAAAGGACCCATCTGAGAGACATAATTTACCAATGTGTCTGATAATAAGATGACTGATTATGATGGAGTCTTCTGCTTAGCCCCAGCACTGAACTACACTATCTTCTGGATATAATTCATTAGCTGTCCTCAATCTAACTGTAAGATTTCTAAGTGCTCAAACAAACAGTGTTCATAAACAGAGTTTTCATTGGTGCTGAGAGCTTAGTGTGTGCAGTACGCTCAATAATTGTTTGCGTGGCTGAAAAAGCTGTAAGAGACAGAAACATATGTAAGTTACATGGTGCAGGATTTAAATGACAAGTAGAATGTGGTTTCCTTTTGTTTCATATTAGAATAAGAAGTACTATACCTACATGTGTGAAGCATTATGGGGAATAAGTCACATTTCCTATAAGATAACCAGAACCTACACTGATTAGCTCCCCCGTGATAGTAATGCCAATCTATATCTGTCACTGGTATGGGGCCACCAATTCAACAAATCACAGTTTAGGATTAGTGGAAAAAACCCCACCGATAGCGAAAAATAAAAAGTCCAGTGGCATTAAACTGTACAAGTAGCAAAAGTGATTTTAAAAGCTTAAATAATCCACGCTAGCCCCAAACACATCGCCTGTCACAATGCATTTCTTTTAGGAGTCGCACATTTCTGTTTGCATTTTTGACCTTCTCACACATCACACCCATAAAGTGCCTGTAACTATTGAGGAGACTGTCACTTGCCAGCTAAGCACATTCCATTGGTAACATTCCTATGCATCTTGTACTGTGCAACATTATTTTACACACCCTAGAACATCACATATCATTGCATGATACAAAGTGCCCGTAACCCTTGTCATCATAAAAGTTAAGGCAAATATTTCACATCTGTGCGAGAAACAGGTTCACAAATCAGCAATGCTATTCTTCCTACTGTGATCGTTCACACAACTTAGTCTTTCATATTTGGTTCTTTTAAATCCAGTAGATGATTGGTCCCATCGCTTAGATAGTTTGCGTCAGTGTTTAACGCTCTGTGTCTCACAGTGGGGATGGCGGACAAGCAGAATAAAAAAAGTTGAAGAAAAATCAAACAAATTATGAATACATGTACATCCAATATTGTCCACTTTGTTTCCAACAAAACAAATTTGTTCCTATCAAATCCCTTTGTTCCTATATTGCTTAGAAATCCTTTTCAGGGATGTACCACCCCCCTAATGTTCATGGTGCAACCAACAATAGTTGTGCTCAGTATCCTAGGCTTGTAATTAAGCCCTTTTCCCAAGTTCAGCTCATGTGAAACACGTGAGTCAGTTATTTACTGCAAAGGTCCTTCCAGCAGAAATGGAAGACATCCTTGTCAAGTCCTTTTCAAGGTCTAGACAGCGCACAAATAAATATAATTACAGGATCATCACAAGCCTGTGGAGCAGCCTCTTTTTTCACATCTCCTTCCTTAGATAAAGCAAAAATAGGCTTCTGAATCGATTGTCACGCTTTCCCACAAGTCCCACAGCAGCGAGATTTGAACTGTGCAAGCTGGCAAAGTTTCAGCTGTTTCACCTTTTCACAGTACAGGGTTGTATCTCTGCAGTCAACTAAAAACAAGAAAAAAAACAGAAGATGTTTTATTAGCATTAGTTTTGCGTTATAATTATATAAGAACACAAATCTTAACTGCATCCATCTTGGAAGCCTTACAGTATGCTTACAGTACAACAGTTTAGAAAGCTATAACCATTCACATTAGAGCTTTCTCCGAGTATGGTATCCAGCCAGAATTAAGATGGTCCAACAGACATGGTTACAGTTGTTCTACTGTTATAGTTCAGATAATCCATCTACAGTAGCAGATGTTGTACCTGTAATATGAAATCTACTACACTTTGCCCAAAATAAATGTAAAGGTATACAATCAGTAACCCGGCGGCCGTGATGTCGGCACTGATACTACCGCCGCCGGAATCCCAACGCCTATCACAATCCCGCTGCCGACATCCCAACTCCGCCGGGATACCGAAGGTAAGTAGCGAGGTGGGGGGGAGGGTTAGACACTAGAGGGAGGGTTAGGCACTAAGGGGGAGGGTTAGGGTTAGCAGGGCCACAACTAGGGGGGGGCTAGGGGTGCACATGCACCGGGTGCCTGACTTGAGGGGGAGCTAGACATGCTGCCGAGTGGGGGATAGGGGGAGCCACGCGGGCCTACCCTGTCATTTCTGGATTTTTTTTTCTAAGTAGAGCTACAGCAACACTGCTGTTATTTACGTCAGGTCAGATTTGATAGAGACAGCGGCGGGCACTAGGACCTGCCGCCAGCCTGGCCTCAAGTGTCCCGGGGCTGAGGAAAGAGCGGCAGCACCGGCCACTAAGCATAACAGATACACGGGGAAGTTACTGCCTTGCCCCGGGTGATAAAATTGCTAGTTTCGTCCCTGGGGTTAGGCACTAAGGGGGAGGGTTAGGCTTAGGGTGTGGGGAGGGAGATTAGGTTCAGGAACTAGGGGGGAGGTTAGGGCTAGACACCAAAGAGGGAGGGCTAGGGTAGGGAGAGGGGGAGACTTAGCATACCGAACAACAAGTGTCAGTATGCTAGCCCTGTCGGGATGCCGGTGTCAGGATTCTGACAGCCAGGATCCAGACTGCTGGCATCCCATACTGATTCCAATGTAAATACACATTTATAGGATTCAAATTCAGTATATAGCGTAAATAATTTTATTTAGGGTTACATTTGGTAAGGTGAGATTCTGTTGGGATGTGAAAATGCCACTGTGCATTTTACACACTTCCCCAAATCGCATGCAAATTGCAAACAAATCACTGGAAAACTGTGTGGTGAAATAACAGTCAATAGGTTTTCAGCAGAATTTTACTAAATCAAAGACTGTTTCTCCATAATTGTGCAACTTCTGCATAACAATCTTGTCATTCCTTTACCAGCGATTTGGGGAAAGGTTAGAAAGGAGTTGAGACACACCTAATTTGTACCTTAGTAAATCCAGCCCTTACAGCTCATACCATTCTCACAGGGTGCCATATTGCAGCGCTGCCAGTTAGAAGGTCGAGGTCTCCAAGAACACATGTTATCTTGCACATGTCTACCGGTTCGGTGGTGAACACATTCGACACGTCTTGACTGGAAGCCATAACTGCCACAGGTTGCCGTGCAAAGGGTCCAGGGTGAAACTCGCCAGTGCACGCTGCAGATGTCTGACCAGCAATTCCGGGTACTTAGAGGCCTGGTTATAAGAAAACACACTGCATTTTTAGCAGGTTTATAAATAAGAAATCTGATTCACAGAGTGGCAAAAACACAATCAAGAAAAATACTGGAGAGGATGAATGCTGAAATTAAATATCATTATTTTGGAGGGACAGAGAGAAAGTTGTTGCAGTAAAACCATAGCAACCAATCAGACATTTTCTTTCATGGTCTAACTACTTAGACAAATAAATCTGACTGCTGAATGAGTTCTACAGCTTAAGAGCAGTGTTGCACCAAATACCAATGTTGAAAAATAACCCTCTATGTCTCTATTGAACTTTACTATCTCTGACCCTCTTTCTTACACTTTTGTCCCTAATCGGATTTAATTTAGTTAAAGGGTCAATAAACACTGTACTTTTGTATCAAGATTAATATACCTATACTACTTTCGTTTTACACAAGAGCTAAACAACAATTGGTGCAGCGAGAGTGCTGTTGCTATGGGGCCCATAGAAGAAGAGTGTCCGCCTCCCCTGCACCTTGCTGGACACTTTATCTATTCAGTAGGAACTCGACCTTGCTGTATTCAATACATCATGATGGCAAAATCATTAATCGATGGTTGTTGGCCATCCCTAGCAGGAGCCCGCCAAACACATTATGAGAAGAGCGGCAGCAGTGTGGCATACTGTGATCTGGGGGCCCTGTGTGAAGCATTGGGGGCCCATTGAAATGTTGCTGTGGGGCCCACAAAGTTCTAGTTACACCCCTGGTTCTAGATATCTCCATTGGGCCCTCTGATTCACAGCCCTGTCCACTAAAGTGTGTGTTTGGGAAGCGGGGGGGGGACGGGACTCTCTGGACACAGCAGGAGGGAGCAGCCTGGTCTGCACAGCAGAGAGCAGTGCAACATAGGCACAGTACGAGATGTGGCATAGGAAGCAGTGTGGGAGGTGTGGCGGCACAATCACATAATCGTGGCCACGACCCTTGCTATACAATGCAGAGATTACTGGAATTGCACAGTGGAGGGCGTGGGTACGATAGGTGATTCAGCACAAAACGCATCATCTGATGCCCGGACTTCGCACTTCACCTGGTAAGTAGGCGGGTGGCAGCTGGCTCCAGGAGGCTTGCCATTTTTCTGGACGGCTGGGAAGGGCTACCCGATTTTCAGGAGCCTCTCGGCCATTGTGGCAGATTAGACAAGTATGACAGTCATAATTCCATTGGACCCTAGTATATGGGCCCTTCATGCCCCAGTCCGACAGTGCATGCTATATTCACTTACTAAAGCCAAAACTCTAATGGTGGGTACACACTACACGATATGCTCCCTGAGCGATATCGTGTAGTGTTGTCCCCGGCAGGCTGTGCTCAATGTCGTTCATGACATTGAGCACAGCCGCTGAACGATATCATTAACGATATCGTTCAGCGCCGGGCTCTCTCCCCCATTCCCTGACATGCAGCAACCTGACGAGATCGTCAGGTTGGCCTGCATGTCAGCCCGATGAACGATAATGACAAACGACCCGCAGGAACGCACGTCGTCGTTATCGTTCATCTTTCTGGGGTTAAAAATGGACGATAAAGTGGACGACTGAACGATAACGATATCGTTATCGTTCAGTCGTCCACTTTATCGCCCAGTGTGTACGCACCTTAAGGAAGAGTAGTATAATAAGGTACACTCATATTCATACCAAAATATGGAAACAAAGAATGTAAAAGAACAGTGAAGCTCCAGATATGAGCACATTACTGTATAGGCTCTAAAGAGTCAGGCTTAGAGAGCTTACAGTCTGATTGCTAGGAAACAGCATTTCAACATTTTCCACAGGAAAAGGAAATCACCAGATGAAATTGAGCATGGTTATCCTATTCTGAAATAATTTAAAAGGACAATTTAAAACATACACATGCATAAGAATATTTCTTATATAAAAATATATATGTCTATATATACAGATCCAATAAACCAGCACTCAGAGACACATTAAATGCAACAAAAACTTGTACTGGGAGACAGCGACGTTTCGGAGCTTCCGCCCCATCTTCACGACCATATAATATATATATATATATATATATATATTACACACGCAATGAAGTGTCAAAAGTCACGGGATGTAAAGAAAATGGTAGGTGATGTCAACGTACTGTGACGTACTGGACATGCCCAGACCTGCCTCAGTTGTAATCTGACATCTCATGAGTCAGTTTAAAAACCGGCTAGGCTGCGCATGGCAAGGTGACGTGAATTGTCAGAGTTCAACATTCTTTGATTTACGGTGTTACGTGTATACCAGGAATACCTAATGGAAGGCAGTACCACCCATTGTGAACAGCATAGGTGCCGACCACGAGAGCTTAATGTTCGTGACCAGCAGCGTCTGGCCAGAATTGTCCCTAGTAACAGACAAGCGACACTCGCTCAAATCTCATCCACATTGAATGCAGGTGGTACCAGACGCATAGCCAGCAGGTCAGTGCAGCGTTCTTTAGCTTACATGGTATATGGGAGCAAAAGAGTGCCCCTCTTAACACTATAACACTGGACGCATCGTCTCACTTGGGCTCATAATGTCATTAATTCTACCCTGGAGGAGTGGCAACATGTGGTGTTGTCTGAGGAATCACTGTTACAGTTGGCCCATGGACCCCAGTTGTAAAAAAGGCACCGTGCAAGTTGGTAATGGTTCCACAATTGTGTGGGGTGTGTTCACGTGACATGGGTTGGGTCAATTGGTCCGCCTGAACACGTCATAGACTTGTAACTGCTATGTTGCATTGTTGATGTCCATTTGCAGCCATTTATGGACTTCATGTATCCCTACAACAATGGAATATTCCAGCAGGATAATGCACCGTGTCATCGGTCCCGAGCTATCCTGAATTGGTTTGAGAAGTATTCTGGAGAGTTCAGACGAATGGTGTGGCCACCACATTTGTCCAACATGAACCCAATTGAGCATTTATGGGACATGGTGGAGAGGTCCGTTCGCACCCAAGATCCTGCACCTATAAATATCAAGGAGATGTGGGAAGCTATCCAGACAGAATGGGTCAACATCTCTCCAGAGGTCTTCCGTCCACTTGTGGAATCGATGTTACGTTGAGTTGCTGCACTTCTCTAGGGGGAGTCGGGTCCTACACGATACTAGGCATCTATCCCATGACTTTTGGCACTTCAGTGTGTGTATATATATTATAATATAATAATAATATAATAAAATAAAATATAAAATAATAATAATATAACACACACAGTACTGTGTAAATGTTTTAGGCAGGTGTGGAAAAAATGCTGCAAAGTAAGAATGCGTGATCGATCGTGGCTTGCAGACGCTACGATCACGTGACCCGGCGTCCCTGGTGTCCGTCTTCCAGCCTGAGGTGGAGAGGCGTGCTGCAGCTCCTGGAGGAGTGGATGGTGCGCGGCTTGTCACTGAAGGCGATGGAGTGGTGGTCGGCAATCTGCCTGGGTCCTTATGCTTTGAACCAAGTAGTAATCAGCCCACTCTGTGAGATATTTAGCACGAGTGTACTCATCAGCAGTTGTTGTTTTTAACTGCATATTTTATAAATAAAACTTTTATGGACTATGGAGCGACCCCTTTGCTTTATATTTTAACATATATATATATATATATATATATATATATATATATATATATATATATATATATGTATATATATATATATATATATATATATAATATATAATATGTAGAAAAATTAGGTCAGGCACTCCACTTCCAAGTAAAAGATAACGCTCCGTTGCCTTCGTGTAGAAGGCGGCACTCAGAGGCTGAAAAATCGTGGCATTTATTGTAATAAACGGCATGATATTTTTTTTTACCAGTTTTTCAGCTCTGAGTGTTGCCTTCATCAAAAATTCTATGTATATAAATATATATGTATATCATGGTTCCTGGGTGGTTGCCACGGTGTTTCCTGTTGTTTGGTCTTGACAAAGGTCGACATCCAATATGTATATGAGTTAATAAATTCCTCGTTGGTTTTTAACATTAAGATGCGGTGAGTGCCCATTTTTTGGGATTTTCATGTATTCAAAGGAGGTAGAGTGTGCAGTCCGTCAGTCGAAGTGTATGTATATATACAGTATACTGTATTGAAGTTATAGTACTTATACAAGATATAAGAATGCTTGGAGAACTTGTGTACTCAGCTGTGGATTACCTTGGCAAGACCTGGCATTGTTCTTGTGACAAGATGGCTCCGTCCCGGGTTTGACAGAATACTTGTCTTTGCTGTACAGCCATACGTGGTCCTATGCATTGTCCATGACACTGCACAAAGAGATGAAGAACAATATATTATATACCACTTTGATTTCGAAAACATTCTTAGATTTTTTTAGATATCTGTCAACAAACATAAGCGAAATGTATAAAGTGTGTATTAATAACTAAAACAAAAGAACATTTCTTCAGTAACTTTTGATGCTATCTTATACCCCTTTTACACCGGAAGTAAAACCCGGGTTATTGCAGGGTTAACCCGGGTAGCTCCTTGGTGTTAAAGGGGAGAGGGCTGGATTGCCGGGTCTAGTGACCTGGCAATCCAACCCAGGTAACTTGCAGGGTTTAACACGGGCTTAACCCGTGAAACCCTGAAGTGTGAACGCCGCATGCCAGCCAATTGGTCCGGCTTCAGTGGCGCTTGGAGATGACGTATTCTTCAAGCATCTACTTCAATGCCGGAAAAGCCGGGTCTATGCAGATCCGACAATGGTGTGAACGGCGCCGAATTGGGAATGTCCTGGGTCGGTGCCGGCTAAAATCCAGTCTGATCCGGATTTGAACCCTGAATTTAGGTATAACAGGGGTATTAATCTACTTTAGCAGACTCTAGTTTATGGAGAGTGGATTTCTATGTCCCTCACCAGTAATGCACTGAGAGAGGTAGACAAAGGTCATCTGCTCACTTCAATTTGGAAGCAAATGAATCAGTCTTTACCAGTACCATATTAATATCCTAATATATCCGAATTTGCATGATGCAAGTTACTGGGAATGCAGTCCCAGGGTCTGCTCCCATTAATATGTTGATTTTGTTAATTCCCAAGCTAATAACTCAATAAAATCTCAAATTTATTTAGTGAAAGTCTATACAAGTTTATGCAAAGTGAAATGAGAAAAATATGCGTTTGTATCAGTAAGCTGCTTTACACATTTTTGGGCATATGTATCAATTATTGGGTTGCAGAATCGATAATTGTCATTTCTCATCGCCACTATTCGCTACAATAAGAAATTCTTATTTGAAGGAATGTATTAAAAAAACACATGCAGGGAGAGGGGTTTAGAAAGGAGCCCATCCATGTAATGTCTTAGAAGTAAAGTGATCTCTAAAATAGCACCCAACTATAATGTGAAAGTTAAGTCAATACTTGTTGTTCAGTTCATTTTTGAGTAGTTATCCGTAGTATTCCCCTATTATAAAAAGCAGATCAGAACCCTTATTTTTTTCAGATGAAAAACATTATGACCTATATACAAATTAAGCATGTCTCTCAATTGATGGCATACACCGTCATAGGACCTTCTGTAATTGTTTACTCACAGTGACAGAAGGACCGACCACAGCTTTGTATAAAGAAACACATGCACAACACATGTACGAGCACCGCTAGCGTTTGGTTAACACCTTGTGATGTAAGTGTGTTTGGCTGAAGAACACATAAAAGTTACTGAAATAACAACAAACAGAATATATCCCATGCCTGAGGACACAGTTTGTAACATTAAAGGCTCACTACTCCGTAAAAGAAAACAAAAACACATTTAACGGTATGTATATATATAATATATATATATATATATTTATATATAGTTGTAAACGAGACAGCGGCACTCACAGGACTCCCAGTCACTTTAAATCATCAGATACTTTAGACCTTATTGCCAACGTTTCAATCTCATTAATTTGAGATTTTCCTCAGGGATCAATAAAAACCACAAACAAATACACTTATATAGACAAAGAATAAACAAAAAAGCAGATCGAAGATGGAGTGGAGCCTGGATAAATATTAAAAGAACAGCAGCATCAAAGCAAAATAAAGAAAAAACGAACAAGAAAAAATGAGATGAAAATGTTAGGAGTTGACCCCTACAGGCTAGTTTTGCAGCCACTAGCCAATAGCTTTTAGTACCCTTCTGTCTTGTTTACATGCCAGTATTTCTTTATTTTCATTTGGTTGCTTGTCTTTATTTTTCACATTGTAATTACGTTGGTGATGGGTTAATCACCTTGGTTACCAGACGCTACACGGCATGTGAGGACGTTGCACGTCTCGTTAGCGGGACGCGGCCTGATGACGTCACCTTCCCCGGAGCTGGCCTCGGACGGTGCTGCACATGGGTGAGTGTTTATTCTTTGTCTACATAAGTGTATTTGTATGTGGTTTTTATTGATCCCTGAGGAAAATCTTGAATAAATGAAATTGAAACGTTGGCAATAAGGTCCAAAGTATCTGATGATTTAAAGTGACTGGAAGTCCTGTGAGTGCCGCTGTCTCGTTTACATCTATTTTTACGGAGGACACAATCCCCCGGGGAGAGCACTAAGGCAAGGTTCAGCTTTATTACATGGAGTGCCGGTCTGTGTATTATATATATATATATATACATGCATATATTTATCTCTATCTCTATATCGTAGAATGCATATATGTTTGTGTATATATACATATAGAAAAAAAACAATGAAAAAAATATAAGTCCGCTTGGCGCCAGTCAGGTTCTATATATAAATCTATAAATATGTAAAATAGCTGCACACACCTAAGGGTCTGTGAGGGTCGCAAAAAAAAATGAGATTACCTAGGTAGTCTCAGACAAGCAAAAGAAGAATGTTGGTGTTGCGCTTATAAATAACAAATTCAAATATTAAATTAATTAATAACTGGGCATGGCAGAAAATAGAGTCAAGACACAAATATATGATTAAGAAATCTCTCATTACATATTAATTAGCAATTGCAACAATACTACAATAACATTAAAAAATATTTAAAAATACTTCTCTAATAGAAGTCTATACAGACTAGTCTGAGTAATATATAGAAAAAAAAACAGCTGCTATATTCCTATTATATATATATAAAAAAGATCTCTGCTGGGAATCACATATACTTTTAAAACATATGAAAAACATCCAAAAACACAGTGATCTCACCGGACCATAATTCACTAGGTAAAAATATTAATCCATCATCTCCGACCTCCAGGTCTTTGCGCAGGATAAATATATATTTGAAGTCCTCCGTATGAAGCGAGGTGAGGCTTCTGGTGTAATCACCTCTAGGACTTAAAGCAATGTAGCGCTTGTTGGTCTTTGTGGGATTAGTCGAATGGGCTGCTAATGTGGTTGCTCCCAATTTGGAACTGATGACACACTGAACCGCAGCCCCAAAAAGTCCGGAGGCTAAAATAGAGTCAACTTGTGACGGCCTTCACCTGTCCCCATGTTAATCCAAGTCCAGAGTCCCCAAGCCGAGTGTGGTAATTGTATTAATATTTGAATTTGTTATTTATAAGCGAAACACCAACATTCTTCTTTTATATATACATATTGTGGTAGAAGCACTGGAGAAGTCTGGGATGGCATATATGTGTGTCCCAGATTCTTATCATATGAGTTTTAAAACCCCAGGAAACATCTGTTATGCCAAACAGACCAGAAGTGTCGGCTATTGGCAAAAGACGGATAATGGGTTCTAGGGGTGTGGATGTGAGAAGAGAAGGGAGGGCTCCATCCACAGGCCATTCCAGGTGTTGGGCCTTTCAGTCTGAGAGCAGGCTTATTAGTAGTTGCACCTGGAAGTGGCTCAGATAAGCTGTGTTAGGTCTTGGTTGAGTGTCTCACATACCCTGGGGGAGAACAGACACTGAGGTTTGTTCAGAGACACTGTGTTATTTGGAAGTGCTGTGTTTGTGGTAAGGCAGTAGGCCCTGCCACTTGTAGAGAGGGTATAACCTGTCTAGTTAGTGCCCAGACGGGCTAGGATTTATTTTTATGTTTTGTTTATTTTGCTGTTTATATTGCACAATAAAACTGGTTCCGACCAGCTTGTACGAAAACCCTGGACTGGTGTGCTGTTTCCTGGCTGCTGTGTGTAAGGAGGTGTCCATTTACCCCAGGAGAGGGACCCCCTACCCAGACTATATCACAAGTGGTGGAGAATGCAGGCAGACACACTGAAAACTGCAGCAAGAGGAAAAGTTTTGCATTGAAAATTTAAAGAGACAGACACCAATTTGTTGTTTGGATGTCAACCTGTGTTTTATGAAATCCATAAAGGTGGCATTGGTAGATGCTTAGAGAAGCAAGATTCCAACCTGCACCTAAAGACAACATGGAGGACATTGTTAAGGCCTTGCTCCAAGTTAACAAAGTTCTGCAAGAAGCTACCAGAGCTCAACAGGAAACTAACAGGGCTCAGCAGGAAGCTACCAGAACTCAGCAGGAAACTAACAGAGCTCAGCAAGTCGCCATAGAGAAAACCCACCAGGCCTTAAGAGAGGTGGTACAACAGCTAGTAGTCCGGTCTGGAGATGCTTCCCCTGCTCTTCCAACTCACACTCACACCATACAGGCCAGTCACTTTCTGCAAAAGATGACCCAGAATGATGATGTGAAAGCGTATCTTACGGCCTTTGAAAGAACCGCAGAAAGAGAGAAAAAGTCTTGTGGCACCCTTCCTGTTTGGAGAACCACAGAAAGAATACTATGACTTGTGCCTGGCTGATGCGAAAGACTATGTTAAATTGAAACAGGAAATCTTAACTCGATTGGGATTTACAGTATTTGGTCACGCCGAACGAGTCCACCGCTGGGAGTTCCAAACAAAAAAGCCTCCACGCTCGCAAATGCATGACCTCGTCCATCTTACCACAAAATGCAGCCAGAGACTCTAACAGGACCCCAGATTGTGGAAAGGGTTGTTATGGATCGATATCTGCGGTCTCTACCTGCAACTCTGTGCAAGTGGGTGAGCCATGCAGACCCTAACACAGCAGACCAACTGGTTGAACTGGTGGAGAGGTATGTGGAGGCTGAGGAACTGTTGAGTGCGCCCCAATGAGCCCCGATTCCGCTACAGCGATCTCCAGTGATCACTGGTAAGACTGTTCCAGGAGAGAAGGGTGCTGGGTGGTGGAATGTACTTAAGACTGAGGGTTTGTAACCTGGAGATATGCCAGCCAGGCCAGGAAGGTTCTTACCCCGAAAAAGACTTGATAATAATAGGATTCAATGTTTCCATTGTGGTGATCTGGGCCATATTTCTGCTAATTTTTCAATCACCTCTTAACCTATGCAATGTGATACTGCTTACATCAATCGCAGAATGTCTTTCTTTGCACAGCCAGCCTGTACTGCTGACCAACAGGCTGGGACAGATAAGCAAATGTGTATAGTTACTGTAGAAGGCGACTGAGTAGAGGCTGTTAGATTCTGGTAGTCTGGTTACATTGGTGAAAGCTGAACTGATGAACCCCTTGAAACGCAAGGGAAAAACTGTTGGTGTGACCAGCATACATGGGGATACTCGCTATTATGTTACTGCAGAGGTGAACATAGAAACACAATGTGGTTCCGCAATAGTCTCTGTGGGTTTGGTGCATGGCTTGATGTATGATGCAATATTGGGGAGAGACTTTGCTCACTTCTGGAAGTTGTGGGAAATCCGATTTGTTATATAAGTAAATAACCCCGACCCATTTGAGAAGGTTACTGGTGCAGTAGCAGAGGGAGTTTCTTCAGAATCTGAGAATGATGGTGGCTCACCAAGTGATGTGCATCCTATTGAGATGGGAAACGTTATTGAGCCAGTTGGTCGTCTGCTTGATCTTGAAGTCAGAAAAGAGGTCTTTGCCGTGGAGCAGTTAAATGACCCTACTCTGGTAAAAGCCAGGGAAAAAGTGGGGGAGGTTAATTATAAAGTTTACCAGCCTGGGAAAAGAAAGCCAGAACCGATATACCATATAAATCTTACAAAACCTTGGAAGAATAGAGCAGCTCTGTCAGCCGTCCAAGCCCCTCCAGTAAACCCAGGGCCCTTGGTTCCCCAAGTGACAGTAGCCAAAACCCTGTCAGCAGTTGAACAGCAGGAAGTTAAGGAATTTCTTAGCAGAAATAGGGTTTTGTTTTCAGATAAACCGGGCAAAACCACAGTCATTAAACATGACATAATCACTGACCCAGGGGTTAAGATTAACCTAAAGCCCTATAGGTTACCAGAAGACCAAAGAGAATCAGTATCTAAAGAAATTAAAGAAATGTTGGAATTGGGTGTAATTGAAGAATCGCATAGTGAATGGTCAAGTCACATTGTGCTTATTCCAAAGCCTGACGGAAGTGTGCGTTCCTGCAATGATTTCCGAAAGTTGAACAGTGTGTCAAAGTTCGATGCCTACCCCATGCCTAGGGTGGATGAACTAATTGAAAAACTAGAAACAGCCAGGTATTTAACCAATCCAGACTTAACCAAAGGGTATTGGCAAGTACCGTTAACTGAGAATGCCAAAGAAAAGACAGCCTTTTCTGCACCAGAAGGATTGTTCCAATACAAGATGTTGCCCTTTGGGTTACATGGGGCACCGGCTACCTTTCAAAGGATGATGGACAGAATTCTAAGGCCCCATAGACAGTATGCTGCTGCTTATCTAGATGGTGTGGTCATTCATAGTCCTGATTGGCAAACTCACTTGCCCAGAGTGCAAGCAGTGTTAGGCTCCATCTATAGGGCAGGATTGACAACCAACCCAAAAGGGTGTTGCCTAGGGATGGAAGAAGTAAAGTATCTTGGATACACCATTGGCGGAGGTTTGATAAAGCCACAGCTTAATAAAATTGAGGCAATACAAAACTGGCCACGACCCTTGAATAAGAAGCAGGTGAGAGCCTTCTTAGTGATTACTGGATATTATAGGAGATTTATACCCAATTTTGCCACCATTGCAGTCCCAATATCTGACCTTACCAAAGGCAAACAGGGAGTCATGGTTAAATGGAGTCCTGAAGCAAAGAAGGCTTTTCAGGGGTTAAAACTTGCATTGTGTACCCAACCAATTCTGATTTTGATACGGAGTTTGTTGTGCAAACTGATGCATCAGATGTAGGCATAGGAGCGATCCTGTCCCAGGGTAAAGAAGGTGAAGAACACCCTATTTGTTACTTAAGCAGGAAGTTGAATGTACATGAGAGAAACTATGCTACGGTCGAGAAAGAAGCGTTGGCCATAAAATGGGCATTAGAAACTCTCAGGTACTACTTGATGGGAAGGAAGTTCTGGCTGATCACTGACCATGCCCCTTTGAAATGGATGTCAGAGAACAAAGTGAGCAATGGGAGAATAACAAGGAGGTTCTTGGCACTGCAGAACTTTAAGTTTACAGTCGAACACAGGCCAGGTAGCCAGCTGGCCAATGCAGGTGCTTTGTCGCGTATTCATTGTTTGGGGGCTGCAGTTGTTCCGCCCCACAGGTCAAAACAAAGGGGGGGATATGTTGTAGAAGCACTGGAGAAGTCTGGGATGGCATATATGTGTGTCCCAGATTCCTATCATATGTGTTTTAAAACCCCAGGAAAAATCTGTTATGCCAAACAGACCAGAAGTGTCGGCTTTTGGTAAAAGCCGGAAAATGGGTTCTAGGGGTGTGGATGTGAGAAGAGAAGGGAAGCCTCTATCCACAAGCCATTACAGGTGTTGGGCCTTTCAGTCTGAGAGCAGGCTTATTAGTAGTTGCACCTGGAAGTGGCTCAGATAAGCTGCATTAGGTTTTGGTTGAGTGTCTCACATACCCTGTGGGAGAATAGACACTGAGGTTTGTTCAGAGACACTGTGTTATTTGGAAGTGCTGTGTATGTAGTAAGGCAGTAGGCCCTGCCACTTGTAGAGAGGGTATGACCTGTCTAGTTAGTGCCCAGATGGGCTAGGATTTATTTTTATGTTTTGTTTATTTTGCGGTTAATATTGCACAATAAAACTGGTTCTGACCAGCTTGCACGAAAACCCTGGACTAGTGTGCTGTTTCCTGGCTGCTGTGTGTAAGGAGGTGTCCATCTAACCCAGGAGAGGGACCCCCTACCCCGACTATATCACATTATACACACACATATATGCTTTCAATTAAAAATAAAGTTAAGTTAACTTGTCCCTGTATTCCTTTCTAGTAGATCCCATAAATTTGACAGTAATTGAATATTGCCTCTGGAAGAACATTATGTAGTAACAGGCACAAAAATTTGAAGCAGGTAACTCAATTATGTAACTACTAATTATGCTGTCCTTTAGCTACTTAGTAATAACCTATAGTAAAAAAAAAATATTCTGTGATTGTAGATTTTTTTCCTTGCAATATGCCAGGGGTGGCTAACCAGTCAGAGTCAAAGATCCCAAAAATATCAGTAGTCAAGTTAAAGAGCCGATAGCATGCTGTCACAAGGCCACGCCCCATTTTTCTGTGCACACCTTTGGTATGCCATTCGGAGGAGCATGACTTTGTGTCACACCCCCATTTTTAGTCACACTGGGGGCGAGCCCAGGACATTGAAAATACACAATTTACATAAACTTCCCAATATATTTTTTCATTGTTGAAGTGAAAGAAAACGCCAAGCAATATAGAAAACATTGAAAACACAGAAACAAGCCAGATCCACATAAAATACATTTAAAAACCACATCCACATAACATACATCACAGGTTCTCAAACTCGGTCCTCAGGACCCCAAACAGTGCATGTTTTCCAGGTCTCCTCACAGAATCACAATTGAAATAATTAGCTCCTTCAGTGGAACTTTTAAATGTGTTGGTGAGTAATGTATACACCTGTGCAACTTCTAGGTGATCTGGAAAACGTGAACTGTGTGGGGTCCTGAGGACTGAGTTTGAGAACCAGTGAAATACATATTGAAATCCAGAACCACATAAAATACACTGAAAAGAAACAGATCCACAGAAAATATGTTTTAAAAACCACATACACATAAAATACACTTTGAAATCCAGAACCACATAAAATATATTGAAAAAGCAAGATTCACATAACACACACTTCAGCTCTTCCATGTGTCACTCCAGCCCCCTCCCTTGCCATTCCAGCTCCCCTCATCCCTCCTTGACATTACAGCCCCCCATGCCACTGGATATGCTAAATGAGCCTCTGAGTATGTTTATGGAGTTGTGGGAATGGTCAGAAGCAGCAGGAAGTAAAATAAGAGAGGACAGTAATGAAGCAAACTGAAGCCCTTCCTACTATATGTGAAGCAGGGAACTCTACTGTCCACAGAGCTACCGGCATGGTTTATATGAACCTAAAAATATTCAGTGAAGTCTAAGAGGTACAAGATACCGTATTTTCCAGTACTTTTTTTATTTCTATCAAAAAGGTTCCAGTGTTCAGAGAAAAGGTGCTGGTACTCACTTAAAGTTACTATTTAATAAAACAGGAGGCAGTTGAAATACCGGCACCTGGGCTCGAGATGTTGTAAATTGGTCTCTGGAGGGCTTGCAACATGTGTCGTGGTCCATTAAGTCATGCTTACACAAGTTTAGGGCTAATGGCAGGGTTTGGGTGTGGCACAGGCCCCATGAGGCCATGGACCCCAGTTGTCAACAAGACAACATGTAGGCTAGTGGTGGTTCCATAATGGTGTGGGGTGTGTTCATGTGGCATGGGTTGGGTCCGCTTGAATACATTATTGACTGGTGACCGCTACATTGCATTGCTTAATGACCATTTGCAGCGCTTCATGGACTTCATGTACCCCATAACAATGGAATATTCCAGCAGCCGTGTCTTTGGTTCCAAGTTGTCCAGAATTGGTTCAAGGAGCATTCTGGAGAGTTCAGATGAATAAGGTGGCCACTTTGCCCGACATGAACCCAATCAAGTATTTATAGGATGTGGCGAGAGTTCTATTTGCACCCAAGATTCTGCACCTACAAATATGAGGGAGCAGTGGGAAGCTATCCAGATAGCATGAGTCAACATCTCTCCTGAGGTCTTCCATCCAATTGTGGAATCGATGCCTTGATGTGTTGCTGCACTTCACCAGGGTACAGTAGAGGGGGTCCTACACGATACTAGTCATCTATCACATGACTTTTGGCACTTCAGTGTATGTCGTTGAATTCAGAGGAATGAAGAAATTGAAACTAAGTGGGAGGATATATTAAATAGAAATCCATGGCATAATGAGGAGAGTGACCTAATAAGGCTAGATGAGTAGCAGTGCAGTAAAATTTTAGACTGGGGACACCAAGTGTCATCTCCATTCCAGATTTATAGAGTGCACGACTGTACCCAAGTTCGTTTCCCAAACTAAATGAATTTCAGAATTTTGCACTGGAGTTCTTTGAGAGTCAGTGGGAGATGTATGATTCTCAGAAGCGGTACCAGCGCACGCTATGTGCATTGATACCGATTCTCCCCGATGTATGATCGGGGTTTGGGCAGTAAATGACAGGGGCGCTATGTGGCTGCCGGATCCAGGATGCGCATGGGGGATCTTGCGATACATGCGAGATCCCGCGCATGCTCAGTGGAGCCGGCTGGGACTGACACACAGTGCATCAGCAGTAGGCTGATGTGCTGTGGTCACTGGCGGGTAGCGCTGGAGGGGGGAGTTAACGCTCCCCCTCTCCGGCCGATGATATGTTCATATATCTCATCGGTAGTGCTTCCTACTTCGCCTCGGTAAAGGAAGCGCTATAATACATCTACCCCTCAGAGAGGTAATGTGTCTCTACAGTAACACATTCATATTGACTGCTTTACATTCTCTAGTTCAAGAAATTAAAAGTGCATTCGTTTTGTTGAGATCTGCAGCTATGTCTCTAAACGGTGCAAGATAATTAGCCATATATATTTGACTGTATTGTCTGATATGGAAAACCTCAAAATATTTAAGATTATCTTCTTGTCATCAATTGAAGTTACTGCTCTTTAACTTTAAGTAGCAAATTGAGATCTAGAACCTCCGTCCTATCTGTTTTTATCTTGAAATTCAGACTTCAACTCTAAATCTCATGCTCTAAATTTGGAAGTAAAATAATTGGATTTGTCAGGGCCAGTTGCATATCATCAGCATATACGGCAAGTCTGGAAGCATACGACTCCATCATTAATGGGAAAATTATATTTTCCTGCAATTGTAACCTAACGGATTTTAGGTAGGTGTCTGACATGGACTGGACCGGCTTATATCCTGCATATGAAAATATAAAGATTTTATTTTCATCCATGAGAGCAAGGCTGACTCTCCTTGGCATGCATCTTATAGCTCCTAGCTTTGCAACTTCAGACAAATCTTGAAGGGCGTATTTAAACTTTTGAGTAAATAATGTGTTGAAAATTGTCCTGTTGGTCAGCTCTAGACTCCTCAATTTTTGGTGGTACACTGTAAAGGGACTGTCTGTCCTGAAGCTCCAGGACCCCCCCCCTCCCTACCGGGTTTGACAGCGGTACTATACACTACAACAAACATACCGCCCCCGGAAGAGCCGTAGCTAGACATTTTGGTGCCCTGTGCTAGAAAGAGCTTTGGTGCCCTCCCATTGTAAACAAGGAGAGTACACGCCGCAGGCCACAAAAAAGGGCATGGTCGCATAGGGACAGGGCGTGGCCGCCCTATAGTACCCCCAATTCACGTTAAGCCACACAGTAGTGTCCCTTATTTACATTACACTACTTACCTGCAGTAGTGTCCCTTATACACATTACACTAAATTGTAGCAGTGCCCCTTACACATTATGCCACACAGTACAAATTCCCCCATTACACATTATGCCACACAGTACAACTCCCCCTCTTCCTTACACATTATGCCACACAGTACAACTCCCCCCTTTCCCTTACACATTATGCCACATAGTACAACCCCCCCAATTACACAGTACAACCCCCCATTACACATTATGCCACACAGTACAATACTCCCCCATTACACCACACAGTACAAATTCCTCCCCCACTACACATTATGCCACAGTACAACTCCTTCCCTCTCTCTTACACATTGTGCCACACAGTAAAACTCCCCCCTCTCCCTTACACATTATGCCACACAGTACAACTCCCCCCTCTCCCTTACACATTATACCACACAGTACAACTCCCTCCCCACTCCCTTACACATTATGCCACACAGTACAACTCCCCCCCTCTCCCTTACACATTATGCCACACAGTACAACTCCCCCCTCTCCCTTACACATTATACCACACAGTACAACTCCCTCCCCACTCCTTTACACATTATGCCACACAGTACAACTCCCCCCTACCTCCTTACACATTATGCCTAACAGAGCCTACACATTATGCTTACACATTATGCTGGGGGAAGCCGCAGTCTCCGTCCCCGCCTGTACCGCCTTCTTTGCAATGACTGGACTGTAGCCTGGCCACAACGCCGAAGGAACGGCTCATCGGCGCAGGGCGCTGTGGGACTGGACTGGGAGAGACGTCATGACGTCTCTCCCAGTCCTTGAAGACACTTCCGCAGACGGGGGAGGGGTCGGAGCTCAGGGGGCAGGCAGCTGCAGCGCTGCCCGCTGTAATGTGTAATACTAGCGGTGCACCCAGCAGAGAAGAGGCCGGGTACACAGTTACTATTATACATTGCAGGGCGGCCGCTGTAGAGGAAAGGCAAATTAGAGGGGGTGATAGCGGGTGGAGGCAGTCGGTTCCGCCCACATGGCATGTGTGCTCTGTACGGGCGCACCAGCCGCACCACCCTAGTTATAACCATGGCTGCCGGGTAGTACATTCGCTGACAGTGACAGTAAGTGTTCTACCAGGTGGCCGTGTGTTTGTTTTAGCAGCCAATAAGAGTCAGACAGACTCTTATTGGTTGCTGCACCCAGGGCTAGCGCCGGGCTGGAGCTTACTCATAAGCTCTGCCTTTCCAGCTCCCGCAGTCAAGTGGGACGGGAGGAGCGGATGGCAGCGGGTGCAGGAGCAGGGATTCGGGTAAGTATAATTTTGTGTTCTGTGTTTTATGCATACTACTGGGGGCACAACTACTGGGGGGCACTGTAGAATGATAATTACTGGGGGCACTGTATAAGGGGCACTACTAGGGTTACTGCATAAGGGGCACTACTGGTGGCACTGCATAAGGGGCACTACTACAGGGGGCATTGCATAAGGGGCACTGCTCTGGGGGTATTGCATAAGGGCAGGGCCAGCTCTAGGGGTGTTCGACCTGAGCGGTCGCACAGGGGCGCCACCCATAGAGGGCGCACCCCTCCCCAACATCCCGATTTCAGCGGGACATTACTGTCCCACTGTTCCACCCGTGGGCCAAAGTGGCCTGCGGGTGGTTAAATCAGGAGGTTGGGGACCCCCACCGCCGCAGCTGTCCTGGACCCTGCAAACTCTTAAAGGGAACACGACTGTTCAATTTGTGCACTCCCACATCTCTGGAGCTGTTGTTTGCTGTCCCGTGGAGCCGCTCACACCGGCGCTGCTACTCCGCATTGTCGGTTAGCTGACACTCCTGATGTGACCCACTCGCCCTGTGCGGTGTAGGACTTCCTCTCTACAACACAGCAGACTTTGGCTGTGAGGACACAGCTCACACTGGTGCGGCACGGACATATCCGCAGGAGGGGACGGGTCCTAGCACTGACCGCAGGGCTATTATACAGCGGGTAGGAACAGCGATCCCACTGTGCTGCCAGAGGATATATCCATTGCGGCAGGGACAGATCTGTCTACCTGAGGAAACGCTGTGGGTATGTGCAATATATGTGGTCATTTCGTCAGCTAACAACAGCCATCATTTGTCCTGCTCCATTCATCTAGCAAAGCCACCACTGCTTTATTCAGAGTGTGGCTCATAAGCATATAACACATATCTTCTTTCTATGGACAAACATTACCGTCCTACTAGTGACTTTATTTTTATGTAGGAGGGACTATTCAGTCATTTCTTTCCACGACATATTTGATATCTTTTATTGTATCCATTGGTATTGTTACACTGTGTATTTATGTTAGCAGTGTACCATGCTATTCCAGACATTAACCTTTTAGTATTAGTAGACTGGAGGTATATCATTGTGTATTACTGTTTATTAAATAGTGATTTATTAAACTTCTTTTGATTCCTTGTGTGTCTGTGCAGCGCTTTCCACCTATATTTATTCTGAATGGATGCTGCTAGCATGCGCGCTGCATCCATTCAGTGACAGGAGAGGGCTGGGGGAAGCCCAGCTAGTGAGGCTCTCCCCCAGCCCGACGTTATTTGGAGGCAGACACGCCTCCTAATATCATCACGTAGGGGGCATGGCCTATGGTAATTAGATCATGCCCCAATTTTTGGTCGCGCGCAGCGAAGATAGGGCGCTCTGGAGGTGGCCGGCACAGGGTGCTCCGACCCCTGGAGCCGACCCTGCATAAGGGGCACTACTACTGGGGTCACTGCTACAGGGGGCATTGCATTAGGAGCACTGCTCCTGGGGGCACTGCTACTGGGGACATTGCATAAGGGGCACTACTATAGTTGGCATTGCATAAGGGGCACTACTACTAGGGGCATTTCATAAGGGGCACTACTACTGGGGTCACTACTACAGGGGGCATTGCATTAGGAGCACTGCTACTGGGGGCACTGCTACTGGGGACATTGCATAAGGGGCACTACTACAGTTGGCATTGCATAAGGGGCACTACTACTAGGGGCATTTCATAAGGGGCACTACTACTGGGGGCACTGAGGTGCATATGGAATGGAGGAAATGTTCCCAGAGTGACGAGAAATGGTGGCATGTCATGTTGATACGCCCCCATTTTTCAGTGGCCACGCCCACACAGTTGGGCGTGTGTGTGCATTTTTAATCTTGCACCCTTGCACTGGTATGTAAACTGCTACTATTGGTTTAGAAAGATATTCTGCTATAATTGGTATGGAGTGGACAGGTCTTGAAAATTCTACTACTTTTCATGTGGAAAGAAATTCAGTGGAAGTGAATAAATGATACATTAGGACTTTATACAAAAATTCAGCGCTTTCATTTAAGTTTCTTACCTGCCCCCAGGCAGATGTAGTCCACTGCACACACAGATGTCTACTGCAACTCTGACTATCAACAGGACGTTTTGCAGAAATTGTGCAGATGTCATTTGATACTGGAACAGAAATGCCTGTCCCTGTCACTCTCTGGCAAGTAACCCTCCGGTTCTGGGCCCCTCCTCCGCAGCTCTGTGAACATGGTGACCAGGATGTTACCATCCACCTAAGAGAAAATAAAGTATAGTTTGTGTTTCAGACTAATTCAGCCAGTAAATATAGTTGATCAGTAGTTCATCAGAACATAAGATAGGTATTTTATAATGTGGATGGCTTTCTACCTATGGCCATCAGATGTCCTATCAGCAGGTCTTTGGTTATACTTCCTACTGAACTCGAGCCAATCAAAATTCAGCAGGAAGGACAACCACAGCAATAAAATCAGTTGCATTTCATTCTGAGTGGATGACTGGCGCCAGGTCCCTTTTCATCCTGAGGTGTCTATTTACTGAGCAGTGTTAGGAGACAGAGTGAAAAGTGATAAGAAAGTGATAAGGTGCCAGCCAATCAGCTTCCAACTGTCATCTCACAGGCTTGAGTTGGGAGCTGATTGGCTGGCACCTTATCACTTTCTTATCACTTTTCACTCTGTCTCCTAACACTGCTTAGTATATAGACCCCTGAGTGTTGCATCTGTCATGGAAAGCAGCTGCAATGGATAATGATGACCTCCTAGGGTAAGTGTCTTGTGATAGGTGATGGGGGCAACATGGAGACAAATATTGGGCATTCAATGTAGTAACATGTGATGGCATAATTATTAACTGTAACATGCAAAATAAGTATTCACTTTTATGCTGCAATAGGTATAGATGTTTCCTTATTCATATCAGGTATATATCTAGCCATGTGCTGTGCAATAATTAAGAATTTAGTTTCTGCTGTAATTCTCAAAACACCATTTGGTAATATAGAATAATACACTTACTGCAATATTTCTTTCATGGCGGGTTTAGCAACATAATGTTCATGATACAGTAGGTTTATGTCCATGACCTATTTTTTTTTATTTCTGAGGGGTTATTGTTTAGGAATCAGTGGGTCCCTGGTTGTTTTCATAGCGGGGCAAGATATCTATATTTATTTATGCTGTAATTGTGTGATAATTAAATAAATTAAGTGAGAGAGAAGCTTCCAACACACCTGGTATTCCCGTCAACTACTGGCAGACCACCAAATAGCTAACGATCCCTTTTATGTAACAAATATCTGAAAATATAATTTAGAATAATTCCACAACTACAGGTATCACACAAGTAAAGTCCAATGCCATGGATGGACTGCTGTTTTTCCCATTAGTTTGGATGAGCAACTATTTTTATATGTTGCTATGTAATGTAAAATATACTTTTACACAATTTTATAGAGGTTAGATGTTAAATTTATTATAATTATATTATATTTTTATAGAGAATATAAATGGCTGAACATACTAAACTCACAAGGACACTAAAGTTCATTTAAAATGGTCTGACTCCCCAAATTGGAAATGTACGCACCCAACCTTTGCGTTCAGCCGCCCTGCTGCTTATTTGAGTATAATTACTGCTGATGCAGCAAAGTTTATAAACAATGTCCATGTTCTGTAGTGTATGTCACTTTCAGTACTGTTTTCTTTCACTGCTTTTGTACTTTGTAAAGGCCTTGTGGCGCCATATAAAGGATAATAATAATAATAATAATAATAATAATAATAATAATAATAATAATAATGTCACAATAACTTAAGTAGCGACAAGATTGATGTTTCTTCACTGAATAGTGCTACATTTTATTTTATTATTGTACTGTTTAATAGATATTTTTGAACAAAATAAAAAAGCAAAACCAAAATAATATCACAAGGACAAAAAAAAAAAAGTGTCTAGCAGGTCTGCATCTAGTGTACAATTTACTTCCAACTCACTAAAAAAGTGATATTGTGGAGTCAAATTTAATTTGTCACTTTTGATTTGGAGATTTCAATGATTTTACAGTGGGATTGAATTCGTCAAATTTTTTTTAACGGCAAAACCAGGTTGGTTATACCTTTAAAAAAAACTGTTGCCGTGAATCCCATGGCAAAATTATAGAAAAATCAGCCTTAGCCAAATTGGGACCAATTAAAATTGGTAATTGAACAGGTGCAGTTGTCCACTCATACCCCTTTCAGACCCACAGCAAAAACCTAGGTATTTGGACGTAAACGTGCATCAACCTGGGTTTTTGCTGTGTGTGAACAGAAACGACCCAGGTCGAAGTCCAGGGTTCATGACCCTGCTCTGTACCAGGGTTTTTCCCAGGTGAAACCTGAGTAGGCTCTAGTGTGAATGCATCCAACCCAGGTTTTTAGACCTGGGTTTTAAGGAAACGTTTTCACTGGCTGTTCCATGCACCTGCAGATGATATCAACTGCAGGCGCCCAGACCACATGCAGGGGCGGATTGGGCCGCCGGGAAGCCGGGCTGGTTCCCGCTGGGCCAGTCCCTTAGATGCCTTTAGGGGCCGGCGGCCGCACCTCCCTCACCCCGGAAGCCCGGCTGCCGCGAACGGGGCTCAGCTCCGATCGTGCAGCGTAACAGGCTGCTTCCTGTATCTAATGTAAAATGGCCGCCGGGGGCAGTGGCGGATTGGCCCCCCTAGTACAGACAGTCCGCATCGTGCACTGAGCTGAGCAGTCTGTGTTCAGCCTGTGCTGTGATCGGAGCCTGTGTAATGCGCAGAGCGCATTACACAGACTCCGATCACAGCACAGGCTGAACACAGACTGCTCAGCTCAGTGCACGATGTGGACTGTGCGGTAGCCGGAGGCTGGAGTTCTCCTCTGAACTCCAGCTTCCGGCTCTCCCCACAGGCACTATGGGAGAGACGTCATGACCGTCTCTCCCATGGTTCCGAGGAGCAGCCTGGCGGACCAGAGGGCGGAGGACGCAGAAGCGTGTTTAAGGTAAGTTTTGTTTTGTTTTTTGTGTCAGCGGCTATAAGGGCACTCCAGGGGGCATTGCTATAAGGGCACTCCAGGGGGCATCACTATAAGGGCACTCCAGGGGGCATCACTATAAGGGCACTCCAGGGGGCATTACTATAAGGGCACTCCAGGGGGCATCACTATAAGGGCACTCCAGGGGCATTACAATAAGGGCACTCCAGGGGACATCACTATAAGGGCACTCCAGGGGGCATTACTACAAGGGCACTCCAGGGGACATTACTACAAGGGCACTCCAGGGGGCATCACTATATGGGCACTCCAGGGGGCATTACTATATGGGCACTCCAAGGGGCATCATTATAAGGGCACTCCAGGGGCATTACAATAAGGGCACTCCAGGGGGCATTACTACAAGGGCACTCCAGGTGGCATTACTATATGGGCACTCCAGGGGGCATTACTATAAGGGCACTCCAGGGGCATTACAATAAGGGCACTCCAGGGGGCATTACAATAAGGGCACACCAGGGGGCATTACAATAAGGGCACTCCAGGGGGCATTACTATAAGGGCACTCCAGGGGGCATCACTATAAGGGCACTCCAGGGGGCATCACTATAAGGGCACTCCAGGGGCATTACAATAAGGGCACTCCAGGGGGCATCACTATAAGGGCACTCCAGGGGGCATTACTACAAGGGCACTCCAGGGGGCATTACTACAAGGGCACTCCAGGGGGCATCACTATATGGGCACTCCAGGGGGCATTACTATAAGGGCACTCCAGGGGGCATCACTATAAGGGCACTCCAGGGGCATTACAATAAGGGCACTCCAGGGGGCATCACTATAAGGGCACTCCAGGGGGCATTACTACAAGGGCACTACAGGGGGCATTACTACAAGGGCACTCCAGGGGCATTACAATAATGGCACTCCAGGGGCATTACAATAAGGGCACTCCAGGGGGCATTACTATATGGGCACTCCAGGGGGCATTACCATAAGGGCACTCCAGGGGCATTACAATAAGGGCACTCCAGGGGGCATTACAATAAGGGCACACCAGGGGGCATCACTATATGGGCACTCCAGGGGCATTACAATAAGGGCACTCCAGGGGGCATTACTATAAGGGCACTCTAGAGGCATTACAATAAGGGCACTCCAGGGGGCATTACTATAAGGGCACTCCAGGGGGCATTACAATAAGGGGACTAAAGGGGGCATTACTATAAGGGCACTACAGGGGCTTTATTAATAGGGTATTACCATATGGGCACTACAGGGGCATTACTATAAGGGCACTACAGGGGGCATTACTATAAGGGCACTACAGGGGCATTATTAATAGGGTATTACCATATGGGCGCTACAGGGGCATTACTAATGGGGTATTACCATATGGGCGCTGCAGGGGCATTACTATGGGGTCATTTCCATATGGGGACTACTACAGGGGCATTACTATGGGGACTTTACTACGTTTAGAGTGCCACTCATCCATTTGCGAATATATATATATATCTATATATATATATAGACAGATATATATATGGAATGCCACCACTCGGGATCACGGCAGTCAATATCCAGACTCCGCTCCTGGTTCCTAAAGCTAACCTCCCCATCCCTGTGCCCTAACCCTAACCCTTTTCCCTCAGTACCTAACCCTCCCCCTGGTGCCTAGCACCTAACCCTCCCCCTAGTGCCTAGCCCCTAGCCCTCCCCCTAGTTCCTAGGCCCTAACCCTCCCCCTAGTGCCTAGGCCCTAACTCTCCCCCTAGTGCCTAGGCCCTAACCCTCCCCTAGTGCCTAGGCTCTAACCCTCCCCCTAGCGCCTAGGCCCTAACCCTCCCCTTATTGCATAGCCCCTAACCCTTCCCTTAGTGCCTAGCCCCTAACCCTCCCTCTAGTGCCTAGCCCCTAACCCTCCCCTAGTGCCTAGCCCCTAGCCCTCCCCCTAGTGCCTAGGCCCTAACCCTCCCCCTAGTGCCTAGGTCCTAACCCTCCCCCTAGTGCCTAGGCCCTAACCCTCCCCCTAGTGCCTAGGCCCTAACCCTCCCCTTAGTGCCTAGCCCCTAACCCTCCCCTTAGTGCCTAGCCTCTAACCCTCCCCTTAGTTCCTAGCCCCTAACCCTCCCCCTAGTGCCTAGCCCCTAATCCTCCCCCTAGTGCCTAGTCCCTAACCCTCCACCTAAACCTAAAAATGGTGTGGCACTCTTGACTGTATCTGTATTGGTGTTTCGATGTATTTATCACTGTGCATCATGCAAGGGGTTAGTAGTAGCTAGACTGCATCCAATTTAGAATCAGGTACTATAATGAGGGAGTACCCTGTCCCCTCAACTGAGCCTGTCCCTGCTTCCAAAAATTTCCCGGGCTGGTTTTCCATCCCAATCTGCCCCTGACCACATGACTGGGGAGCAAACGAATTTAAGTGTGTATTATTTTATGTTTAACTTTTTTATGTGAAAATGTTGTCTTTGTAAAAAACATTAGAAACAAACAAACTTTGTGGCCTTTACTCTAAAAATGCTATTTTTTATATTATGTCATTACTGTGAACAAGAACAAAAAAAAAATATCCCCTTTAAATCCACACCAAATTCCAGGGCAGACCCGGGTTTAGTGTGAATGTATCCGACCCTGGAATTTCCTGAGTCTTGTATAGTGTGAAATGGGGTCTCAGACTAAAAGGTGCCCACACACATAGCGATATTTTACTCGATCTGGCCGATTCCGACGCATTGGAACGACAGATCGTGTAAAATATGCCAAAATCGCGAGGAAATCGTGAGTCCCCACTCAAGATCACGATGCGGTGCGCATCCCCGCAGGTCGCACATCACATCGTCAGATCTGCCGTGCAGTAGGGCAGATCTGACAGACAATCTAGGAGGCGATGCACTGTGAAAGTCTGGATGCAGGAGAGACCGTATGAAGATTGGACACCAAATTGTGTGCAGATCGTGTGGAGATCGTGTGCAGAGCTGCCGGGGAGAGTTTCAAGGGAAATCGTACACAAATCGCACACATCGGCTGATCGTGTGCAGATCGCCATGTGTGTGGGCACCTTAAGACCTGGGTCTTATGTGTGAAAGGAGTATTATACATACTGAAAATAAACACACACAAAATCAATGTTGAAGATTGACAAAACATACGTGTAGTGTTCTATATAACCCTGAGGAAAGAATATAAAACAATCTTGAAACGCTGATGAGATTTACTTAAAAAATTCTATACAGTATACTTTAAAAGTATACCTTTAAGACACACATTTTTTGTTTTCTATCTACTATAAAAAAACACATGTTGCGCACTTGTGCCCAGAGCTGTGTATTTTGTCAAAGCCAAGCAACACCTATCACCAGGATACTTCTGATTGCAGCATAACTTTATCCCTGGTGCTGTGTATCTAATCCTGTTTTGTTCTAAAACAGCCTACGTGGAAATTCTCTGCTGAACTATCCACATCAACCCTTTCATCTGCCGAGATGAAAGACAATTGCAATGTAGTGACAATGAGACTACATAATAGTGAAGAAGTATAGTTTTCATGGCCACCATGAAATATTTGGTTAAATATCAATGAGTACAGATGATAATTATTGAAAGTATACATCTCAGAACTGGAATATACAAAAAAAAACCTGAAACCTTAGAGGGGATTAAACAGCTGTACTGAGTTCACCTAAGAAACAGAACTCTGTGTTATATTATAAGGACAGACCACCAGCCCATTTTATAGCCAACACCCTATAGCTGCACAGCTGTATCACCTACGTTTTAAATGTGCAAAGATGAGGAATGCACTTTTTGACGGATCAACACATCCAGATTGGAGGGGTAAATGAATCTATGCAGCACAACACTGACTAGAGTGTTTTGCCTTCACTAATCCCCAAAGACTACCTTATTCTCCTTTATATAACTGTCCACAATTCCTCCAGCATAGAATGCAGGCATTTCTAGCCAAGCCTTGTGTTCAGGTTGAAATGAAAACAGGATGTAGAACATTTTCTGAGACTGTGTAATTCTCCCATATATTTTCCTTTGGTGCTGGCAAACTAGCCATTTCCTTGGAGAGGTATCATCACGTTAGTGCTACGGTTGAATTGAAGTTCAGTAATAATTAGGTGAATGGTACAAGACCAATGAGTTCAAGGATTTCAATATTAATGGTAAGTTTTTTTAGACGTTCGTATGAGGATCTGGCAAACATTTCTTAACTGTTTCAGAGCAAGCTGAATAGCTACAAATTGCATGAAATTATGGATTTATGTGAATAATGTGCTCACTGAGTAGTAAATATGAATAGTGGAATGATAGTAAATAGCAGATGGAACATTATTAAGCGAAAACATATAGAACATGATTCAGAAGGTGATGCAGACGCGTCTTTTTTTCCAAATCTGTTACAGATGCGTCATTAAGTTAATGCCGTGACTGATTCTGTTCATACCGAGACGCCCACTTGCAGCAGCGCTAATCAGTCTCGGTGTGTCTTTAGACACCACCATCAATTGCATCATTGAAACTTGCTCCAGCCCTATACAGGTGCAATTTCTATAACTGAACATGCCGTCTTGTGTCAGCACTACTGCGTCCTTAGGCACAGGTGTTGTCAGTCCGCGTCTGCCTAACCACAACCGTTACCCACAAGGAACACCCACAGAAATCACCGGCTCTTGCGTCCAAATTTATTCTGTATCTCCAGAAGATATCCATCAGAAAGCAGGTGTGGTGCGACACATGCACAGATTTAAAACATCAGGCAACTGCGTGTGGCATCCAGCCTGCACCCACGCCTGAATCAGGCCCTGGTGTGATTGGGCCCCTGTTGTGCATATGGCAACATCACTTTCAAAACGTGGTACATAGAATAGTGCATGTAGTCTGAGGCATCTTTGCTGAGTTACATGGTGGAGATGGTGTCATTAGATTACCACAAATTACTTACTTAAATGAGCCCAATATGTACTGCATACCTGAACCCATGCTCCTTTACACATTTACACAGTTGGTAATGTGGAAAATAAGACTTTACCGTATATTTGGCTTTGTAGCATGGCCTGATCTGATATAACTTGACTTGTGTCTCCCTTATGGGTAATGATTTACTCAACATTGTATGCTGACTTGCACTCTGAAATCACCAACATGAGCTATTGGGCCTCATTCAGAGGTGGACAAAGACGTGGCTGTGTCTATTGGCATTCACCATACGCACATTCCACTACAGAACCCTCCCCTGGTGTACACCCGTGTGCCCGAATATGCAAGGACTGAGATGCCCACTTTCAGCATTCACAGGGGCTGCTACACTCCCATAACGCTGCAAATCCATGCTGCAAACCCCAGAAATTTAACAAATAGAGAAAAGACATGCTCCTTTGTGAGTATTTGGGTTATCTCTGCTACTAAATGCATTCAGAATGAGCCAGAAATACATACAGTATATGTGAAAAGAATATTAGCAATGCAAAAACTGCTAGGGTTAAAAGTTTGTCTTTTGTCATCTTGGAGCCGATATGGCTTATATGACAAGCACTGGAGAAGTAACATACTGTTTATTAATACTAGAATTTAGGTTATGTCTGGATATGATTACACTGACCCTCTTGACAATGCATATGATGGAGGTACTTTGCTAGAATGAATGTGTAGTTTCTTAAAAGATTACATCATGTATTTCAAAGATCTTATAAGTAAATATCCAGTGCTAAAATGTGCACTGTTTTCTTCAGTGCCACCCTTAGTTTGGACACACAGGATAATGCTTTTGGCATTGATCAGAGTCATTTATCATTATTTAGATGTGCTTCTCTGACAGTCTTCATAACACTGCTGGGTCACTGGCAAGAGAAAAGTCCTCCTGGCTTTTAATGTGGTTTGTGGTTTACACCCAGCATTTTGGGTCCCAAAGTGTACTGGAATGTGTAGTTTGTATGAGAACACTCTGGCTTACACGAAGCAGAAAGCTTACTTGTACCTCAGGAAGGGAACAGACATAAATCACATAAATTATTCTTCTCCAAATGCTCCTGTCAGCACATCAAATTACTGGTATCAGTGAGAAGAGCTTGTGCAATTTATACAGTATAGTGTATGTATAAACAGAGATAAACTTCTGGCTGAAAATTAATGCAAGACGAAAAGAAATACAAAAACAGAATGACAGATAATATTTTCATTGCATTTGATTTCTTAGGAAATCAAATGAGTCATGGAATAGGAGGCCCAGAACACACTAACTTGACTGTAGACCAGCGGTGTCAAACTCGGGCCCTCCAGCTGCTGTGGGACTACATATCCCAGCATGTCCTGTCAGTGTTTTAGCATGCCCTAATAGCAAATTCTGGCAGTGCATGCTGGGATGTGTAGTTCCACTACAGCTGAAGGGCCCGAGTTTGACACCACTGCTGTGCATGCTGGGTGTTAATGTTCTCCTAGGGCTGTGAGGAGAGGTTAGAAAATTAGCTTCTCACCTGTCTCTGGGTCTCTGTAGTTTGCCTCTCCCTAGCTCCACCCACTCTCTGGTAACTGAAGAATATAATAGCATTACTGTGACCACAAGTCTCCTGCACTCTTACCTGCAATCTACTGACTGCAGCATGGGAAGAATGGGAACAGGAAAGGGAGAGAAAGTCCTAACTTCACTCTTTGTGACGCTCACTGCTATTACTGACCGAGCTCTCAGGGAAGACACAAGGAAGGTGGCAGTCAGACCAGGATTTAAGCCCCGTCAGCACTTAAGGCATTCATACTTAAAGAGTACTCCACTTGCTATTTACAAAAACAATTTGTGGGATTGCTGCTTTTCTTTTTAGGCTATAAGAATCTCTGCTTACTCTGTCACTCCTCTCTGCATTACTGGGAGTTTCTCCAAAATTCCACATACTGTACATTAAAATATAGTGCATGTAGCATTCAGTTGCTGACACTATAAAATAAAAGCAATTATAGTATTAAATCAAAAACAACATAAATCCATGGTAACACGATTATGTGAACTTAATATAACTTAATATAGAGTATAATACAGACCTTGGTGAACAGTCTCTTCTGTTACATGCAATGGGCTTTACTGGTGGTCTGGGCTTATCTAGGCAGTGAGACACATTGACTTCTTGCTTGTCTAGAACACATCGCAATTGTGTATGTTGGACGCCTCTGTTACCACATGATGCTGTACATGGCAGGAGACCAATCATTGCCCATTGGTAATCTGGTGATGCTACAGAAGGAGAGAGAGTGAAGAAAATACTTTAAAATACTTTAATTTACAATCTGTAATCTATGTATCATTTCTTTCACGAGATTACCATGTGAGAACTGCCTTACTTGAATTTAAACTAAATCTCATAATTGAAACCCAAGCCATTTCATTTTATGGGAAAAGGTCTTCTTTTCATACACATTGGACACTTCTCTTTACGGAAAGTAGTGATTGAAACTATAGTCCAAAGCTACCGTGTAGGCAAATACTGTATATGTATGATTGGGCTTAAAGATTTAATGGAAACTACTTTTTGGAAGTGAACAAACCCCCTTAATATAACCTGCACTCCATGTAACAAATGTAGGGAGACAACAAAATAGAGTAGGAGTATGTAAAAGTACATTGCCAGTTCCCTTGGGAAAGCTGGGTAGCGCCGAGCAATGCCACTATAGCCTTATGGATCACTGCTCACAAAAGAACTGATCATGGGGCCTCTTTTGAGCATGTATGGGTCTGTACATGTGCTATAGATTCTCAGTTGGATATTGGAAAGCAGAAGTCCAGGGAGGAGTGGGTACCTCAAGTGGAACAGAGGAGACCTGGCATTGATAATCCCACTTACTTCAGGGCCATGTAGCAGGCTCACCCCCTGTAGCACTACTGAAGTGGACTGGATTGTAACTCACATCCTGAGCCACAATGAGTAGACTCTAGTGCGACCCAGCAACAGGTAAAAGTGAGGGTTGGGTGGTACCCTTGTATTTGCTAATCAGGAGAGACATGAGAAAAGGGCACCTCTTTCATGACAAATCTAAAGCATCCCTTGCTGACTCTTGTGTTATATGGTATTGGAAAGTAATATTGGAATCTGTCTGCTTACCACTTCAAAGACGTTATCAATTTTAAAACATAGTGGAGGAGATTTATAAAACATTCTAACGAGGACAGACGGATTTCTCCACAGCAACTTGTACTTGATACATGATGGCTAAAAACTGATTGGTTACTATGGACATCTTCTCCACCTGTACTCTTTAGAAGGATTGTTACATCTCCCCGATAGGAACATAAAACATGAGTAAATACACAGCCTTGTTAATGGCAAACGAAGACTTTATTTTACCTTTAATTGACAAAGAAGCTCTTTGCATAAGAGAATCAGATGAGTTTTTAATAATACAACTATATTCTCCTTGATGATCTTTGCTTATATTTGTTAGGCGTAGGATCTGTCCACCTTCCAAAACCTCATGCGTTGGTCTTGCGCCATTGTTCAGTGGCTGACTTCCATGGAACCAAGATATATTGGGAACAGAAACACCCTTCACAGGACACCCTGATACACAAGACAAAGACATGCAGTCAGAGGAAGGAAGACTTCAAACATAACAATCAACATAACAATATAATTAATATTTGATAATAAATAGGTTTCCTCCTACTCTTGTTAGTTTCTCTGAAACAACCATGACTTACACAGACTTTGCCAATTACAATGTATGCAAATGTGGTTGCTTACTCCATAATTAAAAAGTATTTCTTATTGCTATCTTTGGTTTCCATTTAAATTTTATCAATAATTTGTATTGGTCAAATATGTGCTTAATAAAAAGGCTCCTCAAATGTTTCCATTTTGAAAATTGAGTTCAACAGTTGTTGAAGGACATAAGCCCTAATGAGGATTACCTACTGCCTCATGCAGTTACAAGTATTTACGAGTGTTCTTATTGTCTATGCTCTTTATAGTGATATTTTATTGAATCTTGTTTAATCTACCCAAAAGTCTGAACAAAGTTGGAAAACTCTTGAGCTTTTGCAAGTTTGAATTCGACCGCAGTTTCAAAAGTCTTGAACCTGTGCAACTTTCGATAGGCACGTAGTATAGGTATAAGGCCTAATTCAGAGGTGGACGCAAGTGGTATTGGTGCTGCGTCTTCGGCCGCAGCAGAGAAGTTATGGTAATAGTGAAGGTGGCGTCTTGTGTAATGACACACCCACCTCTGGCTCCTCTAATCCGCTGCCTGGGTCCGATGATGCAGCATCGAATCAACATCAGCAACATCGTGGCGAACATCGGACATCTGAGCAACCCATAGGTTGCTCAGTAAAAAAGTAAGCTGCCAAGGCCAGTGAGTCTTAGACCCTCTTCCCTGTTGCTGGCCCCAAACACACTGTGACTAAAGCCAGAACTGCATCGCAGCACATGCGCACTGCGGCTCCAGCGCAAGAGCAGTATAGAAACCATCGGACAGTTGCATCAGAATCGGCACCGTGTTTGTGGCTGTATCAGACCCATAGTACACTGTACTCCCAATAGGTGCTTAAACTGTTTGAGCAAGTTTAAAATTAATTCAATCCATCCCAGTTTAACAGCCCTGAATTTGCTCACAGCACATTTTTGGTTTAGAGCTACTATATTTGTAGTTCATCCTATATTTAAAAAAGGCAAGAAGTCAAATATGTTCAGAAAATGTGCTAAATGTATGGCAGACACATTTTGTCAGAAGAGGAACGCGCTCTGCAAACATAGAACATATTTACCCAACATAGAATGTGCTCAATGTACATAAGAAATTTGTTGAACATCAAACACATTTGATGTGGATTTCAGGTTTGATGACGTCAAATATGGGTCTAGCATGTTCAGAAACATGTACAACTTCAGAACTGGCCCCAAGTAATACTGTGAACACGTTTGTCAACTAGTCTGGTCCGATTGTACTAGGGTGGTTCAATATATAAGGTAACAAGATCTCTCATTGCGTAAATGTATTCAACTCGTACAACAGTATAGCCTTGGTACAGATTATTTTTCCACATAGTGTCACAAGCCGCCGCACTGCTAATGCTGTGCAGAGCGAACGCCAGGCCAACGCTCGCTGAAACTCTGCCTACCTCCTGTCCATCATTCTGGGATCAGCACAGATTGGCTCTTGCATCCATGTCCTTCTGCTGCTCCGGTGCCGGTGATAGCGTTTCACGTGTTTCTGGTTCTGGCATTGTCTCCTGTATCCAGTCAAGTATCCAGTCCTCCTGCTTATCTTGTATACCTGCCGTTTGTGTCATCTCACGGCACAGTTCGTTTACTATCTACCTGCCGTTTGTGTCCTCCAGGCGGGACAGGCCGCACTCCAGCGTCCTCTGTACGCAAGCCAGCGTACTCGCGCTTGTGTCAACCCGGCGGCACAGGCCGCACTCCAGCGTCCTCTGTACACAAACCAGTGTACTGCGCTTGTGTCAACTCGGCGGCACAGGCCGCACTCCAGTGTCCTCTGTACACAAACCAGAGTACTGCGCTTGTGTCAAACCGGCGGCACAGGCCGCACTCCAGCGTCAGTTGCTTGTGTCAACCCGGCAGCACAGGCCGCAAACCAGCGTCCTCAGTACACAAACCAGTGTACTCGCGATTGTGTCAACTCTGCGGCACAGGCCACACTTCAGTACCGGCGGCTTGTGTCAACTCAGCGGCACAAGTCGCTATCCAGCGTCCTTTATACGTGGGCCAGCGTACCTCCTGCAGTCTTCTGTTACAGCAGCCAGCCAAGTCACTTCCAGCCATTAAGGCTGCTACCGGCCCAAAGGCCGCATCTCATCTTACTGGCCCACAGGCACAGCCAGCCAAGTCACTTCCAGCCCTCAAGGCTGCTACCGGCCCAAAGGCCACATCTCATCTTACTGGCCACAGGTCACAGCCAGCCAAGTCACTTCCAGCCCTCAAGGCTGCTGCACAGCCCAAAGGCCACACCACATCCTACAGGCTCACAGACTTCAGCCACTCAAGTCTTATCAGCTGTTTAAGCTGCTACACGGCTGCATCTAGCCAAGGTGATACCAGCCCTCAAGGCGGTTGCAGGACTATACCCTACTAAGTCATACCAGAGGCTTAACACATAGTCCCCATACTTGTGTAAGCATTTATTCCAACGGTATACCAAGGCATCTATCTCAGCGTAGAAGAAATTATTGTCAAGCACCAAGTGATTTCCATCTCTTTGGACCACTGAAGAAGCACCTGGGTGCTGTAGAGAGGAAGGTCCAGTATCTCCCAAACTCAGCAGGTGGTTGGCTTAGTGTGGCCTGGCGTTATTGTGCAGCAGTACAAAGCCTGTTTGCAGCTACCCAGGTAGTTTTCGGCTAATTGTTCTTCACAACTGGCTCAATGTGTCACAATAGTGAACAGCATTCACAGTATCTCCCTTGCTGAGGAAATCAACAAGAAGCACACTCATGTGGTTCCAAACACTGTTGTCATTACCTTCTTTGCTGATGGAGTTGTTTTGAATTTCTTTGATGGTCGGGACTATGTTTGTTTCACTGTCATGGGTGCTTGCTTCGTCTCCACTGTCACTTGATGCACCCACATTTCATTGACTATCAATACGCTGCAGGAACTGCACTCCCTCTTCATGGTACATCGTCAATCTGCATGAGAAACATTCCCATCCTATTGGTTTTATGAACTTCTGTAAATTGTTTCAGTACCTAGCGTGAACACCTTTTCCTGTTTCCCAGTTGCTCATGAACGATGTTGTGCACAGTACCCAATGAGATGTTGAGTTTTGCAGCAATACCATTAACTCAAATGCATCCGTCCTCCAGAATTAGACCTTCAATGCGGCACAAATTGTTAACTGTGGTGGACGTGCTCGGCCGGCCGGATCGCTGCTCATCTTGAACGTCTGTCCTGCCGTTATCAAAGGCAGTGCACCAAACCCAAACCTGTCTCCTTGAGATGACGGTATCAATTCATTGTCAAGTTGACAATGAATTTTAGATGCTGATGTTCCCTTTAGAAGCAGAAATCTGATCACACTGCGCACCTCAATGTGTGACCATGTTTCCGCCAGCCCCGCCATCTTACAGCTGATGTTAGGACACTATGACTGATATGAGTCGAGGTCAAACGGCCGTGAGGGGAAGCAGTGGTCTACCTGCTCTGGCCTGGCAGGAAATTAGAATGAAAAAGAGAACATTACACATGTGAGAGGTCTTGTTACCTTACCATACCTGTTACTTATTGAACAACCCTCATAGTTTAAATACAAGCATCTCTATTGGGAATTAACATAAATGAGTATTTCTGGAAACTTTCTAAGCAGGGTGTCTGCGAGAAGCTCTACAATATGAAGCTTTCAATAACAAATATATTTATTTTAGTAGAAGACCAAAATTTTCTTGAACTTCTATGTATTATAATAAAAATCTAAAATAAATGATGATGTAAACATAACATTACATCAAAAAAGGATTTTCTATTTGGCTTATAAATAAAACCACCAACATGGAGAATCTAACAGGTGAGTAATAGAAAAAAAAGTAAGTGAAAAAAATAAGGAGTAAGGAACTGTGGTCCTGATTCAGAGCCGCTCGCTCTGACAGAGCGCTCGCTCTGAATCAGGGCCGGGCTTTTTTTTTTTGGAACAGCCTCCTGGCCGCTCGCATAGCTGTGGGTGACCACACACAGCTATAGCGAGCGGCCATGATGATGGTTGCGATGGTCAAGACCATTGCGACCATCAAGATTGCGACGAGACCCTTGTGGTAGGGTCTCGTGGCCGCAAACCCCAGAGAGCTTTCGGCTCTAACAGAGCCGGAAGCTCTCCACTGACATCACTTGTGATCCTATCCATACATTCATAGACTCTTAAATGTCCCTAATTATTAGGGATAAGACAAGGAGAGTTCAAAGGTATTTACTGATACCTCTTTCAGATACTGTATATCGAGAGTTCTGTGTTTTTTCTGGGGCTTGACCAAACTACCCAGGACTCCCTTATGTCTGAAAGGCACCAACCTGGGATAACTGGCGCCACTGCTATTGACCTTGGTGTTTCCCGGAAGTTTAGTCCTGAGCAGACAACCCAGGTTAAGTCTGATTGGTGCGACCCGAGATTTTACTCCCAGGTCGCACATAGAAGCCTCTGATTGGCCATTTGCGGCTGCCTGGAGGAGGTGGGGCTGCCTGGAGATTCTACAATAGCAAACAAACTATCTGCGTTGGATCTGGGGAGAGAAATCAGTGGTTTAGCAGCCGTTGTAACAAGGGGTGAAGACAGAGTACCAGATGGATTGGAAAGAGGTTTCCAGTCCGTGCTGCAGTTTGTAGGAGCAGCCGGGGCACACTAGCTACAAAGACTTTGCCCTTTGTTGTGAGGTCTGGTGGTTGGAAAAGGGGTGTGTAATTGCGTGAGTGTGTATGAGTGTGACATGTTTGTGTGTGTATGACATGTATGTGTGTGTATGAGCATGACATGAGAGCAGCTGCAAGACCTGGCTGTTAGTATGCCAGAGCAGACCCGGCTTATGACTGAATTTACGGGTCTTAGGTGTAGTGTGAAAGGGGGTCTCAAGCAAAAACCTTGGTCTGAGCAGGGAAATTCCTGGGTTGTATGTCTGAAAGTGGTAAGAGATACTTCGGGCAGCAGTGGTAGTAGTCCATGCAAGTACTGGAAATAATGGATTTCAAAGCTTGTTGACATACTGTTACATTCTCTGCAGATCTAAATATCACCTAACTAAACATAACACATATAATAACACATTGAGCCTTTCAGAGAAAGTGTGTATAGTGGATAGCACCTTTCTCCAAAATGTTCATCTGGTACTGTTATACTACGCAAAAACACAATTTAACATGAAAGCAGTAAAGCAAATATGGCAAGAACATAGTGAGAATAGCTTATTGAAAATAATATTATAATTGTTGTATTCTTGGAATCAATAACACGTTTATTTTTCAATATGAAGAGCCCAAGACATTCTAAGGCAATTCATGTAAAGCTATACTCGATACATGTCCCTGTAACAACCTTTTACATGGTAGATTGAGCCAAGTTTCAGCACAGCAAACCACTGGAACCCACCAAAAGCACTGCTGTCACTGAGATACATCAGCAGCTAGGTAAATATTCTAGAAGGGTCGGCAATTATGGCGTTGGTAGCTTTTGCATGTATACTGGCTTACTGAAGCCAATGGAGGATGGTTAGATGGATCCTGCAAGTGGACATTATTCTTTGACCAAAAAAGTACATTTGAAATACAAAGTAATAACATAGCACAATAAGTCTGTATTCTGCCATTTTCATAAGTGATAAGTAATAAATGCATTTTTAAATTGACGTCACTAACGACAACATCTGTTACCACTACTCAGAAAATGAAGAAATAAAGTCAAATATTAACAAATCATAAATTTAGATATTTTGTAGAATAATTATCAAAATCAATCAAAATGCATTGTCACATTCACATTACAAATGTACCAGCGAAATTGAAAAGTAAAAAAAATAAATAATGTTACTGAAAAAAACAAAAACAAAATTTAACAAAACCTTTCCAGTATGTTCGATATTTTATTCTTTAGAAAATGCTGCAATTAAAACAAATCTGCTTTGGAAGGTGCATCTCAATTTTGCATGAGTTTGGAGTAGTTCATTAACAGGCATTTTTTTTTTTATTAGCTTGCAGTCTCCTTGATGACTGAGATACTCCAAACATTTTGTATAGCGTCTTAGTTATGATGTTGCTTTTTAGGAAGGATGGATTGGCAAACTGAATTTATTTATTTAATCCCAATTAGCTAGATTACCTTCCTGAAATTTTTATATAATTGGATGTAAACCAATCACATAAGATTTACATCCACTCATGTGATGCCCTGTCCAATTACATTAATGCAATCAGTTATGGGTATCCATCAAGCTGCAGATGAAATTCAGAGTAACATTGCACAGTGTATTCTGTCTACAATCTTCATGCGTGCAAATGTTTACAGATGTGTCCTCATACATCTAGCCTCCTTGTGGTTATACAGCCCTTCTAGTTGCGCCATGCTGTGGCGTGACTTGGTAGCGACAATCTTCTTTTTGAAGAACTTTTTACCTTCAACTGCATCTTATTTCCATAGCAATGCAAATATGCAGATTGCCTATGTTCTGTGTGTGACTGCGGGTGTATCTGCATGTAAAACGCTATGTTACAGCGTCACAGCCGCTGAAACTGAAACCTAGCATTTCACATGCAGATACACTCACAGTCGCACACAGAACATTGGCATGCGGCATATCAGAAGCTGCTTGTGCTACGTATTTGCATCGATGTGCGAAAAAGAGGCATTTGAAGGTTCACACAAAAACATGCTTGGCTCTACTGAGTCAAACGAAGCTCTTGCATTATCTGTAGCGTGAATTGCAGCGCACAGAGGACAGATGTATGTGGACACATCTGTACATCTTTAAGTTTAAACAGCTTTCATTACATTTTCACATAAGGGTGTAAGACAAACAAGCTGTACGATTTGCTTAAAGTGAATGTCAGTGTCTTCATTTACATCTATATTTCCATTAAAGTAGAGGACAAAAAGCCACATGTGTGGCGCACCATGTACTCAGTTATTCTATCCTCTCTTTAGCACAGCTCTATGGTAAAGATCCTGGTGACATATTGGTGGGAGCACTGCCTGCATAACATAAGGTATGGAAGATAATGGTCACTAGCTAATGCATGAATCCTATTCCCAGCATCTCTAGACACAGGCTTCATCTAATGTCAGGGTGTAACTGACAGATAAAGGCAATTTTCAGCTATTTTTTATTTTTGATGAAATTGAGAAGAAATTTGAACTTGTCATTACAGCAATACAGAATTATATTATAATCTTGTTTAGAAAAATACATGGTTGCATCAAGCTTGGCTTATCCATAACATTACCTAGACAGAGGATGGTAATTACAGGGTAGGTAACAGGGTGATTGCATAGTGTGAAATGCTAAGAAAATATTTTTCTCAGACATTGATCTAAAAAAACATGTGGGTTTATGTTTGTGATTTTGCAGTGATGTAGTATGTGATTACTTTAAAATATTTATACCATCCTGAAAAGTAATTAGGGCGTTGAAATGTCTAGTGATGACATACATATATATATATATATATATATATATATATGCACACACCAAAAATATAAATGTTGATACTCATAAACTTAAAGTAAAACTATAAAAACATACAAGTGAAACAATTTTCCTCTTATATTTTAGTATCACTATGTAGTTACTGTAATGTGGATATCTATGATGACTGAAATAACACGTTCTCAGCATTCTGTATTGTTTGACCAGTAGCTGCTATAGAGTTACAAAGCTTAATCTGCTATGGTGTAGATTCTTGGTGCTATGACAGGCTGGAGCATAATCCTGTCTAGAAATCCAGAAAACATGGATTGAGCAAGATACAGGCAGGTCTTGTAGGGAAAACTGCAGCAGTCTGCAACACCTATGACCAGGGAGAATAATTATACTACAGCAGGACAATCATAGAAGGTATATACAGTACATAAAGCCACATCGGACTGGACGGACCAAGCAAACACCAGATCTTAAGCCTATTGAGAATGGAATCATTTGCTTATAATAATAATTTGTTTTTCTCCTATGTATGAAGTTGAACCATTTCTTGTAAAGAAAAATAAGCAGAAACTGTGTGCAGATGTGCATAGCTGGTAAAGATTTACACAAATAGCCTCACAGCTGTAATCACAGATACAGGTGCTTCTACCAAGCTCTGCTTTTTATAGTTACTTTATAGCATGCATGTCAGGAGATAGAGGTATTGTGCTGCTACACATCTTTACATTTGGCTTATTCTGCCAGTTTCATTACATGTCATTTACACTGCTAGAGTCGGTCCCTATAATAAGCTTTACCATCTTCAGGTAGGCGAGCTGGGCAGCCTGCGCTTCAGTGTATAGATTTCATGGTTTCTGAAGCAGCTTTTAATGAGAAGGAGGCACAGAAATAGTTAATACAGTCCAGTATTAATCCGGGATCCCTGCTAAGAAGATATTTGCGTACATAGAAGAGGCACAACATGTGGTTCTTAGTAAAAACGCTCTATACACAAAGTGCATGATAATCCACTTGACCTGTGTGCTCACTTCTCCCTGGGATAAACTTGTCAGTATCCTGATGAATCTCATATGCATTACTCATCCGCAAAAGACCGTCCCTTCAATGGCTTGTTCAAATATACAAAACAGATACAGCTAGATAGAGACACGCAGACACAGGTTACAAGATGCACCATAACACACAGGGGTCATTTGTGTAATAGTGCAGAGAATGACCTTGCTCTTATGGGGCTCAGATTATTAGCCACAAGCTGCTCTTTTTATTTTACCTGCTAGAAATAGAAAACACTACATAATGTAATGTCAATTGCTCATTTACTACAGAAAAAAAATCAATAACATTTTACTTATTAGCAGATGTCCTCCTTGTATTAAATGGGAGGCAGTTAGCAGACCGGCAGCCGGAATGCTGCTGGTCTAAATTCCGACAGGGGAAGCCCGACACAGGTAATAAGATAGGCGGCGAAATACCGATACCGTTTACTCTCAGTCATTTAATACAGGCATGCTGCGGGGTGCATCTGGTTGTAACTGGGGGCCTGATTCAGAGGCTGACGCTATGCCGACGTTTGCATCGGACTTACACTGCGCATGTGTAGCGATGGCTTACCGATGGTGGTTGTTGTATGTATTTGGATGCAGAGTATTTGGCAGTTAGTGTGTGTTTATGGGGGGTAACAGGGAGAGGTATTTTGTGGGCGTGTCGTAGCCAGCAACAGAGCCTTTGTTCGCAGACTCACTGGTACCGGCAGCTTACTACTTCCGATGGACACTCTGAGCAGCCATAGAGTTGCTCAGAACTTTAATGGTGCAACTGATTATAGGCACAGCCGGCGGGCGTCTCTGGACAATTAAAGCAGCTGTGGCATCAGCATAATGGTGCATACACACGGTCAGATCTGTCAGATGAACGATGAATGATTGAACGATTTTACCAACGATTTGAATGATTTCAGACAGTATTAAAATGAATTAAAATCATCAAAATCTGACTGCAAACACAGACGATGTCAGAGATCGTTATCTGACATGCGGGACTGCGCATCGTTCATCGTGCGCAGGTCCACATGTCAAATATGAACGATTTTTAAAAGTTATCGTTCATATCTGACAACAAATCTGACCGTGTGTATGCACCATAACTTCTCATAGCTTACAAAGACGCAGTCATGACGGGATTAGCGGCCACCTCTGAATTAGGCCCTGAGACCCGTTGATTAGAAGTGACACAGTATAGTTAGGTTCAAGCTGAGTAACAACGTGATGCCAGCTGCCACTAATTTCTTTATTTCTTTTATTACTCCACAGGTTTAACAAGTTTAATCATAGGAGCTGGCTTCATGTAGGATTACACAGTTTTAACACTTTTCTCAGTATCACTGTAAACTCTTTAGAATGAGGTTTTTAATAACACGGATGAGGCAGGTAGTTTTCAGTGCAGTAAAATGTGAATAGAATTGAGAATGAAAAAAAACAAAACACTTTTTTTGATAATTTAGAAATTTGCAACAATGTCTTCACTTAAATGTATGCAGCGATCCAGGAACCTACATTAAGGATACAGGTTATTCTGTTACATGCACACAATATAGATAAATACTGGCCAGACTCACAAATAATAGACAATATCATACAGTACCACTACCTTAGGTTACATAATAAAAATGATACGCACAGACCAGTATGAATCTTATGGTGGTGGTTTGTGAACAATATTGCAGTGTGCCGCTGTCAGTGCTGCAGTATATAGAGAGTTACACCAGAGAAATGTACGGTAGGAGAGGAGTCCCCACCTTTCACAGTGTCTGAATAGGTCAGGAAGGGAATGCTTCATGAATACTGGTCAATGTAGTGATAGTGTGTAGGAGTGCTGTGGTGAAGGGAAAGGGGTGTAAGTCCAGGTTCGCTCGCTTTGGGCCAGATTCTATATCTGACACAGCTGTGATGTCAGACGCAATGGAGCAATGTTTTGTGCATGTGTCTGAGTAGCGTATGTGTTTCGATTTTGTTTGCACAGAGTTGCAGAACAGATTTAGAAGCACTAAAGAAGAAATGGATTGGAAATGTATGGGGCTTCCCTGAGCTATAACTGGGAGGTAACAGGGAGGTGGCTAATCAGATGCACAGAGATGTTACATCTGATGAGAGTGTTAGTGGTTGTGTAGAGAGAACTGGTCACATTGGAGGTCATACTCAGATGAATAATCTGCACCTGCCATAGGACTGGTGCAAGTTTCTATGATATGACCGATGGTGCCACTAAAGATGCACGAAGCACGATTGCCACGTCTGAAGATACTGAAAGTGGGATTCTCACTCCTTACACATTCGGACAAATGGATATAAACCAGGTAAGGGCTTTGTACCGGCGTTAGTATAGAGGCTCAGACACGACTTCAGCAAAAGATGCAGATACCGAAAAAAATCAGTTTTGTGTTGTCTCCAATAATATTTTAATAAGTATATGGCCTAAAATCTAATCAGGGCTGCCAGTGTCACTAGACAGGGAATCATGCTTCTGCATCCCTGGTGTCCAAAGCCTTCAACTGCAACTCCCATGCCAGCTCTGAAGGCACTGCAGTACAGCATAGATGCAAAGCCACCCAACAGTGATAGGAATCAGCAGTCTACCCCACCTCTGCCAGTCATATCATCACAATGACGTCACTGCTGGCTCAGGCTCCACCCCCTTCATGAAGAGCTTTCTAGTCTGAATCAGATGCCTCCATAGTCTGATCAGGCAGACAACAATAAAGTAGGCGGCAGCCCCAACCTCACCACCACCTCTTGCATCGCAAATCTCCACCAGCGCATCCACCCCCACCCCTCCTTCGCAATGCTAAATTAAAAAAGGACTAGCTGCTGTAATGCATAGTGGAGGGGGACAGCTTGCTGTGCCACTCCCAGCTAGTTGCGCCCCATAGACCTGAGCCTCACATGTTTACAGTGATGTGTGGTCAGGTGAGGTAGAGCTGGTTGGGTATGGGAGACCGGCAGTCGGGATGCCGGCTGTCAAAATACCAACAGTAGCACCCTAATGCTCAGTATCCTGACAGTGGCTCCGTAAGTATTCTAACCCTATCCCCTACACCCCCAACCCTAACACCCCTCCCCTCCGCACCCTAGTCCTTTCCTACCTAAACTTAACCTTCCCCCATTAGTGCCTGAACCTAATCCTCCGCCCTAAATGCCTAACCCTAACCTCCCCCCCGTGGTCCTTAAACCTAAACCCCCCTGTCCGCAGCCTAACCCTAACCTCCCCCCTCCTGCAGCCTAACCCTAACCCCCTCGTGGTGCCTAAACCTAATCCTCCCAGCCCCGCAGCTAACAGCTACCCCGGCCTGCTATAATTACGTTAAGGATGCCGGCTGTTGGGATTTCAGTGTCGGCATCTCAACTGGCGTCTGGATTCCAGCACCAGTGTTCTGTCCACAGGTCGGGATTTCAATAGCCGGCATCCCGTGTGGAGGAATAATAACTACATCCTGGCAGAGCACTGTGGGCAGGGTGTCAATGTTAGTGGAGAGGCCCCTCACAACTTGGTTTCCAGGGGCCCTCACAAGCCTTAATCCAGCCCTGCCAATGGCCATCAGTAGTACAGAGAGATTTATTGTTCACTCCATGCAAAAGCAGCGAGTAAATTACCTGCATGCAAAAAAATTATTAAATGCATCTGCACCCCTTGCATTGCAAAACGTTTTATCCTAGATGAAAATGTATTCTTTTTTTGCTTCTTTTTTATTTGCTTCTAATTCTGAATCAGGACTTATTATTTTGATTCTCTGCAGAGGATATTTTATGTCCACTGATATAACTGCTTATGCGGAGAATAGTTAGGGCTCTATTTACTACAATCCGCATATTGAATGCGGATTGTAGTGTGATATTACCGAGTGAATTCGCATTGCGAATTCAGGCAATATCACAGGGATTTACTATAAATCCCTTGCAGGGACAGAGCTTGTGATAAAGCTCTGTCCCTGCGGATCCCATCCACACTCTAGTCGCGGTATTTTCGGAAATACGTCGCTGCTACCCCCCACCGATGCTAAACCCCGCTTCCCGCGATCGCGGACCCCCCTCCCCCCCCGCGACCCCCCCTCCCTTCATTACACTTACCTGCATCCTCCTGGCCTCTGGTGATATTCTCCGGGCTTCCCGATCAGGTGATCTCCCATACTGCACTGGGATCACCTGATGACCGGGCCGCAGTGCACTATGGGAGACCAGCTGACCGGAGAGGAGCCATCACCGGAGGCCCGATCACCTGTCCCTGGATTCAGGTAAGTAAAAAAAAATGTTTCAATTTTTTTTTTCTTTTTTTTACAGCAATCACCTTGCGGTCTGTTTAGACCACATAGCTGATTACTTCTACCGGCTCCCGCCTCTGCTCTCCCCGTTAGAGCAGAGTGGGAGCCCGGTAACTGGGGGAGACCCTGGATAACGCCACCTCCAGGTGGCGTATTTATCACAGGGCTTCCCCCGGTATTTTTTTACAATTTATTTTTAGTAACTCTGGTCGGATCACATTTCCCATTACAATTATGGTAAATTCTATCTGCTTTACTAAAAATAAGTGATACTAGGGGTTGGAGTAGATTTTTACTAATTCTACTCCAATTGCCCTGTAATAACTATAGGTGATACTAAAATAATGTGAAAAGGGTGTGAAAACACCCTTTTTCACTTTATTTTACTAAAAATAATGTTAATAAATAGAGCCCTTAGTGCATACAGTATTAGTAGGGTGCATTTCCCTTTAAAGTACAAATCACAATATAAAATGTACTCTGTACAGTTCATTTTCAAAACACTACAGGGTAGGCCTGACTGTATTAGTTGGTATAGTAACTCTAAACTCTACAGAGCATTAGTGTTAATTTGCATTTGAAACTAGTCTTTAATAAATGGGGATTTCTGGCACTAGAAATGAACAGCACGCTTAATTAATATGGGTCAGAGGGTGAAATTCAATATGCTTTGCAGCAGCCAATTGAACTATGCTCATCCAGAAACACATTCGCTTCCACAGGAATTTTTGGCTGAGTGTATGTTGGACCATTATGAATTACTTCTGTTACAGTGTTGTGATTTTAAACAATAAACCTGAGCTAATTCAATATTTAACTGAGCTCTGCAAATAACACATCGACAACTTAAAATTATTCAATACCATTCAGCAATTCCATTTTCCAGAGAGCTTTCTTTCCAAACACGTTTTTGAGGAATAACGGGAATAATTTTGAGAAGTGAAGATCATTCATGTCATGTTTTTAATTATTTTTCCCACCAGACTTTTCTTAAAAGAAAGCACAAATTCTTTGGAGATAAAAAGCCTTTAAAATATCTGAATATGTATATGATGAACTACATCATTGGTTTTCAATCTGTATTATATTAATATTAAGAACAAATTAATACCTAACATAAGTCTTTTCAAAGTCTTTTGTACTTTTTATTTCTGGATAAGGAAGGCCCCACGGTGTCCTGCCAGCTATCAGTCTCTTTCTGGTTTACTAGCCAATAAATGTACATTTTATTTGTGAAATAAAATGATTTATGTCCCAGCACTGAAAGGAACTTAAAAATATATTTTTAAAAATGTCTTAAAGACGAATACTGTACTTGGTGCGATATATACGTACTCCACTCAGGAGCTCACAATTAAAGGCTGCAATGTGTGGCCTGTTGACCAGATGTGGACCCAAAAGGATTTTCTATGGCTCCAGACTACACAGAGCTCCATTGTATGAAAAAAAAACAATAGTATGAGTATTAAGGAAGACATCCATACTTTATTTCCAATATTACCCCAAATATAGTGTACAACACTAGGAACTTCACAACAATGTTTTGCTATGTTATAAATCCTAAATCTTTCTGATCCAATCAAGTACAATTTTTATCTTCCAAATGCTCCTATGCTGAGTAATTTGTGTGAGCAACCCAGTGGTTAGCATTGCTGCCTCACAGTACCGAGGCCAAGGGTTCATTTAACACCAGGGTAGAAACTGATTGTTCACCCCATGAATGCCTGGACTTCCCCAGGTGATCCTGCTACCTCAGCCACTCTAAAAACATTCTGAAAGGTTTAATGGCTACGACATAATTTGTGGTAGGCAATAAAAATGGTAAAATCAATTGCGACATGTTCCAGCAGTGATACTATGTAGCGGAATCATTAAATAGATCTTTCAGTCACTTTGCGCTGGTTTCTCTTGTTCAGCTTTAGGGGTTGAAATAAAGGTTATGCCAATATGATATGAATATGTAACTAAAAGTTGATGTGCTGTGTATTTTACAGCAGCTCATCATCATCAGATACTGATTCTCAGGTACACTGAGTGTGTACAGTAAACCAAAAGTTATGTGTGCAGGACAATCTCCCTGGCCAGTTATCCTGAGGAATACTGAGGAGAAGGAAAGACTACAGCACATCTGTGTGTTGGAGAACGGTGGCCATTTTCTTAAAGCAAATTACAAGTGGGGTATTTGAAGACTTGGATAATATATGTTTAAATAACCAATAACAATATCCCATGAGTTATTTTCAGAATTGATCTATCCAAATATATACACACTTGTAATATCTCTACTTGCACACATTTACAACCTCAATAAAATATTCTTATGTCTACCCATGGTCCAATGAGGTATTTGTAGACTTGGGTAATATACATTCATCCTGTGCTTTGCACTATAGGTATATTGATATACCTTAGATATCCCTCTATACCCTCTTCTTCTACCTCGGGGGAGGAACAGAAAGGTATAATCCGAACACTAGTACTGAGTATACTATCTTCTACTGTGTAAAAATATTATACAGATGTGTCCACATCTTACATCTAGGAGCGTTAAACGCCATGCCATGATGTGACTTGGCATGATGTGACTTGGTAGCGCAAAGCATCTTTCCATGCAACTTTTTACCTTCAAATGCATCTTATTCGCAAATCGATACCGATTAAAGTGATATGCAGCATATCTATATTCTGTGTGCAACTGCGGGTGTATCGCCATGTGAAATGCTATGTTACAGTGTCACAGCTGCTGACACTGTAATGTAGCATTTTGCATGCAGATATAACTGCAGTAGCATACAGAATATAGGCATGCTGCATATCATTTTAATCTTCCGTTTTAAAAATAAAGTTGTTCTATATAAAGACATACAAAGGACATTCCAAACATCCTTGACAAAGCAACCGCAGTGGCGTGAAATACATTGGAATATCGAGTGGTGAAACTACTGAATCCTGCGAAGCATTGCCGAGTTCGCTGCACACCGTCTGGAGAGTGTCTGATGTCATTGATGAGTGCTGGCGCAACACATCTCAGTTGCTGATGGTCTTTTATATTAGTCTACTTTTTTATGTGGTATTGGGCACAAAAGCACTTTTTATTACTATAAATAGATTTACAATATATATTGTACACTAGCTGGGATACCTGGCATTGCCGGAGTTGAAGACTGGACCCTGAAATACACCTGCAGCCTTTATTTGTTTATATTGTCCTCGCCTTTAACCCCATTCCATTTATCCTGAAAAGGACCCCATTGTTTGCTAACATTCATGCAAATAGTAGCGTAACTACCGTGGGTGCAAGGGATGTGGCTGCTATGATGCCCAAGCTGCCTCTGTGGCCTACCGCTCCCCCTGCACTCAGTCACACACACAAGGTGGGCCGGTTCAGTCAGGTCCATTGAGCCCGGCAGTCAGCAATGTTGATTTGGTGCCGGCCCTCCAGCTGATTACAGCTGGCACACTGGCAGGCAGTCATGGAGAGCAGCACCGCCGGTCGTGAGGCAATCAGTGCTAGCACACTGGCAGCCAATCTGCAGTGGTGGCTCCTGATTGGCTACCAGAGCACGAGCTCCAATTGGCTCACAACTGGTGCTAGATTCAAATTGCTCTGGAGCTATCTGTCCATGTCTGCCGCTGCCTGTGGCAGACATGGACAGGAGATGAGAGACTACTGGAAGGACACTTGGACGTGAGTTACTGAGGAAGGGGGGGCATAATGTGTAAGGGGAAATAACAAAAACGCTGCTGTGATGTTTTAGTAGTTCAGGTGGTCCAATGGTGATAACAGGATCCAGGGTACAATCAGAATAAGTTACCAACGCGTTTCACTGCTCTGGGCAGCTTTTTCAGAGCAGCTGCTCTGGGCAGCTGCCCTGAACTACTAAAACATCACAGCAGCGCTTTTTGGACTTTGTTACATCAGTTCCAGCCCCACCATACCACCACCAACTCTGTCTTCTTGTGTTGGACAAACCTCAGTGTGGGACCATCGCTAATTCAGGATATTGTGGACTGCTCCAGTGGGTAAATCAAATCTCAGTGCCATTTGCCGGACTGTTCATTATTAACGAGTGCTGCTGTTCTGAACTTTGATCTATACATTCAGGATACCAGGTCCTTTCTAAATTTTTCCAGTGCTCCAGGGCATGTCAATTTCTTTTTATGCTGGTTGCAGCTATTTATGCTCTCATTACAAAATGCATATGCATTAGCTAACTAATGTGTCTTTTATGTGTGTTTTTTTCATGTGTTTTTATTGTATGATATATGTTTATTAAACTGTACTAAGGATTTGAGTTATCAGCGCTGCTTTTTGTTATTTCTGTGTATACCATTGGAGATTAACTATCTCCTTTCTGCAGCTGCTGGGAGCAGCACCACATGTCAGCGCCCTTTCTATTTTATAGAATTTCTGCCATAATGTGTAAGGGGCACTACTATTGTGTGGAATGATATGTTATATGGGGCACTACTATTGTGTGGAATGATATGTTATATAGGGCACTACTACTATGTGACAATCTGTAAAGGGCATTACTGTGTGGAATAATGTGTTAGAAGCATTGTAAGGGGCATAACTGTTTGGAATAATGTATAAGGGGTACTACTACTGCGTGGCATAATGTGTATAAGGGGTACTATTGTGTGGCATAATCTGAATGGCCTCTGTGTGGCATAACCTGAATGGGGTCTGTGTGGCATAACATGAATGAGCTCTGTGTGAGGGCAAATGTATGTGTTTTTTTTTACCACTGGGGGCCCTTTTAAGATCTTGCTATGTGGCCCACAAAGTTCTATTTACATCTTTGCATGCAAACACAGAGGCTCTGGATTTAATCTGAATTTACATGAGTCATCAAGTTTGCTCAGCCTGAGGTAAAAGGATACTTTTGTAGCTTTTTCACAGGTTTTTGTCAGAATGACAATTTTCACTGGAACCTGTGTAATTTAAGAGTGTCACTATTTTTAAGGACCATATGACTGTGTCGTCCTGACGATGTTCAAACAAAGGCAAAAACCTAATCCTGGTCAAACTACACCACCATGCCAAATATGGTGGAGCCAAGTCCAAAACTCTGGACGTGCATAAAGGACTAACAGACATTTTTACTATTCTTTATGTACACACAGTTTTCAGAATACTGAGGAAATCACAAGAAAAAAAAGTTAGCGGGATAAAGAGAAAATAATTCAGATAAGATGCTGATTTACACAATTTTGGTATGCATATATTTGGGGGATCCTATATTGGAGTACTCTTATTAATCTTTGGACATTCTTCAACAGTCTTTTTTGGAGAATTAACTTCCACCCATTAGAAGGGAAGTGTGAAATATGTCTGCAAAATTATTGTACTACAAGAAGGAACTTTTTTCTTGGATTTTGTAGACATTCTTTAGATGTAGCGCTGATCACCAGGTCCACCAAGGGCCAGCATTTTTATTGAGATATATACAGTATACTGTATATGATCCCAGTTTTGCAACTTTGAACCCCATCCTAAAGTAAATTCAGTTTGTCTAACTGCTGTCTTGTTCTTTGATGGTAACCTCTGTTTTATCAGATTTATGTCTGGAACTCAGATAATCAGCCATTTCTTAGTAGCAGGCAGGTGCAGCGGAGTATTATCTGCAAAAGCAGTGATTTCCCAAGCTATAATGTGTGATTCTTTCACTGAGTGACAAGCATGTATATTGCAAATAGTATGGCATATAGGATAAAACCTTGTGAAAAGGCACATAACATGGGCACTGGTGCTAACAGCTATACTCCTGAAGACAATCTGGGATCAACTGAATAAGGAGCAATGCAAAATACATTTGCTCCATTCCAGAGCAATGTTTTGGAAATCTGCAGTGTGCACAAAACCCGTACACATGGTAGCCTCACTTTGCACATTTTAATACGCACTCCTATGGGGATACAAGCATTGTGTTAATTAGGGGCATAATTGGGGCAATTTAGTGGTGATGTAGGGTGCCACCTGGACATTACCCAATATCTGTGAACTGCCAGTGAAAAACAATTTAAACAATTTAAAGGCCATATCATCCGACCGGCCCACAGGAAGTTTTTAGGGGCTTTCTTTGAGTTGCATATCCATGGTATCAAATCCAGCAGAGAGATCCAGGAGGATTAAGATCGAACAATCACTTCATTCTCTTGGCTTCAATGGGTTTATATTAATATCTTCATTGCTGATAAGGGCATACAACTTTCACAAACCTCTTCAAGACAGCATGTTGCAAAATGTTGATTATTGACATCAACTGGTGGCCCTGCACCCCTGAGGAACATACTGTACTCCCTAATGCTCCATACTGAAAAGATTAAAGCCCAGTTCTTTTCAGAACTGCACATGATAGTGTCTCTCTCTCTCCCCCCCCTCTCCCCTTGCTCTTTTTAGAGTACAACTGCAGGCCTTGAAAAAGCACACAGCGAAACGCGTGTCGGCATGCCCGCCATGTGTGCTTTATGTCTGAAATTAATATAATATTGTTATTCAACCTAATAAGCTAAATAATCCAACCACACTATGGAACCTGTTTTGAGACAGGACGCTGCAGTGTGAGAGAGCAACAGTGTTTCAGAATATGCACATGTAATGTTACAATTGCAGTCAGACAAACTTGCTGAAATTAAAGAATCTATGTACTATCCATAATCATTTGAGGCTAACCATCTAATTTATATATGTGTGTTGAGGATCTTACATACAACAGCCGTAAAGATATATTATCAAGGAATCGCTGGGAGAAAGGGCATACAAACTACCCATAATTACTTAAGACTAATGATTCTATATATATGTATATAGTGAAAAATGTTGGAGCCTAAAGCCAAAACAATATATTATTAAGGAATGGGGGGAGAGGCTGTGTATGAATAAGATATACTAGTTAAGTAACACTGAATACTGTTTCCTCAAGGTTGGTGGATGAATTATATCCGAGACTTTCCCTAAATATGTGCTATTTGTTAAGGGCATTCTCAAATCAGTAAGAGAGTAATATATAACCATCACCTTATCGATAAGCTACATCATAAGACCAATCTTTATTAGATAAATACCAAAAAAAGGTGATAAAGCACTAATCAGATGGAGATTTATAAGCACATTTTGGGATCAATTATGGATGTAATGAGTGATAGATATAAAGGAAAAATATAATACAGATCAATAGTGTCTAAAAATTCCAAAAAGGGTGAACTAGGGCTATATATAGCTAACAATATTTTCTTAAATGTTTATGAGAATAATTATTATTAGAACTATATACATATACATACAGTATATATATATATATATATATATATATATATATGTGATATTATTAGATAGGAGGGTCCCCCCTTCATCCAGTTAAATATCATAACAGTATCCTCATCAATAATATATGCTATATATGAACTGCTATATATGAACTGGAGGAAAACCAATCCTCCTTAGCCCCTTTCCCCTCTCTTAATATCCTTTTGGGTCACTAAATTCAGAGCTCTGTAAAAGATCAAGCTAGTTCTAATATTGTATGAATGTATCACGTCTTATAATAAAAGACAAAATAAATAATGAAGACACACAACGTGGACTAATTTTGATTTTATTACACTTTTTCACAGTAATTTATTACACAATCACTTTCTATTTGATTTGTAACCTTTATTTCGCTGAACATGGTTCCATAGGACCATTCTTTAATGCATACCTAATACAGATTTAACTTTTTACATAAATGATATAGATTTTTGTGCGCCATATGTAAAGACAAACCCTTTTTTCTTTCCTCATAAATAACTTTGTAATGCACTGTTCTGCCCATGATGGGGCAGGCATGTTAAAAATATGATATATGATAAGAACTTACCTTTGTTATCTCTATTTCTACGAAGTCCATAGGGTTCCACAGGATACCTTGGGTATAGGTGATGACGTCAGGCATCGGGCACCATAGAGTTAAGTTTTCAGCCTCCCAGGATGCACTAGGGTCCCCCTCCTATACCCCGCCCCCGAGCCAAGGCATCTCAGTTACGTACCAAGCCATAGGCTGGAGGAGGAGAAGGAAGAGAGAGAAAAAAGATCTGGACACACACAAGAATCACATTCTCACCAGAGGGAGACGGAAAAAACGGTGACCAGAGTAAAGCCCATCTGCAGCACAGGTGTGACATGGCGGGAGTCCTGTGGAACCCTATGGACTTCGTAGAAATAGAGATAACAAAGGTAAGTTCTTACCATATCTCATATTTTCTACATCAGGGTCCATAGGGTATCCACAGGATACCTTGGGGATGTCCCAAAGCAGTATCCTTCAAGGGTGGGGACGCTCCTGTGCTGAAAGGAGAATCCACCGCCCGAAGGAAGCATCCTGAGAGGCAAAGGTGTCAAACGCATAATACCTCACAGAGGTATGGACAGAGGACCACGTGGCAGCCTTGCAGATCTGGACTGCACAGGCACCACGTCGAGCTGCCCACGAAGGACCCACAGACCTAGTGGATTGAGCCCTCACAGAGGAAGGAACCGGAAGGCCTTCATGAAGATAAGCTTCTGAAATGGCCATACGAATTCAACCTGCCAAAGTTTGCTTTGAAGCAGGCCAACCCTTTTTACGGAAGCCACAGAGGACAAAAAAGGCGTCCGACTTCCTAAACGAAGAAGTGCGGTCAACATAAATCCTTAAGGCCCGCACAACGTCCAAAGTGGCCTCACCCACTGAAAGGTCAGGTGAGTTAAAAGCCGGCACAATGATTTCCTCATTGATATGAAAACGAGAAACAACTTTGGGAAGAAATTCAGGACGAGTGGGCAGCACTGCCCTGTTCGCATAAAAAATCAGAAAAGGGGGTCTACAGGATAGAGCCCCTAAGTCAGAAACACATCTGGACAAAACGATGGCCAGAAGGAAAATTGTTTTAGCTGTCAGCCATTTAAGGTCCACTGAACCCAGTGGTTCAAACGGCGGTCCCTGGAGAGCCCTCAGGACCACAGCTAAATCCCAAGGCGCCACCGGTGGAACAAATGGCGGCTGGATTCGAAGAACACCTTGCATAAAGGTGTGCACATCAGGGATTGTAGCAATCCTACGATGGAACCAGACAGACAGGGCAGACACCTGCACCTTCAAAGAAGCAAGGCGAAGCCCATGGTCTAGTCCCGCCTGTAGGAAAGCCAACACTCTAGACAGACGGAACTCCCAAGGTGCATAACCTCTCAGCCGACACCACTGGAAGAACGTATGCCACACACGATGGTATATTCTTGCAGAAGATGGCTTCCGAGCTCTTAGCATTGTTTGTACTACAGAGCTGGAAAAACCCCTGGACCTTAACATGGCCGTCTCAACAGCCACGCCGTCAAAGACAGCCGAGTCAGGTCCGGGTGAAGACAAGGTCTGTGACAGTATGTCCGGTCGTAGCGGCAACCGCAGAGGAATGTCCATGGCCAGATCCTGAAAGTCTGAGAACCAGTGCCGCCTGGGCTACGCGGGAGCTATCAACAGGTATTTCCGGATTACCCGTGAAAGAAGGGAAAACGGAGGAAAGAGGTAAGCAAACCGGAACGTCCACTGGACGGACAGAGCATCCACCAGAGACGCCTTTTCGTCTCTTGTGCGAGACCCGTACACCGGCAACTTGTTGTTGTGCCGTGACGCCATGAGGTCGATCTCTGGAAGACCCCACCTGTCCACCAGCAGTTGAAAGACGTCCTGGTGCAGAGACCACTCCCCCGGATGAACATCCTGGCGACTGAGAAAGTCCGCCTCCCAGTTGAGGACTCCCGGGATGAATACTGCTGATCTGGCCGGGAGATTGCGCTCCGTCCAGACCAGGATGCGGGACACCTCTACGAGTGCCGCCCGACTTCGGGTTCCTCCATGCCGATTTATGTAGGCCACGGTGGTGGCGTTGTCCGACTGGACCTGCACGGGGTGACCTTGGAGAACCCGATGTGCCTGCTGGAGAGCATTGAAAACAGCGTGGAGTTTCAAGATGTTTATTGGAAGCTCCTTTTCCGCCTGAGTCCATCTGCCCTGGAACAAGTGTGGACACGTGACCGCTCCCCAGCCCCGAAGGCTGGCGTCCATTGTCAATAGGACCCAGTTCGCCACCCAAAACGGACGACCCTTGTTGAGATGGGTCGTCTGCAACCACCAGGCAAGGGACAGGCGAACCTACAGAGTGAGCACCATCGTCTGGGATTTTAGACTCTGAGGCAGTCCATTCCATTTGGACAGGATCAATTGCTGCAGAGGTCTGGAGTGAAACTGGGCATATTCCACCATGTCGAATACTGACACCATGGAGCCCAGTAACCTCATCGCCGAGTGTAGAGACACACGGCGACTCTGCAGACAACTGCGTACCCTCAACTGCAAGAAGGCAGAGATCTTTTCCCCCATCACAAAGATCCTCTGCTGACTGGAGTCCAATAAGGCTCCGAGGTGCAGAATTCTCTGAGACGGGATCAGGATGGACTTTTGCCAGTTTATCAACCAGCCGTGCTGTTGCAGTACTGCAATCGTCAGATCCAAGTGTCGTAGAAGGAGCTCTGGAGACCCTGCTACCAACAAAAGATCGTCTAGGTACGTCAACATGCGGACTACCTGCAGCCGTAGGAACGCCGCCATAACCTTGGTGCTGTCGCCAGGCCAAAAGGTAACGCCCGGAACTGAAAGTGATCGTTGCGGATTGCAAACCTGAGGAACTGTTGGTGCCACAAAAGAATAGGGACATGCAGGTAAGCGTCCTGTATGTCAAATGACACCATGTAATCCCCAGGTTCCAGCGCCAGAATGATGGACCGTAGAGTCTCCATCCGAAACCGCGGCACCCGCAAGGACTTGTTGAGGGCCTTGAGGTTGAGAATTGGACAGTACGACCCATTGGGTTTCTGCACCAAAAATAGTATGCAAAACCTTCCGCAGTTCCATGGCCTTGTTCTGCTCTAAGGGAAGACCTGTGGTGAAGAATCGGGATGGGGGCCTGTGCCGAAAGGAGAGGGCATACCCGTGAGAAACCACCTCGTGAACCCAAGTGTCTGTCGTAGTTGCCGACCAATACTGGGCAAACTGCAGCAGGCGGCCTCCCACTTTGGGATCCCCCAAAGGGAGGCCCGGACCGTCAGGCCGCAGGCTTGTCATCAGTTAGGGGCCAGACGTCTGGTACTCCAGGCCTGTTTCCTGGGCTTGGCCGATTTCTTGGGGCCAGCCTGTCGGGGAAAGGACTGTGCTTTAGGCCTACCCTGGGCCCTATAAGGCCGAAAGGACGACGCCCCCGAACTGGAAGGGACCGCAGCAGATGGGAGACATGCAGACTTGGCTGCCGCCAGCGTGGCCACAATTTTGTCCAGATCTGGACCAAAGAGGACTTCTCCATTAAAGGGCAAAGCTTCCAATCCCTTTTTGGAATCAGCGTCCGCCTTCCACGAACGCAACCATAAGGTGCGACGAGCAGCAACCACTGCCGAAGAAATCCGAGATGTGAGGGTACTAATATCCAAGGCGCTTCATTGATGTAAGTGGCCGAATCCCGGAGATTGCCTACCAACTCGGCCTGTTCAACCGAACAGTCGGAATCCAAAGACGCCTCCAAACTATCAGCCCAACGCTCCATAGCTCTGGCTACCCAATATACGGCCATAGCTGGTCTGGATGCCCACCCCCCCCGCGAGGGAATAAATGGACTTTAGGCAGATCTCCACCTTACGGTCCGTAGCATCCTTCAAGGAGGACATGGAGGGCATGGGCAATGTGGCACTTCGGACTAGGCGTGTCACATCAGAATCCACCTGAGGAGGGGATTCCCACTTAGAAAAATAATTGTCCGCAAGCGGGTAAGCCACCGCTAAGCGTCTTTGAGGCTGATACCGTTTACCAGGGTGTTTCCACGCCTCCTCTAAATGGTCTACTAACTGACCCGAAAAAGGAAACACTGTGGCGTCACCCTTAATATCCTTGAAAAAGGCATATTTGGACTTGGACACCGGAGGATCATCATCCTCAATAACTAAAGCTGTGCGGACTGCACGAATAAGGCCAGGAATATAAACCTTAGACTTAGCGTCTGACTCTTTAGTACGGACAGGTTCTTGGTCAGAAAGATCCAGAATCTCCCCATCATCGGTCGTCACGCCATCATCCTCATAAGGAGCGGACAGAGATGCCACCGGCCGCTTGTGAGGCCGCAACACAGACTCCCCTTGCAACACGTCCGACAAATGCTGTACAGAACTTGTCAGTGAATTAACCCACGCAGGCTCCTGAGAGACCTGAGGAGGGGAAATAGGGAGACTGTGGGGTACCATCAGTTGTCTCGGGAACCCCTGCATGGGTGACGACACCACTGACTGCTGGGACAATCCCATCTGTGAGAACGCAGGTTGCAGAGCTAACTGACCCACTAGGGTTGTAAGCGCTTTGGCGAAACAAGCCCAGGGCGGTTCCTGTACCAGAGCCGTGACAGAAATTGGTCGCGCCAATACAAAACACTGCCGACAATGCCCCTCCGCGTTACCCTCCCCCTCCGCTATTGGTACCTTGCACGTAGTACACAGAAGCTGAAGAGGAAATTCACTCTCAGACATGATGGTAAGTATGTGACCCCTCTCACTGATACTCGTTAGTATAGTGGGAGAACCACCCTGCAATCACCGCACCGCAAGGACTTTAGCAGAAGAAGAGCAGGGACAGTGAAATGGCTGACAGTAGAAAGTGAAAGTACAGGCAGCAGACGCTAGCAGCAGTCACATACGATGCAAAGAAATTAATCCCTGCACTATGAGCGCTGATCCTCAACTACGCAGACACAGAGCCTGGTAGGACACAGCGCTGCATACACAGACCTGTTCCAACGGAGGAGAGGTATGCCGGGGGACCCAGACCACGATGCCACCGATCAGCAGCTTCCAGCAGCGTTCACTATGCTTCTGCAAAGATGGCCACCGAGGAGCAGAGAGGAGGCCAGCCTGGGGAAGGAGCGCTGCCACAGGGCCAATCGGCAGGTGCAGAGAGGGCTGTGTGCAGCGGGGGAGGCGTCGGCTGTGTACAGGGAAGGCACGCTCCCCTGGCATGCAATTAACCCCTGGGACGCCGCAGCGCTACCGTTCAGCTGCGGTCCGCTGTCCCAGGGGGGTAGTGGAAGCGCAGGTTGGTTACCTGGCTCCACGCTGCAGCCAGTCCCCAGGTAGCCCCCTGCCTGGGGACTCTGGACCATGTGTTCAGTAGGGACCCACCGCGGGACCCTGCTGCTTACCTGCTGCCCCCTTGAATCCGGCCATGGTCCAAAACATCTGGGGGTCACCGCTAGCTATGACCCCAGATGCTTACCAGCATCCCCGGATCAGTACCGGCGTTCTGGTACCGGCGGGGGTGTAGGGAAGACAGTATGGACGTCAGTAGTGACTGTCCATGCTGTACTTCCTGATGGGCAGCCACAGCTGCCTTGAAGAAAACTTCAGGGGCTATCCTTAGCCCCCCTCTAAATAGGTGCTCCGACTCCGAGCCGGGCACCAACGAGACTGAGATGCCTTGGCTCGGGGGCGGGGTATAGGAGGGGGACCCTAGTGCATCCTGGGAGGTTGAAAACTTAACTCTATGGTGCCCGATGCCTGACGTCATCACCTATACCCAAGGTATCCTGTGGATACCCTATGGACCCTGATGTAGAAATGTATAAATTGACTTTGATAAAATACATTATTGTATATATTTATAGCATCTTTAAACAATCCTGCTCTCCCAATCGCTTCAATGGTTTACAGTAAGGATGTTAAATTGAGCCTCTAAGGCCCTACTACGCCTTACAGATACCAACAGTTTTAGCATAAAAGTAAGTTATATATGTGAATGCAGGCTGTGCCAGGGGCAGAAATTCCGGAGTGCAGTGGAGTCATTGGCCACCTGGTGCCAACTGTCAGGAGGGGAACACCGAGGAGCAGAGTCGGTGACAGGGGGGGGACAAGTGGCACAGTTGTATCGTGGCCCACAGATAAATCCATATATGTCCACTGCCTGCACCCTGTTGATCACTGCGGTGGTGGAGACAGCAGTTATAGAGGGATCTATCTGTGAAGTTCAAGGAGCTGCTGCCTCTTGATCTTCAGGTACAGTGGCTGGTGCAATAAAGTTTTTTTTGCCCATGTGATGTCATGACATCATGCTGTACTGCTGAAAGGCTGAGGGCAGGAGAGGCAGAAGGGGGCTGGATAGACGCTGAGGGACAGAAGGGGGCTTGATGAAGCTGGAGAGACACTGGGGGCTCGAGAGACAGAATGGGGCTGTCTGGATCTGGAGAGACACTGGGGGGCTTGAGAGACAGAATGGTGCTTGCTGGAGCTGCAAATACACTGGGTGGCTGGAGAGACAGAAGGGGGGTTGCTGGAGCTGTAGATACACTTAGAGGCTGGAGAGACACTGTGGGGGCTGGCTGGAGAGACAGTGGGGGGCTGGCTGGAGACACTAGGCGGCTGGCTGGAGAGACACTGGGGGACTGGCTGGAGCTTGCGAGAAATTGGGAGCACTGGGTGGAGCTGGAGAGACACTGGGGGACTGGCTGGAGAGACATTGCAGGGCTGGAGCTGCAGAAACATGAGGAAATGAGGCAGGAGAGAACTGGAGGAAAGTGGCTAGATATTATCCACAACTGGCAGGAATACTGGCACATTACTTCCTCCTTTGCCCCTCAGCTGTGCTACAGACGTCAGTGCATGAACCAGCCAGAGCCACTGTGGTGGGCGGGGGGATCACTATCATCTATTTCACCTCCTGGTGTCTGTTATGAACTTACACCCTTGTACTGTGCTATACTACAATATTCCCCATAGCTGGGGCTAGTTGTTTTGGATTAATATGCATCTTTTTTCCATATACAAAATTTAATTTTTTAATGATTTAGTGTCTACCAAGGCAAAGCATGTACATTTAATATGGGTTTGGTTTAAGAAATATCTGCATAAAACTGACCAAACATACGAGTACATGACATGATATCACAATATCATATTTGTCTTCTATGACAGAAAAACAAAGAATATTCCTAAAAAGTAATACAGGTGTGCCATCTCTAAAACGTGAAAGGTCATGATTGTTAAAGCAAGATCTACAGCACTCTAAAGTAAATCACATTTTGAGCAGGAGAAATGTAATATCTCTACGTATAGTAGTTAAAATTGTTATGCCTACAAGACATCATTATTGGGGCAATGTGATAAGTCACCATGTTACAACTGATAAGTCACCAGGTTACAACTGAAAGCATGTAGTATCTCAAAACCTATGTTTGCATGAAAGCACCAGCAAAGGTCAGCTTTATTAGCAATGACAATATTCTGTATTCTGCTGCACGGCATAGAGCAATCTGTTTTTCCATTCAGCCACGATTGTAATCAGTGGTGTCACAAGAAGGGTGCGGGCCGCACCCGGGTGTCACCCGCCGAGGGGTGAAACCAAGGTGCAGACTCCCCCTCAGTGACAGGAGCCAGGTGTTGCACTGTAGTTTTAAATGCAGCACTCGGCTCCTAACACTGTGAGTGAGCCGGCACTGCAGTGCACACAGGGCAGTCCGCATCTCCTGCACCCCCCTGGCTCTCCCAGTAATAAGCATGGGAGTTGGGGTTCAACCCGCCCCTTCCTGCATGGTGGCATGGCACAGCATCCCTCCATGCACCAGGTGACACTGCGGGGAGGGACGCCACTGATTGTAATCACTGTTCCTAGCAATAAGTGTAGGAAAGAAGAGCCACGTGTCCTGTTTGTTGGTTACAGACGTTAGATTAGAACAATTATTACTGGTCACGCTGGAGAAAAGACCCAAAGTCAACTTAGGACACTCACTGACCAGACGGTACCCATTACATGATAATTATTCAATATTCCATTTTGTGAAACAGTCATGATGGGCATGGTAAGAGAGCTGGAAATGAGATAATATATTGTCTATGCAAATTGAAGTAATGTGATGAATAGAAGGTGCATTTAAGACTTGCCAGATTCTGGGGCCCATTTATTAATTATTGGGTTTTTGATTCAATAATTTTACATTTTTATTGCTGCTATTCACGGCAACAAGAAATATAGTTATGCCCGAATGTATCATTAACCACAAGTAGGGATGGGGGCTCTGATAGGAGTCTGTCCCTGCTATATGTAAAAGTAAAGAGATCACACACATATTCCTCAGTGCTTTACAGATACTATTGAATTCTGTCTATGCTTATACTTTTAGATGAATGATGTATGTTTATATATCTACAGTGTATATGAGACGGGATGTAGTTAATAGACCGGCGGACACATTGCCGCCGGTCTATATCCCGACTCGTCCTGCACTCCAAGGGACTTAAGACAGGTGTCAAAATGCTGATGCCTATCTTAATCCCGACGCCAGAAGACCGACCCCTGCCATCCCGATCGTTCTCTGACGGGTAAGTATAACACTTAGCCCAGGGCTGGGAGGGGGGGGTTAGGTTTAGGGAACCCTGGGGGGACTTAGGGTTAAGAACCACCTCGGGGAAGGTTAGGGTTAGGCTAGGGGAAGGGGTGGTTAGGCACTAGGGGGGGAGGTTTAGGGTTAGGCACCCCCCTGGGAGGGATAGTTTTAAGATGCGGGTAGGGGGGGTTAGGTTTAGGAAACCCTGGGTTTCGCCGACCACCCTCTTGTCACCACCCTTAAACGGTACTTTCTGTCAATCACTCTGCGATCAATGGGTCTGCATAGTCACTGCAATCGCAATCCCGATCGCAGTGGAGTGTTTGCACACACGCACTGCGATGCATATGCACAATGCAACACTCGGCAGATTGTGTGCGTAATTGCAGTTGCAATTGCTGCTGAATCAGGCCCATAGTCCATTTTTTTTTATTACATTTATTGGACTAACATGGCAATAGATACAATATAGGAAACAAACACCCAGCCCACAGATAAGATGCTCACCTTAATTTCTCAAATGCTTATATATATATTTAAAATTTAATGCAGAATTGAAATTCTGGGATCAAAATACGAGTGTGGTGCAATCTCATAACAGACACAATTGTATTTCCAAGTTCATTCCCTGTGCTTGGAACTCATTACACCTATACTGTGCTTGGAACTCATTACACCTATACTGTGCTTGGAACTCATTACACCTATACTGTGCTTGGAACTCATTACACCTATACTGTGCTTGGAACTCATTACACCTATACTGTGCTTGGAACTCATTACACCTATACTGTGCTTGGAACTCATTACATCTATACTGTGCTTGGAACTCATTACACCTATACTGTGCTTGGAACTCATTACACCTATACTGTGCTTGGAACTCGTTACACCTATACTGTGCTTGGAACTCGTTACATCTATACTGTGCTTGGAACTCATTACACCTATAGTGTGCTTGGAACTCATTACATCTATACTGTGCTTGGAACTCATTACACCTATACTGTGCTTGGAACTCATTACATCTATACTGTGCTTGGAACTCATTACACCTATACTGTGCTTGGAACTCATTACACCTATACTGTGCTTGGAACTCATTACACCTATACTGTGCTTGGAACTCATTACACCTATACTGTGCTTGGAACTCATTACACCTATACTGTGCTTGGAACTCAAGGCCTGATTCAGACCCGTACACACGCAGTCTGTCGATGTTTACATTCTGGGCATGCGTATACATCGCAGTGCGCGTGTTGCGAACCAGCCGCTGCGATCGGGAATCGACCGCAGCAAGCACACAGAGCCTCCATACAGTGAATGACAGGACCTGACCGTTTGAGGGTGGTGACGGGGGGGTGGTGTGTCAGAGAAATGCAGGCATGCCTGGGCGTTTAAACACCATTTCAGGGGCGTTCATACTTAAGCTCCAGCGATGGCATACGTATCCTAAAGTCTAGTTACACACACAAACATTGGCAATGTCTACGGTATGGTCAGGTCAGCCACAACTTGTGTATGTGGGTCCAATGATTCTCAATGTTACCGATGTTTTTGCTGTCTTGCGAGAATGTAAGTGAAGGGAAGTAGGCGGCATTATGTAGTGTTGGGTGTCTACTTATTGTGCTGCGGTTACATTGTGTATGGGGTCATTAGCATATTTTCGCATCGACAGACCGAGTGCGAACGCAGCAGAGCGATCAGGTCTAAATCAGGCCCTCATTACAGACGTAAATGGAAAAATCTTAGATAAAGTAGAATCTCACTATGATTTATGGAACGTTTGCCAAAATAACAAACGTTAAGGAGTGTCCCACTGGCATGTTCTATGCAAGAGAGGTGCAAACCGATATGAGACCCTGAGCCACACGCTGCAAAAACCATGAGAAACTGACACAGATGTCAGCCTCTTGGAAAAACAATAACACAACAAAAACACAATAAACTAAAGAAAAACATAGAAAGATATGCTTTCTTTTACGTGCCAGTAGAATATGGCTTTATTCCATCCAGCAATCTTTTTTTGCTTTACTTCAGTAGCCATTTACTTAGCTAGGAATACTAATGAAGAGCTCTGAAACTAACCACGGATACCAGGCATATAGGCCCAAACAGGGCATGCCATTAGAGCCGAATCGGAAGCATGCTCTACAGCACAGGTTCTCAAACTCGGTCCTCTGGACCCCAAACAGTGCATGTTTTCCAGGTCTCCTAACAGAATCACAAGTGAAATAATTAGCTCCACTTGTGGAACTTTTAAAATGTGTCAGTGAGTAATGACTACACCTCTGCTCCTGCCAGGGGACCTGGAAAACGTGAACTGTGTGGGGTCCTGAGGGCTGAGTTTGAGAACCTCTGCTCTACAGAATAATATCTAACATTAGGAAGCTGAAGCTAAAGGGTCATGTGAATGGAGAAGACAGACTTTTAAGGTTATAAAACAGGACTAAATAATAAAGATGTAACATATAGAGGCCATGGGCAATGATTAAGAAGAACAGGTTAGGCAATACAGAGTCGAGCAGGCAAAATTCAAAGTCCCCGGCAAGTATTGTCAGGGTTTTGCTGTAACTTGTACACTGATCTAAGGAAGAAATCCTATACTGGAAACCTGCTTTCTGTGTATGGTATGTATTGCTCTGTTGCACATCACATGTATACTAGCATGTAGGCAGTAACTGGATGCCTGTTCTTTGCATTTGCCTCTGCCAGGATGGCAGGAAATAGAAAGGCTGATTACTCATCACAGCTTGGCCATATCTTGGCCATACACTGTACAAAATAGTTCTCAAACATAAAGGTGATCCTCACGAATGATGCACTCACTCTCATTTAGGGGAGGCACAAATAAAAGTGTTACCAGAGATTGCTAAGGGATAATGATAATATAATAGGAGACGCCTGTTGCCCTATCAAAATACAGCTTTTTATTATTCTCTACAAATGTTTATTCTCTCATAACTGATATAAATATAATATGAGTGTTGATGCAGAATTCACGTACAGACAACCAGTTGTTGTTTTTCTACTTATTGACTTACCTATGAATGCCGATCCACCAGTGCTCACCGGCAGGCTGTTGCCAATAAGAGATGCCAGCACAGCTGGTATTCCTAGACCAGCTTCAGCCATAAGCATCAGTAATCGTTCTTCACCAAAAGTAACCAGAGAAGGTCCTAAAGTAGTTATATATACAAATAAAAAAGTAAATATAAAAACAAAGCATACATAAATGCACAACATTGCATGAGTACAAAACATAAAAACAAACATTGCAGTAACCAGGGAATGACAAGTACAGTGGGAAGTGTAGAGCATCTCGCTATAGTTAGTTTCAGCAGGCAGTGGTGAATCGCTGGGAATACACAACAGCTTACAATGATCTTGTACCAGTTGTATAGTTGAGCGGACAGTGACAGAGGTGCTAAAGGGGAAAAGGAGACTGTAGGCATAGAGCACAGGATAGAGAAGGGAAGGACAAGAGGGCTAACTGGAGGGAGAGAAGGTAGGTAGGAGGAGAGAGCAAGAGAGGAGTTAAGAGGAGGCCTGCTAGGCATTAGTGACAAGGTGTGTCTTAAGGGAACGTTTAAAGCTGGAAAGTCTGGAAGAAATTCAGACTTAAGCTGGATACAAAGCAAAGGACAGTGCGACCCAGCAATCGTTGTAACGATTCATCACACGCACCATACATAACTCACGATCCACCGTATGAATGCGCAATGTATCGCTACATGCAGTATTTAACTACACCACGTCATTATTTGCATCTGCCCATCTAATGTGCAGCACAGCAGATGGCATGATGCGACGTACGGCCAGGAGCGCTGCTTTAGTGAGGGATTGAGTTCCAGAGGAGGTGGCATACTGCAGGAGAAATCTAGGAGGCAGACTTGGGAGGATGTGAAGAGTGTAGAGGTAAGGTAACAGGCAGAGAAGGAGCGGATAGAGTGTGAGCAGGGCATGAGGGAGTGTGGACAGAGATAAGGTTGGACATGTAGGTGGCTTGTGGAGTGATGAAGGACATTTAGCCTCATCCTCTCAAAAAGAATCCTTGCTGTGAAAGTCAACAGACTTCCTGTGACTCATTATAGGTCCAGCAAGTTTATTGTAAACTGAATAGAAACTAACAGAAACATCTAAAGAAAAAGTAGGATGAGGGGTGTTTTTATAGCAAGGAAACAGTGACTGGGTTAGACATCTGCATGCAGTATACTGATGTAAGAATGGTAAATGTTTTTACAAATAAAATGTTGTTGTTTTTTGCTAACTGATTAATAAAATGTTACTTTATTTTACTGACTTTTGGCAACCATGCCATTAGAATACAACTTGCCAGTAATGGTATCTAACAACTAAAAAAAACAACAACAACAGACAACATGTGCATGCAGCATGTCAGCCAATCATTTCTACAGCTTCATATTTCATAATTGCTTTACCAGACGTCTGGTAGCTTATGGATACAAAATACGTAACTTTATTAGGATAAATGTATAAATACTCATCACCTTGTGAACGTACCTATTACTTGAAGCTCTGTTGTTGATGACACCTCCCCATGTATATTGATGGCCTTGCAAGTATAAAGTCCCTGGTCCAAGTAAGTTACATTCCCAATGAACAGAGATGCATCACTATGGTGAGACACATGGTGCAATCTGCTTTTATTTCTGTACCAAGTCACATCTACCTCAGGGAGACCTGTAGAAATCATTTCATAATATTAGAGAGGACTTTAGCCATAAGAAACTAAAATACATGCAATTTTAAGTAGCCATATTTATATTACAGTGGGCCCCTTCCCCTACATATAATGTTGTACACTTGCCTACTCTCCTAAGATGTCTGTAAGACACAAATTTCAGGGCTTTGGCTTTATCCTGGACTCCCTGGAGACTAGGCCACCCTCCAGGATCTGCTGTGAATTGCATCTTCAGAGTCCCACCTACTCGCGGCATGATGACATGAATCACAGCATTGCCCAGTGGAGAGCAGGACATGAGGACGCGAATGACAACCCACACTTGCTCATCCTAGAGGGGAAGTCCAAAGAGTAGGCAAGTATGTAGTGGAGTAATCCAGTATTTGGGTTGCATTAATATTAATCACAATGTAGCCTAATAAGTCTCAAGGAATTAATGTCTAATAAAAATCATAGCGATCAGCCGCTCATAGTGGGGCCAAGGCAGCTGCTGCTGCTGAGCATCCGCAGTGTCTTTTCTTCCACTGCCCGATGTGATGCTGTGGCAACAAATGACCCAGGCCCATCCAACCGGCCTGGGTATATGGTACCTGCTTCCCCGCCCCCCTCTCAGCGCCCCTGGCCATAGTACAGATGTGTCCACATACAGCGTGTGAACAGTGTGTGACTCGGTAGTGCCAAGCGTCTTTTCGTGGGACTTTTTACCTTCAAATGCATCTTATTCCCAAAGCGATGTGAAACGGATGCACAAACAGCCTCTGCTGATTAAAGTATGCGGCAGGCCTATATTCTGAGTGCAATAGTGCAGTAAACCTTTTGGTGGTTTAATTAGCTAAAAAGCCACAGATATAGTAAAAACTGCTGATAATAAACTCTAATCACGAGCACAACATCAAATAAACAAAATAAAAAAAGCATAAACATAAGAATAAATAAGTCCATATGGGTGGAGCCATACCAAATGTAAGTTGTAAATCAGTGTGGTATTGCAAACAGGGCTTTCCAGATTCCCCTGTGTGACTCACTGTTATGGTATTTCCAGGTGGAGTCCTCCAACAGCATGCAGTGGTCTTGACGCGTTTCGAGCACTGGGGCTCTTTTTCACCTTTGAGAAAGAGCCCAAGTGCTCAAAATGAGTCAAGGCCGCTGCATGCTGTTGGAGGACTCCACCTGGAAATACCATAACAGTGAGTCATTATTATAACAGTTATTATTTTCTGTTATATTTGTTTATTTGATGTTGTGCTCGTAATTAGAGCTTATTATTAACAGTTTTTACTATATCTGTGGCTTCTTAGCTAATTAAATTAACCACCAAAAGCTTTACCGCACTATTGTGCATTTTCTTTCTTTATTTATTTACATGTACTGCGGATGCCTGGAAACTTTTGTCTGGATGACAAGTATAGTATTACTCTTTTGTATTATTGTTGTACACATTTATCGCTCAGATATGTTTCACAACTATATTTCCACTATTTCTCTATATTGGGTTATGGGATACTCTAAGTGGAGCATCTGCGCATTTGAAATTTTAGCAACCCACTGTCTTTTCATATATTCTGAGTGCGACTGCGGTTGTATATACATGCAAAATGCTACGCTACAGTGTCAGTGGCTGTGGTACTGTAACATAGCATTTCGTATGCAGCTACACCCGCAGTTGCACACAGAATATAGGCATGCCACATATCATATTAATCAGCAAAAGCTTCCTGTGCATCCTAATGGCATTGTGAATAAGATGCATTTGAAGGTAAAAAGTTACACAAAAAAGACGCTATGCGCTACCGAGTCATTCCACGATATGGCGCGACTAGAAGTGCTGTTTATCGCGCAAGGAAGTAAGATGTATGTGGACACATGTGTTTGTGTTTGAATGGTAGTGAATTTAGACTGTGAGCTCCAATGGGGCTCAGGAACTGATGTGAATGAAATAGTATTCTCTGTACATCTTTGGACAATAAGGTAGTGCTATATGTAAATAATGGCAGTAATAAATATGTTCAGTAGAAGGCATTTCAAGATCAGCAGCAAACTTGTATGTCAGGCATACAAGTGCAAATACTTTCACTCCAAAACAGTGCAGATAGTAAACAATAAAGTCACATTATCCCCACAGGTTCTCAAACTCGGTCCTCAGGACCCCAAACAGTGCATGTTTTCCAGGTCTCCTCACAGAATCACAAATTAAATAATTAGCTCCACCTTTGGATTTTTTAAAATATTTAAGTGAGTAATGAGTACACCTGTGCACCTGCCGGGAGACCTGGAAATTGTGAACTGTGTGGGGTCCTGAGGACTGAGTTTGTTAACCACTGCATTATCCTATTCGTATATAATATAACAATATTATGAAGTGTCATATATGAAAGAGAGAATATAGTCCTGTATTATCAATAAATACAATTACATTTAAATAATACTTTCAAATAAAATATAATCAACTAAAATAAAATAAAAATGAGTTTAAATCAAATAACTGTTGTTTTACACTTTAAAAGACATATGGTAATCTTATTTCCTGCAGTAGTCCAAATAGAAATGACAAATAAGTCAAGCGAAAAAATAAATGGCTGCAACTTTTTATAATATAGTAGCAATTCTATTAATTTGAGTTCTAACAGATGGAAGGATCCAGAAATGGTTAGACCAGTGTTGGCTAACCTTGACACTCCACCTGTTGTGGAACTATATATCCCAGCATGCCCTGCCACAGTTATAGCATGCCCTAATTGCAAAACTGTAGCAGTGCATGCTGGGTTATGTAGTTCCATAACAGCTGGAGTGTCTAGGTTAGCCAACACTGGGTTAGACAGTGCTGCAGATAGCTATCTTCATCATTGCGTATTGTTGCACCAGCTGCCCAGAGCTGCAAAAGATACGTCGCCTCAAGGCAATTCTGCAGATGCGTCTACAGTACGTCTAATTGAGGCTCAATTGTGTGAACACGCCCTTCATGTAAATCAGCCTACGCTTGCCCAGCCCTATCCTCCCCCATTTCGACTTTCCAGTAGTATGGAGACACAAAAATATAAATACAGTTGTATGTGTTTGTATTTCTGGTGTGCAAGCACTGTTTGGTGGTATGTATCTTATGTAAGAAACACATGTATATCCAATTCTAAAAAAGTTACTTTATTTGATAATAAACTGGACTTGTCATGTAAATTTCCACCACTAGGTGGCAAATAAACATTTCATCTCAAACATTTACCTCAGAAAAACGACATCCCATTTTTTCATTTGAACTTGTATCGATTCACTTATCTTAGTATTTATTTCTGTATTTTTATTTTTTTCAAAAGCAAAACAATATGAATAATTTACATTATTTAATCTATCATGCAGACAAACATACTAAGTGAACTCATCTACAAACACACAGCGATGCTGATTTACTTTATTTTTCACTGCAAATGAGATTCACTAACAAAATATCATACTGTACAAGTAACGGTAATATATTTATATAATGACAAAAATATATGCTTTATATAGTGATAAATGGTGTCATACTGAAAGAGTCTGTGATGGGATACGTATTAGGAACGTCAAAGAAGGCATTTGCTTTATTCATTAGTTGTAAGAGACAGGAATATTAGAAAACCCTCTGCAGCTCCATTACACATATAAAAGCACTTTGTCTGCAGTCTTATGGTTTTATATAGGGACATTGGTGGCCTGTAATATTCTACAGAAGATATTATAGCCACACTGGACATGGGTTACAATACTGACACCGGACAGCAAGTACCCTAACCCTACCCCTAAACCTAACCCTCCCTCTCCGCAGCCTACACCTAACCCTCTCCCCCCCGCAGCCTAAACCTAATTCCCCTCCCACAGCCTAACCCCATCCCTCCCCCAGTGCCTAACCCTAACCTCTAACCCCAACATTTACCGTCGGGATGTTAGCGGCTGGGATGCCGGCACCGGGATTCTGACTCGTGTCAAGATTCCAGCGCCGGCATTTTGAGCGTCGGCATTCCGACAGCTGGGATGTCAACCACATCCCATATAAACATTGCTGCAACAGCGGTCATAACACTCAAATAAGTAGTACGGTGGCAGAAGTCAAGGGTTAGGTTCTGTAAGTAATAGTAAGGGAAGGAAAAGCACATGGGGAGAGAGCCCTGCTCGTGAGATCTTACATTCTAAAGGGTAGTGGTAGACAGACAGGGGTGACACAGATGGGGTAGTTAGCGAGCAATGACACAGTCATAGCGATAGCATGCCACACATCGTGATTCCGGGATTACTAATGTTGAAAGGTATGGCATTAGTACCTTCTAATATTTTATAAAGTAGAGGTTCTAGTCATAATTGTGCCTTTTTAACTTTTACATTAAAACAAATCATATATTATATATAATACTGCAAAATAGTGTGACTAGGGCATTGCATGCTGTTTTGGTAACTGCTATCACAGCTTAGGAAATGGCTTTACAATTGAGAATTTCACAAATGTGACCGATAACATATTATTGAAAAAAAAAATATATATACAAGCTATTAGTGATAACCCAAGTGCCTTATGTCTTAATGTGGAATGTACATTACTACTATCTCCTGGGGCCATAATTCTCAGCGTGTCATTATTTTTGCTACAGTAATCTTTTGCTGCAGCTTATCAAAGCCTGTCATCAGTCAGCCCATTTCACTGTCTCCTGGCATCAGCAGCAGGAGCCTCATGTCATATTTACATTGCACAGCTCATCCTTCATAATCATACTTACTATGTGCTGTCTAAGGGGCACATCCAGCAAACTTTCACATCTCTTCACATCCACTGGGAGCCATGGCTAATGATCTTATCAGTGACCTCTCATTCAGAACTTGGAACAAGATTTTGCATGTGTGAGAAGGATTTCTATGATGGAACAGGATGCAAATCTGTAAGGCCGTAACTAAGGGTGTGAGACATGCTGTCGCACAGGCGGGGGCGGCACTGTCGCTGCCTTATGGCCCCTGCTACTGGCTAGCAGAGTGCATGGAATGGCACCCCGCAGCCAGCATCGCTACTGCAGTGCCCTTTGGATGCTACAAGCAGACACCCTGCAGCCTCCCATAGTGTCCTCAGGACCCTCCAGGCGGGTGTGGTATAAGAGATAGACGGTAATTAGATAATTAGGACAAAAGGTCGACAGGGTCAAAATGTCGACATGAAAATGGTCAACACAAAAATTGTAGACACATGATTTGTTTTGGTTTTTTTATCCCTAATCTTCACCCTAACCGTAACCCTCCCTCCTGGTGCCTAACCCTAACTGTCGGGGTAGGTGCCTGGCCCTAGCCATCCCTTCTAGTGCCTAACCCTAACCCTCCCTCCTGGTGCCTAGCCCTAACCGTCTGGGTAAGTGCCTAACCCTCCAATAAGTGCCTAACCCTAAAAAAATATAAAAATAAATAATGTGTCTTTCATTTTGCGTCGACCATTTTCATGTTGACCTTTCGACCATTTGTAATCGTTGGCCTAATTACATGTCGACCTTTAGTGTGTCGACCTTTTGGCACTGTCGACCCTTTGTCCCTGTCGACCTATTAACTGTCTAACATCTGGGGTCTATCTAGACATTGTCTATCTAATTACTGTCTATCTACAGTCCAGAACCCCCTCCAGGCAGTGCTGCACTTCCTGGTGCTGGTAGTCCGGCTTTCCCCCTACGCGACGTCATGCACTCAGGGGCGGTGCTGGCACAGGGCGCCTGGACAACTTTTTAGGTTATCCAACAATGTTTAGATCGACAGTCAATAGGTAGATAGCAGATGGTCAACATGTAATAGGTCGGCATGGTCAAAAGGCCAACAGTGCAGAAGGTCGACAGGGTTAAAAGGTCGAAAGGTCCAAATAGTTGACATGTTTTTGCATGGATTTCAACATTTTTAAGGTTAGGCACTTGAGGGAGAGTTAGGCCGCCGAAGGGGACGTTTAGGGTTAAGCACAAGATGGAGGGTTAGGGTTAGGCTAGGGATTGGTTTAGGCACTAGAAGGAGGGTTGGGTCAGGCATCAGAGGGATCGTTAGGGTTAGGTACTAGGGGGAGGGTTAGGATTAAATTAAAACAAAAAAAGCGTCAACCATTTGAACCTGTCAACTTTTTAACGCTATCAACCTTCTGCACTGTTGACCATTTGTCAATCGACCTTTTGAACATGTTGACCTATTACATGTTGACTATCTGCTGTCAACCTATTGACTGTCGACCTAAACATTGTCGATCTATTATACCACACCCTAGTGACGTGCGGTGAGGTCAATGGCTGGGGAGGCACACATGTATAAAAACATAGTTTTTATATGAAAACTCTGGAGCACGACAGGGAGTATGATAGGGGAGGCTCTGCCTCCCCTGTCTACCCTGACTGCACGTCCCTGCCACACCCCTTTTTACGATACTGCAAATATGTTCTGCCTAGCTGTAACAATGTAGTACAGGATAAGGAGACCGACTATACCATAACTATAACCTGACGTGTTCTCACATTGGCTCATACTTTCCAAGGCTGTATCTATTCTCCCCAAAAAGGACATGCGCATGTAGTTGGAGATGAGAAAGACTGAGCTCTGGCCTACCCTTGGACATGAACACAATGTGCATGGTAACAGATACACACATTACAAGAACTACAGGTGAGTCTGTTTAAAAGCGCAATGCAACCAATCCTATAAATCATTCCAATGTACGACACATGTTATAATGAAAGGCTCCATATCACCGCAGCCTTGTAAGTTATTTTAGATATAAATGACACAATTAGCCATATTTAGGAGAAGCATTGTAAAGTTGAAAATAAGAAAGAGAGTGACATGCAACCCTATAAAAGAAGGTACAGTTTCTGGTAGCGGAACGTGGGCGCACACCTGTATATAGAGGGATGGTGTCACAGTAACCTTGGGTTTGTTTCCGCCCCTGGAAGTATATGCATGTAGCTTGTATTTTATGTTACCCTGTGTTTGCATAGGGCTCTTTCAGGTGATTTGGTTTCTAACTACAGTCCAAAGACATACGGACAGGTTTACTGGCATCTAAAAATAATAATAATTAAATGTACTGCCGATCCATATTTTTCTTATTCTTTCCTAGGATGGGCACAGTTACCTTAAGACATTACCTGTGTTTACATTTCTAACAACAAATTTGCATCCCAGATTCCGCTTAATTACAGATTGTAAGGATCAATATACTGAATCATATTGAACAAGATAACACCACAATACATTGCTTAGTAGCAATCACATACAATTTATTTCAGGGATGTATTTCCCATTTAAGGAGTAACCATTTTCCTTCTAATAAACGTTGCTGTAATGTAAAATAAACAATAACACATGTTCATTCTTGGTAGAAAGAGCTGAGATTAATAATGCTGTCCAACACATAGAACTGCATTGCACAATGTATCGCTATAGTAGGTCAGAGGTTTCTGTCTCTAAGCCCAAGAGGAGAATGTGTGACAATGGGAAATAAGAAGTAATGAGGTTCTGCAATGTACAATGTCACTTGTGGCCGAAGATTCCCACAAACCACTTTTCTTTATCCACAGTGTACTTGCTGTGTGAGGTTTGAGTTGAACAACTGTCTTTCTATCCCTGCCAATTAAAATGGCCAAATTGGAAAACATATTATGGATAGGTACGAGAAATATAAACATAAAGCAGTACTGAAAATATATATTACAACAGATTGCTGTATGTAGTTTACAAATGCAGTTCATTATTCCATTTTAAAATATTGAAATAACTATATAATAATTGCCTAGTTCTAGCTGACCTCCAGGAAATCCGGGAAGGTACAAGCTGGAATGTTATGGGGTGTGGTACCCATAACATGGTAGCCCAGCCCCACACAGCATAATGTCGCAAATCATAACATTACGCTGCATGTGTTGTGCCTATGATAATGTAACAGCAAAGCACATCAAGTTCCTGCCTCACCACTTCAACGCATTAGTAATACAGGTTTACACACCCATATTGCTTAAGGTGCCCACACACATACCGACTTGCTCCCAATCAGCCGATGTACACAATTTCCCCTGAACTCTCCCTGAACTCTCCCCAGGCAGTCGTTGTCACGATTTGGAGTTAAAAATGTCCAATCTGACTTAAGATCTATCGTGCAGCTAGTGCATTGTATCCCCGATTGACTAATCTGCCCTACAGCACGGCAGATCTGAAGATGCGAGGTACGACGAGCGGGGATGAGCATCGGCATCGTGATCAAGAGCAGAAACTCACGATTTGGCCATTTTTTATATGATCTGTCGTCACGATTTGTCGAAATCGGACAAATTGGATGAAAAGTCGGTATGTGTGTGGGCACCTTTAATCTGGTAACTGATGTTAAACGTCAGAATAATGAGTCAAATTTATCAAATACTTAAAAAAAAAAAATTCCCTTATCTAATTGATTTACCATACTTAAAATATACGCTTGTCACGCTTACAAATTCAAATCGGCCGTTCCCTCCATAGTACAGTTTGCCTAAATGTCTCTTATTTCCCTAAATGAAAGTGTTTAGAAGTGCTCGCACAGTATCTGAAGGAAAACAGTTAGGGGTACATTTACTAAATGGCTGCTTTTCAAAGCCACTGATTGTTGGTGATTCTTGCTGCGGGATGACAATAATATTAACTGCAAAACACTTTGGCCCTCATTCAGAGCCGTACGCTCTGAGCTGAGCGCACGCTCTGAATGAGGGCCGTCCTCCATAATTATGGAGCGTCCTCCTGGACGCTCGTATAGCTGTGGGTCTCCACCCACAGCCTATACGAGCGTGCAGTTTGATGGCCGCGATGGTCTTGACCATCGCGACCATCGTCACTGCGAGCCGGAGCCTGCGGTTGAGTTTTTCAACCGCAAGGCCCGGAGTGATTTTGGCTCTATCAGAGCCAAAATCACTCCCACTGACATCACTAGTGATGTCAGTGGGCCGGCTTCTGACGGTAGGCGTTCCCTTGGGAACGCCCCCGTCTGGGAGGCACGCCCCTGGCACGCCCACCAAAGGGGGCGTGCTGTCAATCAACATCGACAGCACGCCCCCTTTGATCAGACACAACGAGCAAAGGAAAGTCCTTCGCTCGTCGCGTCTGGCGCATGCGCACGACGGAGCTCCCGCCGTCGTGCGCATGCGCAGTGCACAACATCGACCCACTTGCGAGCGGACAGCCGCTTGCGGGTGAGTCTGAATCAGGCCCTTTGTTTTATATAAACCCCTTATGTCAGAGTATGACAACTGCTGAATACTAGAAATAATTTACTTTTTTTTATTTTTAAGTCTTGAGAAATTGATGTTTTTCTGGATTAGAGACCCCATAGCTATGAATACTGCTGTATGAAGAGGATTTAGGATTATAAACACACTAACAAATGGTCCTGCTTCAATATCTTTTCAGTTTGTAGGTACTGTATAGGAAGGAAGAGGCATTCCATAGGTAAACCAACACGTATATTTGAAAAACTTTAACTGAGCTTCCCTTTGGTAGGCAGATAAACTGAGAAATGACCTGATCCCAATCTCTGTAGTCTCTCTATATGGTATACTCATCTCGGAGTGTATTGTACCATAGTTCCTTGACAAAGCAGAGTAAATTGTCAAAATAAAATATGAGTAGGCAGCAGTGTCATAGTCAGGGTCGGTGCAATGCAGTATGCACGGTAAGCATTGCAGGGGGGCGCCATGCTGGAGAAACCCCATCCCCCTGCTGCTTACTTTCTTAATGGCTTTACAGCTGCACTTGCTGCGCCTGTGACAGGCAGGATGGCAGGGCAAAAATAAGGGGTGGTCCATGCAGCCGTGGACATTGCATTTAAATTCAGGTGGATCGGTAATCTGGTTTATGAGTGGTCCGAAGTCTGGACTACCCATTAGCCAGATCGCCGTAAACACCTGAATTTAAGTCCGTGGCCGCCCAGTCAGGAACTGGCCTGATTCAGACCCTCTCGCGAGCGCTGAGCACTCGCAAGCGGGTCGATGTTGGCCCAGGGCAAGCCGTCGCTCCGGGTCTCGTACCAAAGGGGGCGTGCTGTCGATCGTGAGTGACATCACGCCCCCTTTGGTGGGCGTGCTGGGGGCATGGCTGCCCAGACGGAGGCGTTCCCATGGGAACGTCTACCGTCTGGGGCCGGCCCCACTGACATCACAAGTGATGTCAGTGGGAGTGCTCTCGGCTCTGATAGAGCCGAAAGCACTCCAGGGTTTGCGGCAATGAGACCCTACCACAAGGGTCTCATCGCAAGCCCGATGGTCGCAATGGTCTTGACCATCGTGACCATCTTCCTGGCCGCTCGCTATAGCTGTGGGTGGTCACCCACAGCTATACGATGGGCCAGGAGGCTGCTCTAAAAATTAAGAAGGACGGCCCTGATTCAGAGCGAGCGCTCTGTCAGAGCGTCCGGCTCAGAATCAGGGCCTGAGTTCATTGCCCGACATTGCCCACCCCTAATCGGCAGGATCTAGTTTGTTCCCCTGCCATATTAAGTTATTATTACCAGCGCCACTGCCAGCATTAGTATGTAAACCAGCAGTTTAAACGTGCAATGTATCCGATAACGTCACGCCGCGTGCACGCACCTGCTCTGTCTGTGGGGGAAATTAAATTCAAGCGATGATGAATAGCCGCGGGAGGGAGCTCCCGGAGCTATTCAATACACCATGCTGTTTGCCCGGTCGGGAATTGGTTAAGTCAGAGAATGCCGTCTCTCGCAACTTAACCTGTGTGTTTAGTCGCAAGAACAGTATTTTCCGACTAAAATGCTGGCCGCGAAACTGTTAGCGTCGCGCCAAGCCGGCAAACAACTGCGCAGCTTGCACCCACAGGGGGGTGCGAGAAGAAATACTTTAGACTGCCCAAACATCGCGTTGAGTTGAATAGCTTCGGGAGCTCCCCCCGTGGCTATTTGCACTGAATTGAATTCCACCCTGTATGTGGTGTGCTGTGCCCAAGAAGAGGAGCAATTTCCATTCCTTTTACTATGGCATGTAGCAAAATATACTGCACTGACTGTTGTTCTAGCTCTATTTACAAACTATGCATATCATGAAATATAAATTTACAGATACTGTACAGATGCAGATGAAGTGTACAAAACTGCACCCAGACAAACCATGTTACGGTGTAAGGTTGCAAATGCAAATTTTAGTTTTTGCATACAATCAAAATTGAGTTAACATTGCAGAATTGAGCTAGTGCAGCATCTGCCACCCCCACCAGGGCCGGTTATAGACCTTGTGGAAAGTCTCCTTTGGCGCCCCCATACCCGAAAAAGGGACAGTGCATCCCGAAGCCGCCGCCAAAAAATATAGGGGTGTGGCCTAATAGGAAAGGGGCGTAGTCACATAATAGTATCGATTCACATTACACCACACAGTAGTGTCAGTTATTCACATTACACCACACAGTACTGTCCGTTATTCACATTACACCACACATTACTGTCCATTATTCACATTACACCGCACAGTAGTACAATTTATACACGTTACACCACAGTAGAGCCCACACACTGCGCTCCACTTCCCCTATCCACATCCCATACTGCGCTCCCCTTCCCTTGTCCACATCCCACACACTGTACTCCCCTTCCCCATATTACACAGTGCTCCCATTC
>JAUIMM010000756.1:3325000-3435000 GCA_031769625.1 Taudactylus pleione | reverse complement strand
TCGATAGGAAGAGGTTTTCAGTGAGATTAGTAAAATGAGAGGGACTTTGGGCTGGAATATAAAGATATGAGGGGGGCTGTGAATTGGCATATAAATTCATGAGGGGGGACAGTGGGCTGGTATATGAGGGGCCATTGAGCTGGCATACACATTCCTGAGGGGAGCTCTGGGCTCGCTTATACGTTAATGAGGGCGGGCCTCTGGGCTGGCATACAACTTCATTAGAGGGGCTCTGAGTTACCATATAACTTCATTAGAGGTAACTCTGAACTACAGTAGCTTATAAGAACATGAGGGGACTCTAAACTAACATAACGTCATTAGAGGGGCTGAGCTACCATATAACTTCATTAGGGGTTCTGGGCTGGCATATTTGAACATGGGGGGCGGGGCGACTGAGAAAAATTTCTGTGGCCCTCTGTTCTATATAATTTTCTTCTGTAAAACAAGATTTAATGAAGCTTCAAGTGTCATACTGTATATACAAACATTATAGTGAATGATACATCAAAAGATAGCAGCGCTTAAAAAAAAATGTTACCAAGTAAAATGCAGATTACATCATAACAATAGATATGTTCTATTATAATGAATGATAATGTAAATAGAAATCACAAAACTAGTTACATAATGTAGTGTAGTAGTACATGTGATACAAATAATCGTAACAAGGAGAAAAATAAGGTACCAATTGGTTGCAATTCACAAAGAACTTTTACAATAAAAAATTAAAGAGACACAAGAAAAAGAATTATAAGGTCAATAAAGAAAGATGCTTCTCCATCTCCCCCATCAAAAAACATCAGAGGTCGATAACTGATTGCAATAACAAAATTGAAACAAAGAAAAGGAAGGACAAAGTTAGAGTGAATAGGAGAGGTTTATTAGCCATGAGTTGTGATCGGTACAAAGACAAACTCTTCAAACTATGGTGAATTTGCATCCTCATGGGAGTAGAGTGTAGCAATGTAGCTCTCCCACATGAGAAAGGACCTTTCTGTTTTAAGTACTTTGTTTAAGGAAACTTTAACCTAGGCCCTCATTCAGAGCCGTACGCTCTGAGCAGAGCGCACGCTCTGAATGAGGGCCGCCCTCCATAAAAATGGAGCGTCCTCCTGGACGCTCGTATAGCTGTGGGTCACCACCCACAGCCTACACGACCGTGCAGTTTGATGGCCGCGATGGTCGTAACCATCGCGACCATCACCACTGCGAGCCGGAGCCTGCGGTTGAGGTTTTCAACCGCAAGGCCCGGAGTGATTTTGGCTCTATCAGAGCCAAAATCACTCCCACTGACATCACTAGTGATGTCAGTGGGCCGGCTTCTGACGGTAGGCGTCTGAGCTCCCTCCGTCGTGCGCATGCTCAGTGCAGACCATTGACCCACTTGCGAGCGGACAGCCGCTCGCGAGTGGGTCTGAATCAGGCCCCTAGTTCATTCTAAACAAATAATGTAGTATAGCCTTAAAAAGCAATAATGAGGTAGGGGAAGGGTATATCCAAGTTTGCAGGATCGTCTTGCGGCCCGCTGGCAGTAAGCTGCACTTCTAGCCAACAGATGGTGTCTGCCACCCTTAGCAATATATGGCGTAGGTCTGAACCTGAAGCCACAGATAATTGAACATGCACAAAGACAGTGGTATAGGTCCACTAGCTGAGTACCACACTTGTAACATTGAGAATTTGGTGAGTCTCCCATTAGTAACAGATGGTGGTGAGATAAATAGATCCTGAGTAATATATTCAAAAATATAAATATAATATATAAGTATAAGGGGTACTGTATATGGTAATAGTGCATAGGCTTTGGCGTGGGAGTAGAGTAAGTCGTCTGCAGATAAATTAGGGAGTCGAAACAGCAAGGGAGTAATGTTCGAGTGGGAAGTATCAGGGACAAATAAATTGCAGATAAAGGTATAACCTCTAGAAATGGCTCTTGATGTTAGGGTTAGGTTTAGTAGAAGGACGTGTAAAGGATTATCCCAATCTGAAACTGAAAATACCTGTATGGTTGAGTTAATATAGTATTGGGCCTTTTAAGAAATGTAAGAGGATATGCTGCTAACATGGGGGGGAGTGCTCCCTAGCCAGTGGCGGGCTGGGCCGGGGGGGAAGGGTGCCATATGCCCCCTGGGCCAGTAGACTTTTGCCTCAGTGAGGACCGGTATCACTAGTGCACAGGCATGACTGACGGCCGGGTGACAGGCAGAAAGTGCTCTCAGTCGCTCCAACTATAGCACCATCAGAGCGGCTGGGCAGCATTCTCTGCCTTTTACCGGGCTGTCTGTCACCCTATGTAGCTTGTGGCTGCACACTGAGCAGCACTCCTTCCGAGGCCGCTCCGCTGCAGGGGCTGTGCACCTACCTCTCTGTGTCCTCTGTCCCTTCCCCGGGCTCCTTCCTCTCCCCGGCTAAGGCTCCGCCCCCTCTCTTACCCTGTCTGACTATATTAATCTATCTCCTCCTGTCCCTGCTGAAGACCCCGCCCCTTCACCCCGAGTCTCCGCCCTTTCTTTAGTCTATCCTGTCTGTGTCATCTCTTCCTGTACCCTGGAGCTCCGCAGGGACCAGACACAGAACAGCCTTCCAGGCAGGTAAGTGCCAGTGGAGGACTACATGTTTACATGACATTTAAGAGGTAAGGGGGGGGGGGTGTTCGAATACTTTTGCAATGGGGGGCTGTAGTTATTTTTATCTTTGGGGGGATGGGGTGTTTTAATACTGTCGGTGCTGGGGGTGATGTAATAATGTGTGTGAATGTGGGGGGGGTATTATTATTGTGTGTGAGGACTACTGTATACTCAGAATACCTGTGTTAAATGTGGGTCACTGATGATTTCTGCATAATCTGGTGATTACTGCATTATCTGGCAGCCATTACAACACTCCCTGATCAGGTGGTCACTGAGAACGTCCCTGCATTATACGGCAGTCACTGCGACGCTCCCTGATCTGATGGTCCTTGCGAACCTCTCTGCATTATATGGCAGTCACTGCGACACTCCCTGATCTGATGGTCCTTGCGAACCTCTCTGCATTATATGGCAGTCACTGCGACACTCCCTGATCTGATGGTCCCTGCGAACATCTCTGCATTATATGGCAGTCACTGCGATGCTCCCTAATCTGGCTGTCACTGCAAACCGCTCTACATTATTTAAAGCACACCCACATTAGGCTATTATAATGTGTCTTTTCTCCAAATGCGCTGGTGGAGAAATCGGGCCACTTACTTGTGTCTGCCCCCCAGGCCAAAAGTTGCCAGCCAGCCCCTGTCCCTAGCCTCCTGGAATGTGAAAGGTCTTTTAGTGGACTTGTTGACAATCATTACTACAGTAGCTTTACTGTGAGCATGCCAGATGTTGAATGGATATAAGGCCTGACCATTCTGGAACTCTGGATTAGAAGGAGCGATTTGTGTGAATTTAACCCAAATTTATGTCTGAGTATGTGCCACATGTTCCTAGTGTGCCAAAGCAGCAGGTTGTCCCGCAAGGTTTGAGAAATCTCTTGGTCATGAGAGTGGAGAAAGCAAATAAGGTCGCTCCCTCCCAAAAATTCCCTCTCAAGGGACATATTAGCATATACATCTCGGCCGGACAGCCAATTCTTAAGAAATCGTAGATGAACAGCATAAGAGTACAATTGAACACAGTGTCAGTGTCAATTTTAATTAGTGTGGTAACAAAAGCTGTTTGCATTGCTTCAAGTTTTTTTTTTTTTTTATCAGTTAACAGCATGAGAATTTTTTACATTTCTTGAGCTGCTTCAGCCACTGAAGACTGCCTAACTGGTACTTCTGGGGAGGAGGGTTCGCTTTTCATATTTTCTTCAGTGGGTTCACATGATAGAGGGGATGGGGGATTACAGCTAGCCGCATTTTGTTGTACTTTTCCCATTTTGGATGTGCTAGCAGAGCTCTGAGACCTGTGCGAGGATGATCTGTGGGAATATTTATCCATAACCCACAAATACCACAATATAGAACAGAAAAAGAATCCTACAATTACTCCAAAATGCTCGCACAGAGAAAACTATCACACCTAGTATTAGCAGATATTAGAAGGCAACTCCTAAGAACCTGTGAAATTCACATAGGAAGATGTCAGCACCAAGGTTATCTGAGCAGCGTAGTATAGCTTCACTAGGTGACGGCAATTGAGAAAAAAGGATATGCAAATGTCAAATGTTCAGTAATACTAGAACAATGTGATACCTTCAAAACCAATGGGTTATATTAGAACACATATATATGGTAAGTATTGAATATGTCCAGTGAGTAGAAATTGAGGTCCAGTGAACAGAGTGAGAAATGAAGAATTCTGTAGCTGTTTTTACTGTACTATAATCATGGAAAAGATACCCATCAGTAAATGTGAATGTATGGCTCTATAACACTGAATATGGTGATTGTGAGGACCAACCTCCAGTTAGCTGTATGAGGCAGCAATTAAGTGTGATGGCAATATAGACTTAAGCAGTAGCTAAATCAGCAAGACAATTACAATGCAATACCCTTGAAGTCAATGGTTGAAGTATAGCACAATATATATGTTTTATACTTATGGGAGATGTTACCCTTCAGTAAACTTATGTTGGCCATACACTAGCATGATTTCGGGCCGATTTTAGACGCGTCGTACGATGAATTGTGTCGAAATCGTGTAGTATTTAGGTAGGATACGCTCCGATGCGCGCTCCCGCCGCTCTTAAAATGTATCGTATGATCAGATGTGCAGCCATATTATCTATCGTAATCGTATGCAGATTGTGCTGTGTATTTGTGCATGCAATGCATCGTGCCTCCGACCAGCGTCATTTGAGTTACATTTTGAAGAAGTGTTTGTTCTTTCAATGACCTTCCCTCCTAAACTGCAGATCGATCGTATCGTGAGATCGTATGTACATCGTATGTCAATCGTGCAGCCGGGACTGCCAGGAAGTTCAAGGGAAATCATAAGATGATTCTCATCTTATGCTGGTCGTACTAGTGTATGGCCAGCATTAGGTATCACTATAACACTTTGATAATGGTAGTGAAGAGCAGCAACCACCAAGTGGCAGTATAGTAGAACAATTAAATGAGATAGCAAAATAAACTTATGTAATGAATGTAGGAAAATATTGCAAGAGAGCAAAAATAACCAGTCAAGTCTACCAGTAAATTAAATATCAGAACCTGGTGCAGCAAATGGAGAATGATCCATAGGATTAGTCCAATAGAAGTCCCAGGTATGTATAAATCACCGCAGCCTTCCATCCACAGGAGAGGTCTAGGATCATTAAAGCATCAAGAAGAAAACAGGGGAGAGTGGGCAATCAGGGGATTGGGGAAGGTGAGGAGGTACTGGTAGGTCAGAGGCAACACACAAGTAGGGAAGGGAGTCAAGTGAGGGAGAAGGAAATAGTAAAATGCAAGGAAGTGTTAATAAAAAAGATGTGACAGAGTGTTAGAACCGGGGTAATTATCGCCAGTTGGCAGCCAGAAGAGGATCACAGATGTCAGTTGTCCCCGCAGGCCTCATAGGTACCGCCGCTGCCCAGCAGACTCGAGATCGCGGACCAGGGAGAGCACCAAGCAGGTCAACGTTGCCCATCCAGCAATCCTCTGCGCAGCACTGCTGTCAAGATGGAAAGAAGCAGGTCACAAGCTGCAGACTCCGGACGGATAAGACTGCAGGATGGTGGGATGGTAAGACTCAGGATGAGTGCACCGCTAGGTAGGGAGGTCAGCAGGCAGAGTTCGACTGCTACCCAAAAGTGGACAATGCCACAATCAGCACAGGAAAAAGATGGTCCCTCTCATATGAGGATTCTGGGGAGCACTGTGATGCGGAGGCAGGCGGCAGCTCGTGTAGACACTCCAAGGAAAGGCGGATGAGAATACGACACTACTCAGGAACGCCACCGGGATCTGGCAACTCACTCCTGTGTTTCACCAGCCGGTAACGGGAGCTGGTCCAAGTAAGTGATAGCCCTTACCTCTGCAGCTCACCACTTCTGCTGGTTAGATAGTCGTTGGCCAGCATCCCGGAGATGGTCGAGAGGGCGATCCGTCACAAGGCAGGTCCATCTGCAGGCACCCAACTTCACTACTCCTAGGTAATCAAGTTGAATCCCTAGTCAGAAATCCTCTATGATAAGGTGCCACTGGTATTACCCATGTCAGTGGCTAGTCGCAGGGAGAAGCACAATGCAGTCACTCCAACAACCACACCAGTTTTTCACACCAAAGGCACGGCATTCACGCAGGCTGCAAATATCAGTGGCTGAACTTCTGTGAAAAGTCATATTCCCGACACTATAGAGGCACAAAGAAAATCCACCTCATTAGATTTTTTTGATGGGACAGTTATTACCTGCAAAATAGCCCAATAGACTGAGGATGGCAAACAGGTTTCAGAAGTCTCTGTTGGGATAACAGTTAAGATGTGGCCATCCCAGATGCCCTTCCCACCAGAAGTCAAAGTAATTTTCTTAATATGGCATTCAAAGAAAAAAAAGTTTGGGAGCCCCTGATAGGATGGTCTTGTGTTCAAGCAACTAACTCACTCTTCCCCCTCTCACTCATTCCCGGCTCTTTGCAATCATGCTTCCATTCCCAAGATTCTAAACAATGAACTGGAATTGAGGGCAAGGCTCTGGGTGTGTCTCTTAATATTTTAAGTGGCTCCTTAAGATCATTAACTTACCCCATCCTATGATCAGTCCCTACTCTTTACTGTTGGAACAGACTGAGGACAGAAAATTTATATCCACCACACTGTCCCCTATCACACTCCTGATTCAGAACCCAGGCTTTGAGTTTTGCTTATATATACAAGCCAGACATTATTTCCAACATAGGTCTAACTTAAAGAGTTGAGAAAAAATGACAATATAAGCTACTACAGCCGCTATGTGGTAGAAAAGCCACAGGGAAAGTTCCTCTGTAGATGTATTAGTTGTTCTTCCCAAAAGTGCAAGATGAATCAGGGAGCCTGGGTATCCTGTTGGAGGTGTGGATTGGACATAGAAAGGAGGAGGGACAAGATTCCAATTTACTTAAGGTAAAAACTTATACTGCAGAGATTCTGAAAAACAGTCCAGACTTCTGGCTGTTTAATCTCCTGAATACCCTAATGCAGGGGTTCCCAACCACGGTCCTCAAGGCACAATAACAGTCCAGGTTTTTTCAGGATAGCCATACTGGAGCACAAGTGACTTAGGGCCTGATTCAGACCCGTTCGCTATTTGCGGTCGTTCGTTCAAAAACAAGGGGTGGCTATTCAAATGATCCGTTCGCAAATTGCAGTCTGTTCACACCTCTAAGTCTGAACGAGCGAGCAAAACATACGCTCGTTTATTTGTTAAAAACGCCCCCTGGCCACTCGCACCATACGTCATGTCCGCTATTTATTAGATTAATCGAGTACATCGACCAGCGTATGAACTGCTCGCTATTCTTGTGGTTGGTTTTTTCAACCAGTATTTTGCGAGCAGTTCTGAGTTAAAAAAAACCAAGTGACGTGGTCAATGACGCTGCTGGATTAATTATGCACACCCTTAAAACGCCCGTTTTGACCTTTAAGCACGCCTGCGTTCGGATCTCCACTCCCCATTTTCAAGCACCTTCCCCTGTTACCACCCACATACGCCTCATTCTGTCACTCAAAATAGCAGGCATTCGCTATATTGCGAGCACATGAATTTCGGCCGCACTGACTGGTTCGCGCATGCGTATAACGATCCGTACGCATGCGCAGATGTGCGAACATCGCTCAGAACGAGCGTACTGCCGCTAGCGAGTGGCTCTGAATGAGGACCTTAATTAGTACCTCAGTTATTTTGAGTTAACCTTCTGTGCTCAAGCCTGGATATCACCAAAACCAGGACTGTTAGTGTGCCTTGAGGACCGAGGTTGGGAATCACTGCCCTAATGCAGAGGTTCCCAAACGCGGTCCTCAAAGCTCCCCAACAGTTCAGGTTTTAGTGATATCCATGGTTAAGCACAGGTGGTTAAATCAAATTGACTGAGGTACTAATTATGTCACCTGTGCTCAACCATGGATATCTCTAAAACATGAGCTGTTGGGGAGCCTTGAGGATCGTGATTGGGAACCTCTGCCCTAATACAAGAAACAGAGGCGGATCCAGGGGGTGGGGAGGCGATAAAGGCGATCGCCCCCCCGTAACACCCAGCCCCAGCTCCGCCCACTTACTGATCCTGACCTGTAAGCAGCAGCAGTGCAGCTCTGGGAAAGCAAAGGCTGGGCAAGATGCAAGCTGCGGGCGGCAGCTGAGACCTGGCTGGCCGCGGCAGTCTCACAGGCAGGCAGGCAGCTGTCAGCCCGAGACACCCAGCACGCAAGAGAAGGAGGAGGAGTGGCATGGGATTTGTAGTTAATCTTTTACTGCTCAGACACTAAGCAGTGAAAAACTACAAATCCCATGAGGTATTGCCAGCAGCATAAAAAGTCAGCACCCATGGCTGCTACATTAGAGAACTGGGGGATGTCTCCTGGTTGGGGTGACCATGACATGGATGGACTGATGGAGAGAAAGTTCCTGATTAAGCCCCTGCAGCATGGCACACTGGTCATTAACCCAGCTGAAAGACAAGATGGTTGTCTGGAGAGCAGCCCTGTCACACTGTATGCATATCTAAGCAGTGCTGCTAATAGCTCCAGCATGGCTCTTGTTGTGCTTGGAGGTAGAAACAGTCTGTCACATTTGGAGGGGATAAGGGTAGGGAGTGATGTGCATAATATATATAGGGGATAAGGGTATTTAGTGATGGGCATATTATATACAGTAGAGGGGATAAGGGGAGAGAGTGAGGAACATATATATAGGGGGTGTGGGGAGGAAGTGATGGGCATATTATATATAGGGGATAAGGGGGTAGAGTGATGGGCATATTATATATAGGGGATAAGGGGGGAGAGTGATGGCCATATTATATATAGGGGATAAGGGGAGGGAATGATGGACAAATTATATATAGGGGAAGATGAAGTAAAACTACCGTGGTTAAACTTCAAAAAGCTTTGCATTTTTGGGGATTAGTACATCGGGCCAATTATTCTAGTAATTTCAGCGCCTAATTGACCAACTGCTGATAAATAGTCTATACATACCTGCAGCAGAATGGTATGAGGTGTTGCCAACCTCACAAATTTAGACAAAAAAAAAAGAAAGAAATTCTGCGCTGGAGTGCAAGTTCAATCAATTATATTTATTCATACCATTTATTGTCTCAATAAAAACAGCATAAATGGCCAACATGTACCACTTTGGACTCTTATATGCACTGTCCAAAATAAAAACAAATGTAACCACTACTTCTATATATCAAGTAGGAATGTATCCATTACATAACATAAAACATAACAGCTTAAAATATAAAAATTAGCAGCATTCTGTACATAACAATATAATATAAACCTGTATATAGTGTATTGACAGCTTGAACGAGTAAAATGTTCCTCATATCTAGGTGGTTATTCCTAAAAAGCGCAGAATTTCTTTCTTCTTCTTTTTTTTTTTTTTTAGTACATAGGGGTTAGATTGTAGTCCCCATTGATAATTATGGGGACTGCGATCTGTAGCGCTAATAAGCAACTTGCTAGAGATTTCTGTGATGGGGAATTATACAATGCCTCACTCTTCCATCACAGCACATAATTTCTAACAAATGGGAACAGTTTTTTATACACTATATTAAAGGTAGGTGAAAGCTGATTTTTGCGTTACTCATCCATGTAGAACCCCTTGCTTGCTGGTCTCACCTATTCTGTTCCACTATGAGCGGTGCTGCGCTTAATGGTCTGCAGTTTGTGTATTAATATAGGCTTACAAAGGCTAATACACTTGGGGGTCTATTTACTAAGCTGTGTTAGCAGATAAAGTGAACGGTGATAAGGTACCAGCCAATCAGCTCCTAACTGCCATCTCACAGGCTGTGTTTGAAAAAAGACAGTTAGGAGCCGATTGGCTGGTACCTTATCACCTTCACTTTATCTCCTAACACTGCTTAGTAAATAGACCCCTTGATCTATAACCATTAAATTTATTGTAACAATAGTTACAATAGAAAATGAAAATTAATGGTTTCCAGCACCTAGTGCTAAGATCCAGCGGCTGTTGGTAGTCTTCAATTTCAAACACCATTACTGTATCTTACAAATTCCACGGCTAAGCTCACTCTGCTAAAGATAGTGTCATGGGTGCCGGCATGTTAGTGTCATCCAAGCCATGCCCCCACTATACAATGCCTATATTAACGCCATTGTAGGGTGGGGCTACAATGACAATTCAGAGCTGGATTGCGTTATTGGCTCCCCCGGACCACACACTTGTGCTAGGTAAGTGAGCGGCTCCAGGGGTATTTGGGCAGGTAGAGGCCAGCACCGGGAGACTTGGCCACTCTTCCAAGCGGCCGGGAACACATTAATTTTCTCTCTCATACTGCCCCTTTATGTCAGATTTTGAATTAAGTCACCTTTCCAATAAGCTAATCAACATATCTTTCAATATTTACAAATTCTACAGTTAGTATGCGTCATAGATCATCAACTCTGCCCCCCTCATTACAAATATCTGTACATCATTATATTATTATTACCAGTTATTTATATAGTGCATATATATTCCACAGCATGTTTAAAGGTAATATTTGGTCATTTACATTAGTTCATTCCCCAATGGAGCTTACAATCTATATTTCCTACAACATAGTTAGGGCCATGGTGGAAATTGAACCCACAACCTCAGTGCTGTGAGGCAGTAATGCTAACCATTACACCATCCGTGCTGCCCATGACATACAATTCATGCTAATCCGTTCTTAGTAACACCTTTTTTAGGATAAATCATACATTTTTCCAAACTTTTTATTGAACTTCTTTTCTAGCTCAGAAATATTTTTATTCTTCTTACCTGCATTATATATTTGAGAATTTTCAAAAACATTCAGGTCTGGGGATGGTGGAAGCAATAACAAAATCTCAACCTTTCATTCCTGTAGACATTTCATGGTTGTTTTTGAGGGCTGCTTTGAATAACTTCCTTGATGAAAGATCTAACGTCTATTCAGATTCAGGGCCTGACTCAGAGTTGGACACAGTGTCTATTTCAATTGATGTTTTCATTCTGTATAAGCGTACGAGTTGCACTGCTCATGCATTCTGATGGTTACCGCTGGGGGACACAGAATGAATTTGGAAGCAGAGAGACAATTTTAATGGGCATTCCTGGGTGGTAACAAAGGGTGTGGCTAGCTAGGCACTGGCAGGTAGCCGCCATCCATTGTGTTTTTTTTCACAGTTGCACTGGCACTGGCGGGCATGTTCCAAAAGACATTCTGAGTAACCATAGGGATGATCTAGTGTCTGATGGTGCGAGCTATGGTGCTTATAGTGAAAAGCAGCGGATATAAGTCGCAGCCGGTGGGAGTCTCTGTACGAATCCTCCTGCCTGTGGCATTAGCATAAAGACACGGTCACGTTGCATAAAAGGATCACCGTCCACCTCTGAATCAGGCCCCCAATTACTTCAATGGTTCTGGGACATTTTTAGAAAATGTGTCCTGTGTCACTGGCTGCCATACAACGCCAAAACAAAAGTGTTCCACCTCCATGCTCAATGGTGGATATCCTGTTCTTTTCATTATTGCTTCATCTGGTTTTTTTTCCGAAAAAGTAAAACTTCAATTTAATTAAAATACATGTTGCTCTAAAACATTTCTCGATTAACTAAGTAACATTTTTCATACTTTAAAGGTGACTTTATTTATGAGCATGCATGAAAGGTCTCTTTCTGATAGCTTTCATGTAGATCATATTTGTGTCAGCAATGCTGTATTGGGGACCACTGCTCCATTGTCAGCTACACCTTTCGGCAAGTCTGTTGCAGTGATATGTGGTTTCTGCTTTACACATCTGACCAATTTGCAAGTGATTCTATCAAATTTCCTTGGTCTTCTAGATATTGGGTTCATTTTCACTGCTTTCCTTAAATTCCCTTAATGAAGCTTCTGAGAAAGCAGCTAGCAAATTTATTTTAAAGATCTCAGTCAGTTGTTTCAAAAAACCCATGGTTGTTGAGAATGGGCACATCACCCTGAGAGGTTACGAGGGTCAGAATATTCAGCTATTGAAACATATTTATTTAGTTTAATTTAAGGACTAATGCTGGCCATACATGCTACAATTATCGGGACGATCCGCCCGATATCGGCGGATCGCCGCGATAATTGTAGCGTGTGGGGGGGCGACCGAGGGTTAAATATTGCTCGGTCGGGCATGCTGGATTGTCCAGCATGCCCGTCCGATGTGATATTTAGCGGGTAAACTGTCGGCCGCATAGGGCAGTGTATGCCCAGCGCAGCCGACAGACAGACATTTCCTGTGTTCCTTCCTACGGAAGGAACAGGGAAATGTCTCCGCCCCCGGGGGCGGAGCGCGGATGTCGGTCTATACACAGTGAGATTTCTCTCACAGTGTATGCCGGCGACGTCTGCGGCTGGCAGGCTGCCAGATAAAATGTCTGTCGGTCTGACAGGCATTTTATCTGGTAGTGTATGCCCAGCATAACAAGTGATTCAACCTTATAGAAATTTAAAAGAAACAATATTAATGTATCAAAAGGAAGAGTACTAAATGTTTGCACAGGTCACATGTACAGTACATCTTTTGTTTTCGTTAATGTGCTACATTCTACAAATCACTAATAATTATACTGGTCTTTTTTTTTACTCAATTACCTAAATCTACATATGCAGTTAAAATCATTTCACCCCATCAGTACGAAGGATACTGTAACTTGGACATGTTGCCAGACAATATCAACCTGCACTACAGAAATACTAGTAGAGCTGGTGGATGGGGGATTTCACTTAATGTGCCTGATCTCTCCCATCCTAGCATCTACACACCCGGTGGTTCAATAAGTTGAAAAATGGGACTTCTTTTTAAATACTGTCCCCATTTAGTAGTTATTGTCAGGTGATCAGTATATACAATTACACTATACTACAGAAAGTGTTTTGTACACAGGTAGATGGAGGAGAGGTGGCTTTGCTTGGTACACATAGACATTAATATACAGCAAATAATGCAAACAAGTGGATTTATGGTCTTACCTTGTCAAATCCTTTTCTTCGACTCCATAGGGAGCACAGGGATCACTCTTGGTAAAGCCTGGAGAGGGAGAATATGGGCACCAAGTTACTGATTTCTTCCCAGGAGTCACTTGGCTCCCTCTCCACTATACCACAAAAATCATACAGGACTCCAGAGCAACTAAACTCTGGGTCTTTTCAAAGAAAAATGACGGAGAACCTACATCTGTAGATGTGTTCACCGGGGAGAAGTCCAGAAAGCAGAACAACTGGATAAACAACCGCAGTAGGAGAGGAACCGAGACAACTGGGTAGGAACCCAATCGAGATCGCAGAATGGTCCGATCAAAGGAAAAGATCAGAAAAAGGGGAGCAGCATTACAAGACACTCAACCAGACAACCCCCTGTGCCAAGCAAAGGCCAGGAGTATTACAGAATGTCTCAGGAAACCAATGAATGAGCCAATCGCACCACAAACTAGGAATCAAGGACTCCTAAGCGAGCCTACGGAAGAGTCCCAAGAAACCCAGAAGGTTCAAAAGCCAGCTAGTAAGAACAAATGGTGAAAACATAGAAAGGACACAGTGAAAAAGACGTCTGAACTTCAGGTAGGCGCGGAGCAGATGTTGAAGCAAAACAGGTCGGAAACCAGTATCCCTTGGAAGAGAGCCATAGGCCTCAATGCGCAAAGAGAAGATTTAACATAGCCGGAATTGAATTGGGGAGGAAGCTCCCAGCTAAATTCCTAAGGAGGTCCTCCTATGTTGTAGGATGGGTGACAAGAGCCACTCTGGCAAGTGAGGTGGGCCAGAACCTGATAGAACTACAGGCTCATAGGCAAAGAACTGGCTGTTGAGGAAGACACATTGAAGCACCGACTGAAAGGCTGAAGGAGTTGTGTCCTACGGTCCCCGTGTAGAGACTGCCACAATACCTCTGGAATGACCAATAGGGGAGCTTTGAGAACTCAAGAGCTGAAACAATCACTAAAAATCATGGTCATGTGAGACATCATAATCGTGATGTTCCTCAGGCCCCCATATCAGAAGACAGTGAAAGGCGTTAGTGCCCTGAATGACCTGGCAGCCCACTGTTCCAGGAGAGCTGTGGGAAGGAAGGCTGCCTACAGAATCATAAAATTATGCTCGTCCAACAGGGAGAGCAGCTGACCATGTCAAAGGAACTGCAACTGAGAGCGCCACATGATGGCTTATGTGGGCAATGGGAGTCACACCGTAGGGCCCACCAGGACCGGACGATGCTGGAGGAAAGGTAGAATCAGACTGAGGGTTCTGAAATCCTCCAGAATAGCAGTAACAGGCTTGCATGAGCCGCCCATGCATTGGTGGTGAGAAGGAACCCTGTCCTGGATCCCAAAGGGAATGGAGCATGGTGATAGAACCTGCGACTGTCACATGCTGATGATGTGAAAATCTGTGCACTAGCGCTTTTGAGCCACCACAAAAAAGGGGCGACCGCTTGTATCCTAAAACGCAGACTGGACGTATGACATAGGGACGAAATTTCCCTGTGAAGAGGCAGGGAAAGAAACAGTGTAGTAACTATACGCCGACAAAGGGAAAGAGTAGAGAGCCCAAGATCTGCCAGCAAGAGTGTAAGAACACTTCAAACACCTGGAGAATTCGTAGTGGGAATTGAACCCATTACCTCAGTGCTGAGAGGCAGTAATGCTAACCAGTACATCATCTGTGCTGGTAGGGACTTCAGAATAGAGAGGACGGTAACCAGAAGACCCTTAGACTGATGGCAGGGAGGAATACTAACAGAATCTTGGAATGCAGCAAAGTTCTTCCCCAAGGGGAAAAGTTTCCAAGTAATATCCATCTGTGGGACCACCGAAGATCTCCTTGAGGTAGATCGATATCCTGCGACTGGGCCCTGAAGAGCAGCTTGAGAGGAGCTGCCATGATCCTCATGAAAAACACAAGGGGCCTACCATAATAGTGACACCGGAAAATGAAAGTAATTGTAGTGCAGAGCACCCCTAGGAAGTGCTGGTGACTGATTCATCTGGCAATATGTAAAAGGATGCGCTGAAACACTCTAATCTGAGCTAATGATAGACCCCCTGTGTCCTGGCCGGCATGCCAGATCCCGGGGCCAGAGAATTCTGGAGTCCCCGCTAGCACTCATAAACTGAGATTGGGCTGAAAAAAGCAGTCCGGCATCTGATCAGGAAGAGACTAGCAAGTCACTTGCACCTGCAGAGACAAGGACCTGGATAATAACCGCAGAGGACCGAGGGGAGCGAACAGAGTCTCCCAGAGGGGAGTGTTTAGGTAACCCGATAAGGTCTAAATGAGTCCCTTATGGACTCAACCCCGGACTGTACTGGTCCACAGACAGGAACACTACTTTGTGTCAGAGGTGGGATCTGAACCCATGTCTCCAGAAGACTCAGTGCCGTAGACCCTATGGTCAAGTGGAAATACACCCCAATCTGTGGCAAGAGATATGCCAACTGAATGGCTCAGTAAGGCCACCTACTCCAGGGCCCAAGGTCCATAGAGGAGGAACTTCTTAATTTAGAATGTAGACGGCCTGTACAAAAGGCCAACGATGTAGGCGGGCACTACCTAGAGATGGTCTTCTACAACGCTGTACCACGAGGACTCTCTTGAATACAGAAGAGCCTCTAAATACCTAGAGTCTGTGACCACTTGCCAGAGAAGCCTACAGTATCTGGTATTCAAAGGTGGTCTCCCATTCAAGTACTAACCAGACCTGACCCTGCTTAGCTTCCGAGATCAGACAAGATCTGGCGTGTTCAGGGTGGCGCTTAAGAGGCTAATATGGCAATTTCAATTACCTCTTATCAACTAGTTAGCAATCAGACCGCACTGTCCTGTCGGGCATCTGCCCAACAGCCTCTAGACTTTGTGCTCAAGCAAAGCGAGGGATGCACCTTATACTAGATCTTTCTGGGGAAACTATAGAGCTGCTCTAGATAGCAGATCTAACAAGACAGGTAAAGGGAGAAAACCGGGAATCTTAGTTCGTCACTGGTAGTGGATAAACTAAAGGAATTGCTTAGATATGTAGAAGACTCCGCTAGGAGGTCCTCAAGCTACCTAAAGGAAGGAAGTTCCCTTATCCTAACCTGATCTTGGCCAAAGGCCAAAAAGCGCTCCCAGTGCTGTAAAGCCTGAATAGGCCTGTACTAAGCCATGAAAGGCAATCAGGGGGCTGAATGGAAAACACCTCACAACCACAGGATACATACATACAATCAGCAACTCCTGTATGGGGTAAGTAAAGGAATGTTGCATCTACTAAGACTTGACAGCAGGTGTGATCATCCTTGTAGGACGGAGACCTGCATACTAGCCATGTTCTAACTGATCGGGAGTTGCAAACTGGTAAGTAAACATTCACATTATCTGTAGTCTGTTACGGCTTCCTTTACTGGTAGCCCTAGTCAAAGGAACCTCACACAGCATAGCATTGAAACACCGGGCCCGAGACCTGTGATAGGGATTCCTCTGCCATCGTGGTTTGAGAACACAGACTTGTGGAGAAAGTACATTAGTACACAGCTCTAAAAAAAAGGTTCAACAGCTACTTAAAACATGAGCACCCACCTCCCTGGTTGCTTCAACCTTGGAAGCCGTTTAAAGCAATCCAATGGTTTTCCCCCACACAAAAGTTATAAAAAACAGTGATGTGTATACGGGGCTGTGCCGTGAATGAGAAAGCGCCACAAATAGAGAAATAAGTGGGGCTAGGGAAAAAACTCCTGTCATGCAAAGCAGTGTCAGAATGTAAATGCTACACCTGGGGCACGAACCTAGTAACGCACAGATTACGGTCACAGACCTTACATATGGAGCCATTTTTACGTTTTATTAATGTACTCAAATAAACACATTCATAGAAAAATGTTCAAATATAAAGTACCTCAGCCTGCACACATAATTCAAGGAACAGAAGTAATGGACAATAACAGTGCTCAACAAACCGGTTCGTATAGAGCAGGAAGGAGTTAAATGTAATAGCGAGGAATAAATGGAGTCAGAAGCCCGTACTCTCTGGATCCTGCTGAAGCATGCATTTATAAAATGGCTGCCAGCATAATTGCTATAAGAGGTGAGAGAGTGAGGAGGAAGCACCCTGGGACAGGCTGCCTGCAGGAGAGAGCGTGCCCAGGAGTGGGGGAGGGGCTAACCTGATCATTACTGCTAGTAAGCGGTGTCCTGTTCCCCCGTACCCTGGTGGTCTAGTGTAAGGAGCAAGGACACCCGGACCTACACTACCAACACCACCGTTGGTGGTGTCACCAGCGGTGAACAGCCGCAAGCATACAGCTCCCTGCAAGCAGGGGTAGTTGAAACCGTGGTGACAGCATCCTATTGGAAACCCTTCACTGCTCGCTCATATTAAAAATAAAAAAACAGGTACTGGGGGCCACTTTAAAGCAGCCCCACAAACAGGTGCCTCTGCTCGGCACCAAACTTAAAACTGCTGGCCAGTGGCTGGGTATAGTGGAGAGGGAGCCTGGTGGCTGCTGGGAAGAAATCCGTAACTATCTGGTGCCCAGATTCTTCCTCTCCAGGCTTTACCCAGAGTGATCCTTGTCCCAGCTAGTGGAGGAAGAAAAAAAGCTAAATTATAAGCACTTATTTGACCACCCAAAAATATAATATAGGAAAATGAACCTGTACAAATACTTTCTGACAAGTATTCACTTTAAGAAGATTATGACATTGCCTGAAGCACTGAGGAGTGTTAAACACACTTCTAACACGATGTTTAAAACATCTGTATATGGAATGGGATTCAAATCCTGACGGCGGATGCCCAACAGGATCAAGATCCCAACTGGTACCCTAACCTCCCCTGCCACCTCCCCTAACCCTCCCTTAGTGGTGCCTAACCCTAACCTCCCCCCCAAACCTAACCCCGCTAGACTCCCTAAACCTAACCCTCCCCCCCGCGGTTAAAGCGAAGGGAGCCCCGGACTTACCTTCATTCGGGATGGCGTCCTTGGCATTCCGGCATTGGGATTATGATTAAGAAGGATGTCCCAGTGGTTTTGAACCAAGTACCTACATTTATACCTTAAAATAGGAATTTTCCCCAACTATTCACATGCTCAGGAGGTGGTGAAAAAAAAATTGCATTAAATCCTATGAGAATAAAGGAGCATACACACGGTACGATCTGTACCACTGACTTGAAAGATATCTTTCATAGATATCGTTCAAAGATATCTTTCAGTCAGTCATCCTGCCACATATCTGAACAGGCAAAGTTGACAATATCGTCCAGATTGGCCTGCATGTACGGACGATCATAGATATCTTTATCGTTCATGCAGGAGCGCGCATCGTTGGTCACTCACTGAATTAAAAATGACAGATATGAATGATATATCGTTCAACGATATCGTTAATATTCTAACGATATATCGTCCCGTGTGTATGCACCTTTATCGTGGGTTAACTTCACTTGTAAATAAATTGGGCAATAACCAAAACTGAAAACTTTTCACTCAAAAACGGGTTATCGCTCCTAATTAAATTCCCCAATAAATATTGCATATAGTAAAAAATTTGGAATAATATTTCCACTTTCCATAATAATAATGAAATTGAACTTAGAAACTAATTCAAACAGTAATGTTAAAGGTACATAAAGATCATAAAGCCGACAGAAAACAGCAGTAGTAGAATCAGTGAAGATTTGCAATAAACCTAAAAACACTAAAATAAAAAAAATTAAAAAAAGTATATAATTAAACAATTTCTCTATTTGGTAAAAATGTCAGCAGCAGAAACAGCTTGAAAATGTTGTACAACGTATTGATTGTCTGCATAAGTTAGGCTACTGAAATTAATATAAGTCTCCATTCCAGAGGTGAGGCTATTGAAATAAATATGTCTCCATTCCATTAAAATTCTGCGTTTTGCATGTTAAATCTTTTGGCTCCTTTCAAAGTCTTACGGTTCAGCTTTCTTGAGTAGGCCAATTACACCAACAGAAATCCTAGACAAAAGTGTGGCAAGCAGAATAAAAGAAAGATTAAGTAGTAAAAAAAGCAAGAGGATAGAGCCGATCAAGTGAAGCCTGCTCTGAATTGTTACACTTTACCAAATGCATCATTAGGTTGATTTGCAGATATTCTGTGAAAAGTTTTCCAGAAAGCAGTTAACCATTACTGGTAACTATTGGAAATTTATAACAGCCATATTTATTTCCAGCTACCAAATCAAATATAAAGTTTTATGGGCTTTCAATGGTACATTGGGATAATAGTGTATGCATCTGTATGTAATAACCAGAACTCACACAGAGCAGGTAATTTGTTATAACTTTCACTTATGTATGAAGTGTGCAGTGCTATTCTGTAAAATATTTAGGTATCTGTGTGTCTGATGTCGAAATAAAGGAAACAAATAGTTAATTGCATTGAAGGATTATGATATGTTGGAAACCATAAAGGTTACCACTTATACGAGGTTTGGCTATTAAATAACGAGACTGTACTTGTAAAATGGAAAGGGGGAATATTGACCTGGACTATACAGTTTCACCCCTCTCGCACAAATAGTTTGCTGTCACACAGCATTCAAAGAAGTTGTGTTTTTCCTGTGTGTCGCAAAAATACTTAATTCAAAAGTAGAGCAATGTGTCAACTTAAATTTTTTAGTTAAACTGAACAAAACGTCTGAATCTTTCCATATGCTAACTGAGGCTTAGGGGGCAGATTGTTTGTTTTGTGCACGTGTGTTTGAGTGGCACAAAAGATTTAGTGACAGTCCTGAGGATGTCGAAAATGATGAATGTTCTGGAAGGCCTTTGCACATCAAAAAAAAATATAAAAAGGCGGAAAAAATTTAGAAAATTGTTCAACTTGACCATGGACTCATCGAATGATAAAAGAAATGGATAACATCAACAAAGAAACGGCTAGGCAAGTTTTGCATCAAGATCTTAACATGACAAAAGTTTGTGTTAAGATGGTCCCACAGCTTCTTACTGCTGAGCAGAATGAAAATCAAAAGCAAATTTGTACAGACATTTTGACACAAATCCAAGCAGATTATAAAGTTATTACCTGTGATGAAACTTGGATTTTTCAGTACAATCCTGAGACAAAACGCCAGTCCACGCACTGGAAAACACCATCATCACCAAGAATGAAGTACAGTAAGCACGTCAAAGCAAATCCAAAGTCAGAGCCATGTTAATTGTTTTCTTTGATATCAAGGGTGTTATTTTGGAAGACTGGGTACCAGAAGGTGCAACAGTGAATTAATATTACTACAAAAATGTTCTAGCAACTTTGCGAGAAAGAATCAGAAGAAAGAGGCCAGAGTTGGAAAAATGGTTTCATCCTCCATCAGGACAACGCAAAAAACCCCATACAGTTTTTCCTGTAAAGCAGTTTTCGGCTGAGAAACAGACTGTAGTGCTAGAACACCCACCAAACTCGCCATACCTAGCACCATGTGACTTCTTTCTTTTCCTTAAAGTCAAATCTGTACTCAAGGCAATATGTTTTGCATCAATTACTGAGGTAAAGAAGAAAGCGATGTTGAGACAGCTGACAGATAATGAGTTACAGCAAAGCTTTGACCAATGGAAAATAAGAATGCAGCTGTTTGTGGATGCAGAAGGGGAGTACATAGAAGAGGAAGAGAGTTAAAATGCACTTAATATAATTAATGATAAATTATAGCATCAATCTCGTTATTTAATAGCCACACCTCGTACATGATGGGTCACCTTAGTCGTGCTTTATCGGCCAGTGGCCACATCCAGAAGCATGGGGTCATACACGACATCTTCTGATCTGCCATGCAGCACGGCAAAACAGAAGATGACTTATACGAACCGCTGGAGAACGCAATCAGGCGTATACACTGTATGATCCACACTATATGTCGTTACAATTTGCCTGGAAACGACATAGTGTGCCAATATTGCTCCAATATGCACCCACCCTAACTCTGCTGGTGCTTGGGTTATTTTTCTTAGGGGGTGGGGGACGCAATTCATGCTAATAATAATCATCTGCGCAGATTTTTGCATCAGGTTTCGAAAATCCAAAAGACACAAGATAGTCTCCAGCTCTAATTGTGCCAAAATTAGATAAACACACTTCATTCCCTCCACAAATATAGAGTATTGTCAGATACAGCATCATTTGCATATGGAGCTATTGGTACGCATCTTTGGTGTATGGAGAGTGGAATTTAAAGAAAACCTTATGATCAACTACTGCATGAGGCCTTTTTATTTTCAATTTCAAAATTGAATACACAGATAGACATAAGAAAAACAGTTTTTACCCCATTCCCGATTAATTCTATTTTTGCATATTGGTCACACAATTGTTTCAGATCTTCAAACAGAATTTAATATAAAACAAGACAACCTGAGTAAACAAATACAGATTTAAAATGATAATTTAATCTATTGAAGGAAAAAAGTTATCAAACACCTATATAACCCATGTGAAAAATTGCCTTCTCTAAAACTTTTTTGCCACCATCAGCAGCAACAGCTGCAACCAAACGCTTTGGATAACTGGAGTCTTTCACATCACTTTAGAGGAATTTTGGCACACTCTTCTTTGCAGAATTACTTTAATTCAGCCACACACACTGGAAGGTTTTGAGAATGAACTGACAATTTAAGGTCCTGCAACAGCATTTCAATTGGATTCAAGCCAGGACTTTGACTAAGCCACTCTAAAACCTAAACATTTTTTGGGGGGTGGTTTAGAGTTAGACATTCAAAGGTGCACTTGTTCTCGTGTTTAAGATCGTTGTCTTACTTCATAACCCAATTGTGCTTGAGTTTCAAGTTACTGACTGATGACTGGACATGCTACTCAAATTTTTACGGTAGAGAGCAGAATTCACGATTCAGTCAATTATGGCAAGGCACCAAGGATTGGAAGCAAAAATTATCACACTACCACCACCATGTTTGAATGTTAGAATTATATTTTTATTGCAGTATGCTGTGTTGGCTTCACGCCAGATGTAACTGGACCCATGCTTCCAAAAAGTTACATTTTTGACTCATCAGCCCAGATAATATTAGCCCAAAAGTCTTGGAGGTTATCGATATGTGTTTTTTTGGCGAATGTGAGACAAGTTATATTCCTCTTGGTTAGCAGTGGTTTTCGCCCTGCAACTGTCCCATGGATACCACTTTTGCACAGTCTCTTTCTAATGGTGGAATCATGAACGCTGACAAGGCCTGCAGTTCCTTAGATATTTTTCTAGGTTCTTTTGTGACTTCCTGGATGAGGCACTCTTGGAAAAATCTTGGCAGGTTGGCAAGTTCTGGGCAGATTTAAAGTTTTATCCATTTGAAGCAAAAAATATCTCATTGTGGTTTGCTGGCATCCCAGAGCCTTAGATATGGCTTTGTAACCTTTCCCAGACTGTTATATTTCAATAACTTTCTTACTCATCTCTTCTAGATTTTCTTTTAATCGCGACATACTGTGATACTTATTGAGACCTTTTAGCCAACTCAACATTGTTGGAAACTTTCTATTTGAGTGATGCTTGAGGGCTGGAAGTAATCAAGACTGATTAGGTTCAATTAAACTAGACACAATTACTAATTCAATTTGGTTATAATTGGTTAAATGATTAAAGGCCCCTAAACATCTGCGACGGATCGCTGCGTTCCTGCAACCTGTCATCGCAGGATTGGTGAAATACAACATGTTGGAATTCACAGATATGACGATCACACATCGTTGGAAATTTAACATGTAGAATTTCACCGATCCTGCGACAGATTGCGAAACATCGATGGCCGCCGGTCGGCGTTTCCGATCTGATCGCAGGATCGCGAGATCGGATGCCTGATGTATGGCAGCCTTAACTAAGGGGGCAATTACCACTTCACACAGAGCCAGTTGGTGTTGGATAACTTATTTCCTTCAATAAATGAAATGATCATTTAAAAACTGTATTCTGTGTTTACTCAGGTTGTCATTGTATATTCAATTTAGTTTGAAGATCTGAAACAATTAGTTGTGACATATATGCGAAAATAGATGAAATCAGGAAGGGAGCAAAAACTTTTTCATGCCACTGTAGATCGATAGATGTAGAAATTTTAAAATAGTAACCGGAAGCAAAGCAGAAGACAATTAGCCACAGGTGTGAAGACATATATGATTGTTGCTTTACATCCGGGGTATGCACGGGGGCAGAATTAGCAGAGGTGCTGCTCATGGATTGTACCAGATCCGGCCGCAATAAAGGGTTCCGCAGTTGTCGGCATCATCTAAGGTAATAAAAAGTCACTTAATACGCGGACAGCGGGTCGTAACAAAAAGAGAGGAGGCAGTCTGACTGGAGGAGATGTAACATTGATTTTTCAGTGATAAAAAAGCGTGGAAGATCTTAAAAAAAAAAAAAATAGCTGTGGTCGATACACAGGTTCGGTGCAATTTGAAGAACCCTCAGATAGGTAGTTTCATCTCACCGGGAAGCCGAAGGATGGAATCCCGGCCATCGGCTTCCCGACTGTCTAATCCCGGCAAGGAGTTAAAAGACAGGCATCGAAATCCCGACGCCTGTCATTTACCTAAGCCGGGAGACCGACACTCTACTCTACTTACCGATCGAAGGTAAGCCAAGCGTGGACAGCCACGGGGTGGAGGGGAGATATAGGTTTAGGGTTCCCGGGGAGAGATTTAGGGTTAGGCAACCCCTCGGGAGTTTAGGGTTAGACTAGGGGAAGGGAGGGTTAGGTACCCCTGGGAGGAGGTTAGGGTTAGGCACACCCCCGGGGGAATTGGGTTTAGGCGGTGGAGAATGGGGGGTTAGGTTTAGACACTTAGAGGTGGAATTAGGGTTAGGCACTTGGGGGGGGAGGTTAGGGATAGGCACCCCTAAGGGAGAGTTAGGTTTAGGGGGTAGAACAGGATAGGAAATACTTACCTTAGGACAATCGGGATTTTCACTGCTGCCAGGATGCCGCTGTTGGGATTTGAACCACCGGCCATCAATCATACTGAATCAGTCTCACCAATGAAACATCAAACTATCATATTTACAGTCATTTTGTAGCCAAAATAGCAGATATTAATGTGAACACCCCATATCAGATAACACAGGTCTGTGAAATTTAAGGCATTGAAAGCTTTTTTAATAATACTTTTATATTCATAATTATACTCCTGTGTACATCAAGAAATAGTATATTAAAAAAAAATTACCTCACATGGTTACTTACATACTCTTATATACATTTTTAAGAAAAAACAAGAAGTTGAATTGTTTTTGATATATTTATTGTGAAATACGAAGTTTAGATGATATCACTGTATTTTTGTATTAATTACATAATAAAATAACAATAAAATCAAATAATAGAAACAAAACCATAATTATTGAAAAAATCGTTAATATCTTGTTTTTTTCTGTCTACAAACTTCGTTTTGTAGCTTTTCGCTTATAAGTTTTTTCTGTGATGTCTCTGTGTATCATCTTTAACGTCTTGGTGAAACCGTTCACCCTGTTCTTCACTTAGTCTCCGAGATTATTTGGGGAATGCTCAATATGGGAATTAAAAAAATGGACCTTTAAACTAATATTGCAGCCAAGGTTTCTGGAACTATTAAGCATTCCCCTGACAAAACTGTGTTTCACCTTCGCCAGTTCACCTTGCAGTTGTAGTTGTGTGCATGCAATGTTCCTTTAAATAGTATGGGGTTTAGGCCCTTTGTAAATTTCAGCTCCATGACCATGTGGACCTTAATCTGGCACTGGACGGGGGGAAGTTTTATGACGAGAACTTAAATGCAATGTTCATATACTACCGACTGAATTAATTTAAGACAATGTTTTATAATCAATGTAGGCAGAATACATTACTTTAAATAATATGAAAAAAAAAAATAACATTTCATAAATACACGTTTTGCAGAAAAACGTGATGTGATATGCAAAGTCGGGAGTCATTTTCGTGTTCAGTAGCCAAAAATCTAAAAGTATCACAAATTCGTTATAAAAGCTTTTTCATCGCAGGCCTATGTAATCACAGTCTACTGATCCTTCCAGCAGGACAATGTACCAGGTCATCTGAAGCTGGTTCCATAAACATGACAATTAATTCAGTCTGCTCCAATGGCTTTTACAGTCACCAGATCTCAATTCTACAGAGCATCTTTAAGATGTGGCGAAAATGGAGACTTGAAGCATGAATTTACTGCCTACAAAGCAGGTGTTGGATGATAACATGTCAACATGGACAAGAACAACTATTTTATCCTATAAGTGAGTATCACAACATTAAACAATAGAGACAGGAGGCATTGAGGAAAGTGGAGAGTAGCACTAAATGTTGTAACAGCCATGCAAGTTTGTAGGCCGCTATGGGAAAAACCTGTGTGGTGCTGCATTTAGAGCAGCGGTCGCCAACCCGTCGCTCGTGAGCCACAATCTGGGTAACTCACCTTGTAGCACGGCGGGGTAACTTGCCTTACAGCTCTACCTCACGGTGTGCAAGCCGGGCATAGGACGTGCCTGTCACGCGGCGTGGCAGCTGTCACTGCATGACAGACACTACTAACAGGCTCGCCGCTGACCGGGCACTGTTTGGTGGGAGTGTGGTACCAGGTGGGAGTGTGGGACCAGGACATCCACTGTCCCATCTGCATAATCTATCCAGCAGCACCCTGCCCCACCTGACAGCTTTCAACATGCATCAGAGGTACAGAATGGGCACTTTGAAAAGAGGGTGTGAGACCATAAAGTGAATGGAGATATAGTCCCAGCCAATCAGCTCCCAACTGCCATGTTACAGGCTGTATTTTATCTCCATCCAAAGCTTAGTAGCTTTATCACTGTATTAATAAATGCAATAAATGTAATAAATGTTTTTCTATGACAAATTTGATTAGCCAGATTTTAGCTTTCAAAAATAAAATGTGGCTCTTCAAGTCTAATTTTCTCAAGTTAGCTTCCTCCCCAATTAAGGTTGGAAACCACTTATTAAAACTGTTATTCAAAATTAAAACATTTTTTATAAAAGTCAAACAAACCCATTTTAGCCCATTAATAATGCACTTTTAGCTGCAGACACAACATTTAAAATTTACAGCAGCTAAAGTACTGTACACATGTAATGCCATGGGAATGGTGGATGTATGTCTACATCAGTGTAATAAAGAATAGAATGTACTCACTCAAAGGAGCATACAAGAAAACTCGGGGGGAGGGGGGGAGAGATAGTGGTCTTTATTGCGCCCAATCAGATTCTGCTATTGTTCTAGTGAAGCTTAGAAGAAAAAAAAAAGCAACAGCATTTTTTATTTTTTTTGCGCCATTTTTCAGAAATGGTCAGCCAAGTGGTGACAGTGTTTCCAAAACATAGAAGGGAGTTAGGTCTATATGGTAAAAGTTGCTATGAGCCACATACCAAGATTCATCATACAGGGAGGCTGTGGTAGCCATTGAACCCTTAATATCCAGTTTAGAATGGGTATGAAATACCGCCGTCAGCGGTAGCCCGACAGGAGCAGAGTGCGACGCAGCGGAAGCCCGACATCGCTGGAAATCCCGATCGTGGATAGGTAAGTATCCACTAACCTAACCCCCCTAACCCTCCTTAGGGGTGCCTAACCCTAACATCCCCCCCAAGTGCATAACCCTAATCCCCCCTCTAAGTGCCTAACCCTAACCACCCCCTTCCCCGCTGCCTAAACCTAAGTCCCCCGGGGGGGTGCCTAACCCTAAGTCCCCCCCGGGGGTGCCTAACCCTAACCCTCCCTCCCCCTAGCCTAACCCTAACCCTCCCGGGGAGGTGCCTAGCCCTCCCGGGAGCCCTAAACCTAACCCTCTCCGCTCGCGGCGCCCGGCATCACTACGATCGTGATGCCGGGCGCCAGTCTCCCGGCATCGGGGAAATGCGGGCGTCTACATCTAGACGCCCGCCATTTCACCCATGCCGGGATAAGACAGTCGGGAAGCCGGCTGTCGGCCGGCTTCCCGATTGCTTCCCTCCAGTTTCGATACACCAGTTCAGATCTCTAGTGAAATGCGGCTTAGGAAGCAGTCACTCCCTGAATGCTTAAAGCCATTTCAGGAAGCTGGATAAAAAGTATTCCCACTTAGGTCCAATGGTTTATACATCAACGATTTCCGATATCCTCCTCATCTAAGCATGGTACATGTGACAAGAACTACTGTACTACACTCACCAATAGACCCCTACCAGAATTTATTAAAAGGGTTTGGCCAGGAGGAGTTAACCAAGGGGACACCCTAATATACTACTATATCTAAAAAAATCTTTCTTTACAATAATGACATAATAAAACAAAAAGGATAAAACTATCAACACTGTGTAATTTGAGCAGGTTAACATTTGCATTAACCACTGGAAAATCATCCAACATTAGTAGTGCTACATTCCAGCATGCAATGTACGCATGTTTTGCTAAAATGTCATACAGCAGAACAGACACTGTATACTGCTCATGCACCTGTTATTTACATATGAATCTTTTTTTCTCAGAGTGAGATGAAGCAATGCTTTGGAGATTCAGAGCTGATCTTGGCAGCACACATTTAAGTGTTACTGTACAGATACACACTTGAGAAAAATATTACATTAATATGCATTATAAGGTCCTCAACAGAATAAGCCACGGAGTAGCACTGGTTAGTGATCCATCACTGCCTGAATGTTGCTAGTCCCGAGATCCTGATTACAACACTAACTAGCACCAGAAACCTTTAGAAGGATGTCCCTATGGCTACAAAACATTAATTATCTAGACAAAGCAAAAAGGCACATTCTTCTTATGTATTTGTGGCAAAAATAAGTTTAATAAGATTTGTAATATTAAAAGGTATTGATTTTTCATAAACGTCAGTAAACAGAAGTCTATGTGTTTTTACTGAATACATCTGGCAAAAAAAACGCAAAACAAGTGCATTCCTATGTACAACCCCCCCCCCTCCTGAAAACAAAAAACTAAGATGTACTAAAATATATTGGGCACCAGATGTTGGCCATCCGTCAGGTTGAATAAATTATAGAATCTGCCTAGAATATTTATAAATCTCCCATTTAGATGTGATTTTGCCCTGTAGGACTTTTAGTGGATTAAAAAGTACCGACTGCAAAAACATCTGTCTCTGTCTGTAGTATTCCTGTTTCTGCCAAAAAAACAATCTTGTGGGGATCACTGAGAGATTTGTAGATGAAAGAAGCGTATGTTTTTACAAATAAACCCGAAACTAGAGCATGCCATGCAATGGACTATTACCTCTAGTAAAAAAAAAGGTGTAAAAAGAGGTCCCATTTTCATGGATAAAACCAGTTAAGTAGGGTATATTAAGCGACAGGAAAGTAAAAAATAGCACCGATTACTAAATGCCAAATGAATCCTTAGAAGAAAATATAAAGTGCTAGTCCATATAAAACTAAAATACCATTTTTAAAAGTATACATTTGCATTAATGTCGAAACCTGAGAAATAAGTTTGCCATTCATTGAAGAAGACATGAAAAATATGCACAGTGTTTTAATGCCTATTATTATTACTATCTTTAATTTATACAGATGTGTACATATACATAATAGCCTGAATTGGCGCACCAAGGATTTTGCGACTTAGCCTCACCATGCAACTTTTTCTTAAAATGAGACTTTATCCTGCTATGTTATACCAATTCCTTTACAATAAATATACTAATCCTAAGTACCTAAAAAACAATAAGCAAATATGTATGTGACTAAGCCGCAAAATTCTAGAAAAAAAAAACACAACCACAGGAACTACTATCAGTGGTGGAGCTTTTAGGTTGCGCCAGGCTCCTCACAACATATGGCGCAAAAATGATGGGCGTATGGGGACACATCTCTATGACAACACAAGGGTTCCATAGCATCGTCCACAGGGGGTGAAAATATAAACATTTAGATGGGTACAGATTAGTACATATTTTTACAAATATACATAAATAGTTGTTCTCAAATTACATAACTATGCTCTAGAAACATTTCATTTACAAACTACTTGAGCTCTTGACCAAAGAATACATACCTAACCTGAATGTTTTGTGTGGTGTAAGATGGGTAGATCCCTTAGTAAAAAGTTTAATTAGGCTAGGTTTTCTTTAACAGCCAAATGTCTTGATAAAAAGCTGCATCTCCGTTCATGTTCCAGCCTTACAAACCATGATTGGCCACAAAGATACTTACACATTACACAGAAATGCCACAATAGCTAAATAAGAGTATAAACCAAAACTACCATTTCTACAGGTGGGTACAAACCGGACCGATAAATCTGCAGATCAACTGATCCACAGATATATTTGCAGATTGTGCATAACATATGTTCTGCATACAGACTGCCAATCATCACAACTTGGCAGACATTTATATGCGCCCGCCCAGTTGAACTGTCAATTACTGCCGGCTCGTGCAGCAAGTGTACGGACGGTCGACTGACCGCCCGTACAAACAGCACGATGCACCAATATAACTGCAGATATATTGGGCATCGGTTGTGCAGCATTGTTCACAGACATATCGGTGGTACACACTGGCCGACGCACGCATGATATATCAGCCATTCAACTGAACGGCCAATATGTCAGCAAGTGTGTACCTAGCTTAAGTGACTATGCGACTGCAGGTGTATCTGTATGCGAAATGCTACGTTACAGTCTCAAAGCCACTCACACTGACTCAGTTGCCCTGAGCGTCTTTTTGTAAGGCTTTTAAAATTCAAACAAGTCTTATTTATAAAGTGATGCGAAAAGGATGCACAAGCAGCTTCTGATGATTAAAATGATATGCTGCATGCCTATATTCTGTGTGCGACTACGGGTCACACCACCGCATGGCACAACTAGAATGGCTGTTTAATGCATAAGGAAGTAAGATGTATGTGGACGCATATGTATACTCTAGAGACCGGTCAAACTGTTTTCAACATTAGTAATATTTTTTCTACTACACTCCTGGCAAATTGTAGAGGATTTACATAAACTAAAGCATTAATAAAGTGTTATAATGCATTAAATTAGAAGTCGTCTAGAAATATGTAAATTAATTTCACGGTAATTAAAAAAATAAAAGTATTTCAAATTCTTTAAATAGCATTCTCATAAAAAAACTAGACATTTTACTTGAAACAGAAAATTATTAAAAGTCATTACCTACTTACATTTTAACCATAAATAATATTTAAAACAGAATAATTTTTATTAACAATAAAATATATTTTTTTAATTCTTCATCCATTGTTAAACTTCCTGCTGTTATAGGATATGCTGATTTGGCATATAACAGAAGACACTACAAGATACTAATGGGTAGTACTACTGCTACTTCTGAAAGTGCAGACTCAGCTCACCACTGATAGAACAGCTGCCCAAACTAAAGAACACTTGCCTTGGGAGGAAATCCATCCTACTGACTATAACAGGGGAGACAAGTGTCTGTGATCAGTTGGAGGCATGTACTAAGATGCATAAATAACATTGTTCATCTTGTAAAATTAAATTGTTGGGGTCAGTTTTCTAATTCTTACCTTGGCAGCACTAAAGTATTTATTTGAATCAATTATCTTTAATGCTGCTGTTCAACTGACAGTTTAGAAAGGCAAAAACGTATGTAGGTTAACAAACACAATATTGATGCGTTTGGTGACTTATTTGAGCACAGCAATTATTTCAGTAATAATCTTCCTGTTAAATGCAAAGCAAAGAACATTCCTTACCTTAGCCATCTGCTTGCTGATTTGAAGTCTTTGGTGTGTCAGCTGCAGTTCAGCTGCTAGTTTTATTTTATCTTTTTTCATCTCCTTCGTAGAAGCAGTTACAGCCTGTTTACCCCTCTGCAATACGGATACTTGGTGTTGTAAGGATGCAATCCTTCCCAGCAATGACGTCCAGGAAGTGCCAGGGCAGGTTTTCTGCTTATTCTCTTTTCGTACTAAATATATCAAAACCAAACTTTTAATATTAAATGCACATTTTATTATAACTGCAATATTTTATCATTTCTTTTTATTCGTTTTAACTAATGTACAGTATTATTCACCTAGTACTTCGATTTTTAAACAGGGGCTAGATCACTTCTAGGTTCCTACAGATTGTGAGATCAGCATAGATAATAGAATAACCAACAGAATGCCTATTAATGTTACAGTAATCTAAACAGAACCAAGAAAGTGATGTCTGTACACAGAGTATTATAATTATGCACACAAATTGTATTAGTTCTGGTTGAAGCTATGGAACACTAACACTCTCTAAATGATCCACATGTTTACTTCTAAATACTTCCAGATTTTTTTTTTTACAGTTTATATATCCATATCTGAAAGTTCACTTTTAATAAATTAGATTTCGCTTACAAGCTACACTTTATTATCTCTCTTCCCCTGCATGTTCAACTCTTATCTGTGACTTGAGAATTAGACACAAGCAATTACATTTTGGGGGGTTTGAGTATTCCTGTATATCATTCTGAGCCTTTGAAAGAGGCTATAAAACTGCTCTTCGCTATCATATGCATATCCTCAGACGAAGATCTCAAAAACAGCATTCTCCATGTTCATGTTGTGAGCTCCAGTTGTGTGTTCAGGTCATAATCTATCAGAAATGTGGCAGAATCGTTATGGGTGTTCCTAGGCGGTGGCAAATAGTGCAAGCAAACATTTTCTGTTCAGTGGGAGCGTTATGGGAGTGAGTGTCAATGCAAGTGGCTGCGTTCACAGATTAATAGCCGCAAGCATAGGAGGCCATGGTCAAATTAAGACATGCACCTGCCATACATAGGTCTGCTGCCCATTTTGATGGTGTGACCGATGGTGACATACAAGGTCGCACCAATCGGTATTACAGCGTGCGCGGACACTAAAAGTGGCTGTCTCAGTCCTTGCACATTCGGCCGCACATATGTACACAAGGGAAGGAGTCTGTTTCGCATTTGCATAAACTTGCAGATGGGCGTTCGCCAATAGACGCTGCTGCATGTGCGACTCAAACTCAGGCTTCTAGTGTGTTTTGAAAAAAATTATATTTGACCATTCAATTTTGACTGAACTAAAACTCGGTTGAGGCTTGCAGTTAGATGAACAGAGGCAGGTCATGCTTGTTAAAGTAATAAAAATTATACATTTTGGATAAAAAGGTATATGGAAAATATATGGACTTGTGGACTATCACATCTTCAGCTTTCTCAAGCTTATTAAACACAGAAGTTGACTGGTAACCATACGACACTCCTTAAAAAATTAATAGATGTTTATTACATCTAAGCACAAATTTCACAAAACAAGCAGAAACAAAACATGCCTTTTGCTGCTGTTGAATTGCATTTCAATCTTAAAGGACATCTTTTTAATTGGACCGTTGTCTTTGACTGTATGCCATGTAGACGGACCTGCAGAAACAAATTATATCGCATTGAAGTATTGGTTCTGAACTTAATATATATACAGTTGTGTGAAAAAGTGATTTCTTCTATGTTTGCATATTTATCAAACTTAATTATTTCAGATCTTCAAACAAAATTGAAAAGAAGAATAAAACAACTTGAGCAAACACAAAATACAGTTTTTAGATCATTTAATTTATTGAAGGAAAAAAGTTACCAAATACCAGCTGGCCCCGTGTGAAATATTAATTGCCCTTTTAAGGTGCATACACACGAGACGATATCTTTGAACGATATGAACGATAAATCGTTCCAAACGATAACGATATATCGCTCATATCGTTCCGTGTGTATGCAATGAACGACCAACGATGAGCGCTCCGCTGGACGATAACTATATGGTTCATCGTCCATGCATGCAGGCCAACCTGGACGATATTGTTCGCCATATGGGAGAACGATCATTGGTCGTTGATGATATCTTTGGTGTGTGGATGAACAGTATCGTTCATCCAGCACACCAGGAATTTCAAGGGAGATCGTTCAGCGGTATCGTTGAACAGATCATCCCCTGTGTATCCAGCATTAGTTATTCATTCAGCCAATGAACCAATTTGAATTGATAATTGGGTTCAATTAGACTAGACACAATCAGGCTTTATTACTTCCAACCCTGTTGAATCTAAACATCAATTAAATAGAGCTTTCCAGAAACGTGAAGTTGACTAAAAGGTCTCAACAAGCAACACAGTATACGGAGATTAAAGAAAATTCCAGAAAAGACAAAGTTATTAAAATATAACAGTCTGAAAAGGATTACAAATCCATTTCTAAGGTTCTGGGACTCCAGCAAACCACAGAACACAGTGAGAGCTCCAAATGGATAAAACTTGTTACAATGGTGAATCTTCTTAGGAGTTGCCAAACTACCAAAATTCTTTCAAGAGCACATTGATGACTCATCAAGGAAGTCACAAAAGAACTCAAACATCTAAGGAACTGCAGGCCTCATTCGCCTCAATGTCAGCGTTCATGATTCCACCGTAAGAGAGAGACTGGGCAAAATTGGTATTCACGGGAGAGTTGCAAGGCAAAAACCAGATAACCAAGAGAAACAAAGGCTCATCTCACATTTGCGAAAAAACACACTGATTACCCTAAAGTTTTTTGGGCTACAGTTCTGTAGACTAATTAGTCAAAAAATTTAACTTTTTGGAAGATATGGGTCCCATTACATGTGGTGTAAAGCTAACAGCATTCTACAATAAAATCATCATGCCAACAGTCAAACAGTGTTTGTAATGTGAAGTTGTGGGGATGAGTTGTTGCTTCAAGACATGGGCAACTTACCATAATTGCCAGAATCACAAATTCTGCTCTGTACCAAAAAGTCTGAGGGAGAATGTCCGGTCATCAGTTTGTGACCTGAAGTTCAACCGCAATTCAGTTACGCAGCAAGATGACAATCCGAAGTACAAGAGCAAGTCCTCCTCTGAATGGTTCAAAAACAAAATTAAGATTTTGGTTCGGCCTAGTCAAAGTTCTAATTTAAACCCATTTCAAATGCTGTGGCAAGGCCTTAAACGGGCAGTTCATACCTGAAAACAATCCAATATGCTAAATTAAATTATATAAATAAGAGTGTCCAAAATTCCTCCACAGCACTGTGAAAGCCTGATCTCCAGTTGCTCAAAGCACTTGATTGCTGCTAAAGTTGGCACAGGCAGTTATTAAGTTTAGGTGGGAAAAGTTTTTTTTTCATTCAATAAATTAAATAATCACTTAAAAACTTTATTTTGTGTTTACTCAGGTTGCCTTTGTTTAATATTCAATTTTGTTTGAAGATCTGAAACAACTAATGCTGGGCATACACTATACAATTTTCTGTCAAACATCTGTCCAATCTCACTGGTTGGAATGAAAACCTGGTAATGTATGGGAGCAAAAGACATTCAACCATTTGGGCCAAACATTGGAAAACGGACATAAATGATTGTTCAAATTGGTTAAATTCGTTTGATTTAACCAGTTAGATTGAACGACCATTTTTGTCTTTTTTCCTCAGTGTTTGTGAGCAAGTGGTCGATTGTCAATTGCTCCCATACATTACCAGGTTTTTATTCAAACCAGCCAGATTGGCCAGATAATTGTATAGTGTATGCCCAGCATTAGTGGGAGATTCAATCAGTCGCGGTAGTTTGCTGCGGACTAATTCATTGCTGTGGGTTAGCCCCACTTAACTGGGATTTCTTTTCAGATCTCATGAGACCCAAAAAGATATCCTCAATAACTCTGCTGTTATCGAGTAATAAAAGCCAGTAAACACACAAATAAATGTACCATAATTATATATTTTAAACAAGTGCGAAAAGAGGGTGTAAGAAGAATGTTCCAGAGCCACTAATCAGATACACAAAGCTGTTCAGTATTTCCATAGCCTGCTGACCTGTACTTTGAAATATGAAGCCGCTCTAAGCCTGATCTAGTATGGGAAAATAGTGGTAAAAAAAATATGTCGCGGAGTACCCCCTATGTTCCAATAACCATCAAAAGGCTGAACAAGCCGAGGGTCTAATGCTATATATAGCAGGGAGAGAGACAGCGTAGGGTCTTCCTGACAATAACGTTAACCAACCCCAAACTGGTCAAGCCAGGGCTGGAATCCTTTGGAAAGCTTAAACATATTTATATATTTAGGTAAACAGAATTTGGTATCTGAAGTTTGCAAGTGCCTTATAATATTTTACTGTATATAAATTGCCATAAGTACTATCTCCAGCCTTTAGATTGAGTGTAGGCATGATTGATCTCAAGTCCTAGATGTTTGGTATGTGCTACATGTTTGTGTAAACCATTTTATTGCTAGGTCTGTATTGGCTGGCCAGTGGGGGGGTTGGCTTTAATTAGGGTGCACACTTATCTATATCTCTACCTAAATATCATTCACTAGGCTGTAGTTAGCAAATTCATAAGTGCAGATTTCACAAGTGCAAAATAGATCTTAGGCGTTCGGCGTTACACCAGCGTTGAACCAAAGTAAAACAGAGAGAGAACATTTCATCATCCAAAACTCAACTGCAATTAACACTGCATATGGATACCTATGGAGCATCAAGTGTGAGTTCACAACAAACACCTGCTACCTGCATAACCAGGACAAGCAACACTGCAACTTTGATCATTGCAAAGAAATTACCACTTCACTTGCAACTATTTGTGCTGCCTCTTTGTTTTGACAAAAAACTGATTGCATATCTGTACCAATGCCAATTTACCTCTTTAACCTTGCATATATGGCCTGATTTACCATTGCTTTTTTGCCTAGCCTCACAACTTTGAACTACTAATAGTGTTTTTTATTATTAATTTTCTGTACCCATTAGATCTTCACATATATTCCCCTCAATTAAAATATAATAAAAAACAAACTTTTGTCATTGAGCATACACATTTACCTAAAGTGTAATTTCACCAGCATTTTTGAAAATCTTAAGCACTGTCTCTCTCAAACACACAATTCCTTTCCTACTTCGTTTTCCTCTCCCTTCTTACCTCATCCACACCGTGACCATCTTTTCTTCAAATTATCCCTTTAGTCAGTATCTACTTAATCCTTTATTCTACCCCGTCCTCACCTCTATCTTTTACCCCTAGTCTCCTCTGTCTGTATTCCTCCCCATCTGCTTCCCTCCCCTCCTGTTACTCCACTTTCATTTGTTTCTCCCCCACAATGGTTTTACTACCCCACCACTAAGCCCTGCACCCAAACCTCTTCTTCATGTCACCACACCACAACTCCATCTGCATCACTCTAAACTCCATCCCTTTCACTCCTCCTACAGGTTCCCTTCCTAGCTCAGGTGCTCGCTCCATCCCAACACTCTCTCTTCAACCCTGACTTCCAAAATTAATATCACCTCAAAGCTACAGCAACCCTAATAATCTCATTCACACCTCTCCCACTACCTCGGTCCCTCTCTCCTGTGCCCTCTGGAATGCCAAATATCTCTGTAATAAACTGATCCCAACCCATTACCTTTTCATCTCCAACTCCCTGAATCGCCTAGCCATTACTGAAACCTGGATTTCCCTTTTTGACACAACTTCTCCTGCCCCTCCCTCTCTGGGGGCCTCACATTCTCTCACCTGCCCCAGGGGTCACCATGGAGGTGGTGTTGGGGTTCTTCTATCCCCCAGTTACTCCTACCAATTCATACACTCAGAATCATCCCTTACATTTTCTAAATTTGAGGTTCATGCCATACGACTTTTCCAACCAGTACACCTGCGAGCAGCTGTCATTTACCATCCCCCTGGCTCTCCTTCCAAATTACTTGACAACTTTGCTTCGTGGCTCTCTCAATATCCCAATCGATGTCCCTACAGAATCCTCTGCCTCTAAACTCCTTACCCTTACATCTTCTTTTAGTTTCTCCCAATGGACCTCCTCACCCTCCCATGTGAGTGGCCACTCATTTGATCCGGGTTTTTACTCTACGTTGTGATATTTCTTATACCTCGAACTCCCTATTCCCCCCTCTCTGACCATCACCTTCTCTCTTTTAAACGATCACTCTCCCTTCTCCACCTTTGACCATTGACAGTGTTTCCTTATCTTTCCAACTCGACTCTCTTCTTTCCCCTATTCGCTGTCTCCTGCTCTGAACAAGCTGCTTCCCTATACAATGCATCCTTTACTTCTGCTCTGGACTCTGTTGCTCCGGTGATCACTACTCACCCTCGCAGATCCACACCTCAACCCTGGCATTCCAAATGCACCGGATACTTGCAAAAGTGTTCTTGAACTGTGAAGCGGTAGTGTAGAAAATCGTGCTCTAAGGGTGGCTTCCTCCATTTCAAATTTATGCTCTCATCCTACAGTGCTGCCCTTTCCCTCTCTAAACAGTCAAATTTCAAGAACCTCATCTCCTCCTAATCTTCTAACCCACGGCATCTTTTCGCCACTTTTAACTCCCTCACTGTCCATAACCTCCTTCTGCCTGCTCCATCTTGCCCACCTCCTTAATCTCTTCCTCTTTCCCTCTCATCAGGCATGGTCTTTTCTGCTTTCAAGCATGCCCTTGTCTCCCCCTTCTTAAAAAAACCTACCCTTTATGCTAACACTCTAATTACCGACGTCTCTCTCTCTCTCTCTCTCCTCCATTTTGCCTCCAAGCTCCTTGAGCGGATTGGGTGTCTACAACCGCCTTAAAACCTTTCTTTCCTCCCACTCCCTGCTTGACCCATATCAGTCAAGCTTCCGTTCTCTCCACTCCACTAAAACCGCCCTTTAGTTTTAACATCTGCAAGATAAACCGGCATGTCTGGCTGTGTGCACGGGCAACCCGCCGACCGCCCGTACACTTGCTGCAAGGACCCAGTAGTGATTGACATCACAACTGGGCGGGCAAATTCAAATTGGTTTATAGGTGCAGCAAAAATACAGAGAGTTTCTTTTTATCCTGTGATGCACTCAACATATGAGAGTAATCCAGAAAGTAAAGAGTGTGGAGTTTGCGCATTCCTGATGCACAGGTCAATCATCCTCCTTGTCACGTCTGACGTGGAATATGGATCTGGCTTGGGCGCAGAGCAGATTCCTGAAACTGGGCCGGGCGGATTGGATTCTTATTATATTTCAGCATTTAGTGGTGAGGCAGCGAACATAAGGCACGAAAGTTCAGAATATTATTGTCAATTTTGAAGTGCAGGCAAGGGAAGCCACAAGGTCAGTTAGGAAATGGCTTGGAAGAACGAGTCCGAATCCGGAGCAGTCAGGATTACCCGGCAAGGTCGGCAACTGAAACGACTGCGAAGGTGGCGGGCAGGTCAGAAGAACCGGCTCAGACTGTCAAAGAGAACAGAGACAGGCTGTAGCAAACGGATCAGAGTGAGGAAGGTTATCTAGCATCAACAACCAGAACTCTGGAAGATAGATGAGCGCAACTGAGCACAGAAAACTAAACACACAGACTAGCTGTATAAGACATTGCACTGGCAACCTCAGATTCCCAAACTCCCATGTTTATACCTGAGGCTGAAATGCAATTGGTTGCCATGGTCAGCTGAGAACTCCCTCTCCTGATTGGCTCATACAGGACATGTGACCGAATCCAAGATAGCAGCTCCCAGTCACCCAGCGCCGTCCTCAGGCTGCCACGTCTCCGGGACACGGCAGCCCAGCGCTACCTCTCAAGCTCGCCAGCAGGCCGTATCTATGACAGGGGGACCCTGCTAAAGCAATTGGACCGGCAAGACCCGGAACTCTGGTGTCCCTCCAGGGCGACCCGTGACATTACCCCCTCCTTTCAGGGAGGCCCCTGGACACTCTTTGCGCTTCACAGGGTTCTCAACATGAACTTGTGGACTAATATAGGCACGTGGACATCAGAAGAGTTCACCCAACATCGTTTTTCTGGACCATAAGTCTTCTGATCCAATACTGGAGATGACCATAACGAAATTGAGAATCTTCTCGACTTTGAACTCAAATCCTCTTTCCGTAAGTACTTTAGGAGGTTGAGGTAGTGTCTTGTGGAACCGGTCGGAATCAAAGGTTTTTTATATTGAATTGTGAAATTAATTGAATTGGGAATTCTAAGATATGGAGGCAGTTTTAGTTTGTAAACCACCGGGTTGACAATTTCTTCCACAGGAAATGGCCCAATAAGGTGAAGTGCTGAAAGAACCTCACCCCAAATCCTAGAGAAGTGTTGTAAGAAAGATTCAACTGCTGGTAAATCGTACACTGGTAAAGAATGGAGTGTGACCAGAGGACAAATGGTAAGTATTGTTGTGGGCGAATTCCACCCAAGGTAAGTATTCTATCCATTTATCTTGTGAGGAGGACAGATTCATACGATGGAATGTCTCCAGGTCTTGATTAACCAGTTCCGTTACTCCATTAGTTTGCGTATGGTAAGCCGTCGAAAATTTCAGTTTGACTTGTAATGCTGAACAGAGAGCCCTCCAAAATATTGCTATGAATTGAACACCACAGTTCGAGATGATCTCTGTGGGAAGTCCATGTAACCTGGAGATTTTGGAAATAAAAAGTTGAGCTAACTCAATGGCAGTGGGTAATACCTTAAGTGGAATGAAATGGACCATTTTGGAAAAGCTGTCAATGACCACCCATATGGTGGTGTACCCCTTAGAAGGAGGTAGATCCATGATGAAATCCATTGCTAGGTGCGTCCAAGGGCATGTGAGAATGGAGAAGGGAACAAGATTTCCAGCAGGAGCTTGTCGGGAGGATTTACATTGTGCACATTTGGAGCATGAGGAAATAAACTCCGCTATATCTGACTACACTGAAGACCACCAGTAAGGGCACTACAAATATTCCAGTGTGTATCTGGCAAAACAGGTGCGTGAGCCCAAAGTACAGATGGGTCCACATACATCTAGCCTTCTGGCGCGTTAAACAGCCCTACTAGTCATGCCAGGCAGTGGCGTGATTCAGTAGCGCCGAGCGTCTTTTTGTGCATCTTGTTACCTTCAAATGCGTCTTATTCGCACAACGATGTGAATAGATGGCACAAGCAGCTTCTTCTGATTAAAACGATATGCAGCATGCCTATGTTCTCTCTGCGAGTGCTGGTGTATCTGAATGCAAAATGCTACGTTACAGAGTCAGCAGCTGTGACACTAATGTAGTGTTTAGCATGCAGATACACCCGCAGAGGGACCCACAGACCGAGTAGAATGAGCCTTAACAGAGGACGGAACAGGCAAACCCTCCTGTGCATAAGCCTCACAAATAACCAAACTAAGCCAATGGGCCAAAGTTTGTTTGCCGGTCGCCGTCCTGTTCGAATTTCCGGAGGACCCGAGGCAGCAGTGATATCGGAGAGAATAGATACACCCGCTGAAATGTCCATTTCACTGACAGCGCGTCAACCAGGCTTGCGCCGGCGTCTCTTGTCCTGGACCCGTAAACAGGCAGCTTGTGATTGTGATGGGAGGCCATGAGGTCCACCTCTGGCAGTCCCCACCTGTCCAGGAGTAGTTGAAATACCTCTGGGTGAAGCGACTAATCCCCGGGATGCATGTCGTGACGGCTGAGGAAGTCTGCTTCCCAATTGAGGACTCCTGGAATGAAGACTGCCGAGATGCCCGGAAGGTGGCACTCCGCCCAAGACAGGATACGTGACACCTCCGACATTGCTGCTCGACTGCGAGTCCCCCCTTGACGGTTGATGTATGCCACCGTGGTGGCATTGTCGGACTGAACTTGCACTGCTCTTCCTTGAAGAGCGTGACAGGACAATTGGAAGGGCCTGTACACAGCCCGAAGTTCCAGAATGTTGATGGGAAGAACCGCTTCTTCCGCCGTCCAACGGCCCTGAAGTGAAAGTGGAGCCGTCACTGCCCCCCAACCCCAGAGACTGGCATCTGACGTGAGCAGAATCCAGTAAGGGATCCAAAAGGGGCGACCCAAGCAAATGATAGACACACCTCCGGAGACCACACCAGCATCTGAGTCCTGATCCGGTGTGATAACCCGTTCCATTTGGATAGAATCAGCCCCTGCAGGGGCCTGGAATGAAACTGGGCATACTCCACCATGTGGAATGCCGACACCATGGACCCCAGAAATTTCATAGCCGAGTGAACAGACACCTGGGAACTTTTCAGACAACTGCTCACTCGTAGTTGTAGGGAGCAAACCTTTTCTGGAGTCAGAAAGATCCTTTGCTGATGAGAGTCCAGAAGGGCTCCCAAATGAACCATCCTCTGTGACTGAATCAGGGAGGACGACTTCCAGTTTATCAGCCACCAGTGCGCTTGCAGACAAGCGATCGTAAGGTGCAGATGGTGTAGAAATACCTCCGGAGAGCCTGCCAGCAATAGGAGGTAGTCCAGAGACGGCAGAAGCCGTATACCCTGGCTGCGCAGATGGGCAGTCATGACAGCCATAATTTTGGTGAACACCCTTGGAGCCGTGGAAAGGCCAAAGGGCAGAGCCTGAAATTGGAAGTGAAGCTGGCGTATAGCAAACCTCAGCTACCGCTGGTGTGAAGGTGCTATAGGAACATGGAGGTAGGCGTCCTGGATGTCATGGGAGACCATATAATCCCCTGGTTCCATAGCCAGAATGATGGAACGCAAAAGTTTCCATCCTGAATGTGGGCACTCTGAGGAACTTGTTCAGTGATTTCAGGTTGAGGATAGGCCGATGAGACCCATTGGGTTTCAGAATCAGAAACAGAGAAGTGTAATAACCCGCCTGCATTGGGAAAGCGGAACGGGAACAAAGACCCCTGCTTTCAGCAAGGACTCTATGGCTTCCTGAATCTGCAAGGCCTTGGTCTTGTCCTGAGAAAGACTCATGCAAAAGAACTGTTGGGGGGGGGGTCTGTGACGGAAGGAAAGGGCATACCCCTGAGAGACCACTTCTCATACCCAAGCATCCGTAGTGGTATTGCACCAGCACTGGGCGAATTGAAGAAGTCGACCTCCCGCTCTGGGATCCCCCCAGAGAGAGGCCCGTCCCATCAGGCTGTAGGATTATCCTCTGGCTTGGAAGCAGGGCATCTAGTGCTCTCGGCCTGCTTCTTTGGTTTAGGGGCGGCCTTGGTTGAAGATTGCCTCGGGAAGGATTGACGCTTGGACTTCCCCTGAGTACGAAAGGACCGAAAGCCTGAGGTCCTAGCCTTAGAAGGCGCAGCTGCTGATGGTAGAAACGCAGACTTAGACTTTGCCAAGGTATCAACAATTTTATCCAGGTCAGGACCGAACAAAATCTCCCCATTAAAGGATAAGGCCTCCAGGCCCTTCTGGGAATCCACATTCGCTCTCAAAGAACGGAGCCACAAAGACTGGCGAGCAGAGACCACAGCCATTGAAACTCTGGAAGTCAGAAGGCTGGCATCCAAAGACGCTTTTCCATTATAGGAACCGGCATTCCTCATCTGTCCCACTAAAGCGCTCTGAATTTCCAGAGCTACCCCAGGAAAAGTTTACATTGGCCCAGCTCTCAATGGCTTTAGCCACCCAAGAGATGGCCATGGACGGACGGGCCACCGGCCCTGAGAGAGAATAAATGGATTTTAAACAAGTCTCCACTTTCCTGTCTGTGGGATCCTTTAGGGATGAAATGGACGGCATAGGCAAGGTAGCACTCTTGATTAAGCGAGTAACATGAGAATCCACCGGAGGCGGGGTTTCCCAATTTTTGCAATGACTTGCAGGAAACGGATTACTAGATGCTAAACGTTTCTGCAGCTGGAATCTCTTACTAAGCGACGGACAGGCCTCCGCCATATGATCAGTCAGCTGGTCAGATAGAGGAAAAACAGCCGGTCACTTTTGCCTGCTTAAAATTTGGATACTTGGACTTAGGGGCTGGGGTGTCATCCTCTATATCAAGAATGGACCGCACCGCCCTCACCAATGCCAGCACATTAATGGAAGATTTCGTCTTCACTTCCCGGACAGGGGAATCCAAGTCAGAGTCCTCAGGCAATTCCCCCTCATCCGAGGACGCATCTGAGTCTGATAGTTGCGCAGACTGGGATGACATAACAGTGCGTTTAGACGACCTTTGACGTTTGCCACTCCGTAACATAGTTTGAAAGGCTGAAGATGAGGCCGCCAAACTCTGGACTGAACTGGAGAACACATCCACCCATGATGGTTGACCCGCCTGCGGGAGACCCTGGAAGGGAATGACGGGCTGTTGCGTCAACGGAGCAGACTAAATATACGAGGGTTGTCCAAAAAGTAATGCCTAAATGCTCATAACTCTGAAATAATAAGCAACATTTTTTAGAAACTTTGTCAGTTTGTAGTATAATATGTCTGCTAACTATATATATATATATATATATATATAGTTTTGTTTAGGTAGTTCAAGAAATACCATGGAATCCAAGATGAAACAAAGAGCAGTCATTGTATTTCTGGAAAAAGGCGGCTGCAGTGCTACAGAAATCCACAGAAGACTGAAAAAAGTGTATGGTGAGCGTACAAATGACTATAGCAATGTCAGAAGGTGGATGAAGAGTTTTCAGTCGGGAGAATCGTCCGTGTGCGACAAACCTCGTGGTGGCAGACCATCAAATGCAGTGACAGCAGAGAACCGCAACAAAGTCGATGCCATGATTCAGGAAGACCGTCATGTGACCATCAGAGATATCAGTGATGAACTTGAATGTAGCCATGGCACTGTAGAAACACTAATCAATGATTTGGGGTATTGTAAAGTGTGTGCTAAATGGGTTCCAAAGCAATTAACAAGGGATCATAAGGTCCAGAGGGTGGAAGTGTGCAATGATCTTTTGACCAAGTTTGAAGCCAACCCAGAGACATTTTTGGAAAATGTCATTACAGGAGAGGAGACATGGGTATTCCTTTATGAACCAGAAACAAAGGCACAATCAAAGCAATGGAAACACCCAAGTTCACCTAGGCCAAAAAAGTATAAATCACAGCGATCCGTAAATAAAGTCATGGCCACATTCTTCTGGGATTGCCAAGGTGTTATTCTCATCTATTACTTGGAACCAAACTAATCAATCAACAGTGATCGATACATTATTACACTTAAGAAGCTGAAAGAAGCCATCCGCAAAAAAAGGTCAACAATTCCACTGTCAAATGTCATCTTACACCACAACAAAGCCAGATCCCACACTTCGATGGCAACATCTGCGGTCATTGCCAAAATGGGGTGGGGAATAATGCCACATCCACCATACAGTCCTGATTTGGCCCCTTCTGACTTTCATCGGTTTGGCCCTCTCAAATACTGTCTACGGTGTCAACATATTGAAGACACAAAGGTTGCTAAAAACGCCATACGTTCCTGGGTCAAACACCAACTACTGGAATTTTTCCAAAGTGCATTCACAGCTTGGTTTGAGAGGTGGAGAAAATGTTTGAGGGCAGATGGTGAATTTTTTGAGTAGAGTCATTCTGTTACTTAGACTTCAAAGTATTTTACTGCAAAATTTCAAATCTGTATCTATAATAAAATTTGAGTTGTGAGCATTTAGGCATTACTTTTTGAACAACCCTCGTACATAGGTAACCCCGTATATGGATTAACAGTCTGAGGCCCAGGGGGAGACTGCAATAATTGCGGTATACCCAGAGAAGGTGGGATGGCTGTTTTGGGTAACCCCCTATGGGGGAGAGCAGTCGGGACCACCAGACGGTCCGCGATGGAAGCCAGCACCTGAGTAAACAACGTCCAAGGAAGATCCTGTCCCAAAGTTGGGGGGTTAGAGGGACCAGGTAACTGACGGCACCTCACACACAGCCCATCCTGTGACAAATCCTCCATATTTACCCCTGCAGCACAGCGTCTGCAGAAGAGCAGAGTGGTAGCCGCAGAGCACGAGCCCATAACGTGTAGCACACAACTGTATGTGACCGACCTCACAAATACATGAATTTATATAAGTGAGATCCAAGAAATGCCCTTCCCACACATACCTGCCAGGGCTGTAGGAGAAGGAAAGGGATAGGTATAGACTGACAGTAAGTAGAAATAAAGCACAGTCAGCACTAGCAAAAGTCACATACAATGCAGAAAGTTAATACTCACTGCACCTTGTCACTACTATCAACCTGCCCAGACTCAGTGTCTGGGAGGTCTATAGTGCTGTGTACGCTGTCCTACCACAGGAGAGGTACCCAGGGGGACTGGTTTGCACGCTGCCTGAGAGATTTGCGATGCTGGCAGGGAAGATGGCCGCCGGAGACCTCAGAGGAGGAGTGGCCGCAGAAGGAATGCAGCTCAGCATTGCCAGACCTGAACAGGGCGCGCTGAGCTGAGGGGAGGAGCAGATAGACAAGGAAGGCTGCAATTGACCCCCGGGATGCTGGCTCCCGCAATGTATCCCTGGTGGTCTACTGGACCCGCGGGGTATTCCTCCGGAGAGGGGGGCCCGCAGCCATTGCTAGCACCTCCAGTCTGTCCCCAGAGACCGGAGGCAAAAGGCTGCATGCACACGCGACCCGCGACTTACCATGACCCCAGTGATCCAGCAGCAGCCTAGGGTTCCTCTAGAGTCCGGCTAGTACAGACTCTGGGGTCCCGCTGCGATCCCCAGATCTGTACTGGCGTCGCAGCTCCGGCGGGGTGTAGGAGCGGCAGCTTTGTACGTCCAATGGACAGTCTGATGCTGCTGCTCTGAAGAGTAGTAAAAAATAAATAAAATTAAATAAAACTCTTAAAATAAAATAGGCTTAGGGGCTGCTAAGCACCCCCTCTGCACTAAGGGTGACCCAACTCTGGCCGGGTACCAACTAAAACTGAGGTGCCTGTGGCTCAGGGGTGGGGTATAGAGGAGGATGGACCCAGTGCACCTGTTAGCAGCAAAAGCTTTAACTGCGTGGTGCCCGTGGATCCAGATCCAGCAATACCCCAAGGTCAACCCTGTGGACCCCCTATGGACCCTGAAGTAGAAAGTCTAATTCCTTTCTGCAGGCAGAAATTTATTTGAGAAGTATTCACAAGGATGGATGTTGTCAACAAATCTTTCAGAAAAGAACTGCACCTACAGCTTCAGAGGCAGCATCAACTTCCAAGAAAAATTGTTTACTCAAGTTGTCACAGGACTGGAGCAGTAATAAATGCTTGCTTAAGTAACTGGAAGGTGTTGTCAGCTTCGGGTGTCCATTGTGTGGGGTTGGCTCCTTTGTGTGTCAAGGCATGATTGGGGCAACAAGAGAAGAAAGCCCAGGGACGTAGGCCGTGATAAGATGGCTCATACTTTTTCCGGATCCATCTCTAATCCAGAGCCCGAGATCATATATCCAAGAAAGGGTATGGGTGGAACTTCGAATATGCATTTTTCTAATTTACAATAAGTTTTTTTTCCGTAATCTTCATAGAACTTCACACACATTGCGAATAATCCCTTAGGCTAGAAGAAAAGATCAATATATCGTCAAGATAGACCACAACCGAATAATAGAGCAATTCCAGGAATATTTTCCTTACGAAATTTTGAATAACAGAGGGGGTGTTACTGAGACCAAACGGCATAACTAGATATTCCAAATTCCTGTCTCTGGTATTAACCGCAGTTTTCCACTTATCTCCTGTGTGTTCGAACAAGTTCATATGCGCCGCTAAACTTGGTGAAAATTTTAGCTTCCTTTACGCGGTCAAATAGCTCTGTTATGAGTGGTAGGGGATAACGATTTCTAATTGTCATTTTGTTTAAACCTTTGTAATCAATGCAGGGACAGAGCCCCCCATCTTTTTTCCTAACGAAGGCTCTTGCCGGTGAGGTAAAAGGGCAGATGAATCCTTCAGCCAAATTTTCCAGAACATACTCAGATATTGCCTTTGTTTCTGGCACTGAAAGTGGGTAGGTACGACCCCTTGGCAGTATTTTCTCAGATATTAATTCAATGGGGCAGTCCCAATCCCTATGAGGAGACAAGACATCAGCCCCTTGTTTACTAAACTAGTGAATGAGGCATATTGAGACGGAAGCTGAGGAAGAACAGAAGTATGGATTTTATTAAGAGGTATCACACGCTGGAGACATGAAGAATGTCAGAACTCTCCCCAAGACAAAATTTTCATTGACCTCCAGTCATCCATCATCTCCATGGATATCCAAGAACGATTCCACGAGAAGCTTTAGGAATAACTAAAAATTCTAACTGCTCAACATGTAGAGCCCCAATACAAATTTGTAATAAGTGAGTCTGTTGGGTGATGGTCCCGTTAACAATATGACTTCCATCCACTGCTTAGAGAGATACAGCTTGAGATAAAATTACATAGTAAACGACATAGTAAAATGAAGTTATCTAATCTTGACGGTAAATCTTGTGTTGCTAGATCATCCTTTAGTCGATCGGAAAGTCTACTCCAAAAGGCTGTGTTATAGAGGAAGAGTTAACCTCCCTGTAGCCAGGGAGGAACCACATCCTTACCTTAATTAAGACCAGCTAAGGTATAAAAACCTGGTAGGTTTAGTTAGTCAGGGGAAATGTGAGGGAGAGGTTGCACCTTCACAGCTCTCTCTATGCTGGACAATCTGAACCATTACTATGATTTGAATACTCTGGGGGTCATGCAGACCCGCTCGCGAGCGAAGGTCGCTCGCAAGCGGGTCGATGTTGGGCAAATGCGCATGCGCACGACGGAGGGAGCTCCGTCGTGCGCATGCGCGAAACCCGGCGAATACGTCGTTCGGGGTCTCGCACCAAAGGGGGCGTGGTGTCGATGGTGAGTGACAGCACGCCCCCTTTGGTGGGCGTGCCTGTCAGACGGAGGCGTTCCCATAGGAACGCCTACCGTCTGGGTCCGGCCCCACTGACATCACTAGTGATGTCAGTGGGAGTGATTTTGGCTCTGATAGAGCCAAAATCACTCCAAGGCTTGCGGTCACCGAGACCCTACCGCAGGGTCTCGTCGCAAGCCCGATGGTCAAGACCATCGTGACCATCATCATGGACGCTCGCATAAGCTGTGGGTGGTAACCCACAGCTATGCGAGCGTCCAAGAGGCCGCTCCATTTTTAGGGAGGAGGGCACTGATTCAGAGCGAGCGCTCTGGTCAGAGTGTCCGGCTCTGAATCAGGCTCTCTGCTCATTTGAACTGCTCTCTCATGTAAGCTGATTTATTGTTTCTGAACTGTGTTTGCCTTATGTAAGAAGCCATTACACTGGCTATACCTTTTCAACTCTGGAATAAAAAGCTTACTTGTTTACAACACCCCAGTCTCCCATTGGGCGTCTGAACTTACCCACAACAGGCTGAAATCAGGGCCTCCTCGTTTCACTGCAATTCTGAAGCATAGGTTTGGAACTGAATTACATATTGACTGACTGTATGCTCTCAGTAGACGCTGACATCGCTCTCCCTGGCTCGTCAAATATTATCCGGAAAGTTGACAAAAATTCAGAGTAGTCCGCAAAAATGGCATCAGCTCTCTCTCAAAGAGGCAAAACCTTCTAAAGCTGGTCTGGTGAGGATGTAAACAATATATGCCACCTTCGCCCTGGGTTTAGGAAAATTAGCAGGCTGTATGTGAAGTGGACATCACATTGATTTAGGAAGCCGCAATACATTTTAGGACTCCCGTCAAATTTGTTCAAAATCGGGAGATGTAGATGTGTCGCTGAGGAGACAACAGGAGGCGTAGGAGGAGGAACAGGCTCAGGGTCCGCTTGCACAGGTACACTAGCCCTGAGTAGGGTGGCTTAAGTAGAATCTTGACAATGAGGCATTTCTTAAAATATTGGGCTAACTGGCGCTGAGAAATTTCAAGACTCGAGTCGGCTAGCAATACTTTGCAATAGATCTGCCCTGGAATCCTGACCACGAGCCATATCCATGGGGCCAGTGCAAACTGTCACATCTGCGGTGGAGTATGCATCCGGGCTGGACGCAGTAGTGTCCTTTTGAGCAGATTCCTGGAACTGAAACTGACCCGGGCAGATTGGATTCGTGTTCATGGATATCTCTGCAATTAGTGGTGAGGCAGCGAACAGGAGGCACGAAAGTTCAGAATATTCTTGTAAATTTTGAAGTGCAGGCAAGGGAAGCCACCAGATCAGTTAGGAAATGACTGGGAAGAACGGGAGTCCGAATCCGGAGCTGTCAGGCAAGACCGGCCACTGAAACTACTGCAAAGATGGAGGGCAGGTCGGAAGAACCGTGTAAGATGGGTCAGACTGTCGGGGACAACGGAGACAGGTGTGGCAAACGGATCACAGCGAGAAAGGTTATCTCGCATCAACAACCAGAACTCTGGAAGATAGATCAGCATAACTGAGGAGCACCGAGAACTAAACAAACAGACTAGCTGTGTTAGACGTTGAACTGGCAACCTCGGATTCCCAAAGTCTAATTTATACCTGAGGCAGGAATGCAATTGGCTGCCATGGTCAGCTGAGAACTCCCCCTCCGGATTGGCTCATTAAAGGACATGTGACTGCATTTAAGATGGCGGCACCCAATGCCGACATACTGGACCTCAGGCTGCCACATCTCCGGGACTCGGCAGTCCAGCGCTACCTCTCACAAGCCTGCCCGCACATCCCGCCCATGGGCCGCTCCTCCACCAGAAGGAGCCCTGTCAGAGCACTCAGAGCAGTAAGACCCAGAGCTTCCATCTCCCTCCAGGGCGACCTGTGACACTCCCCAATTCATGGTCGGGCACTCTCTAGCCTGTTTTCTAAATGCTCTGTGACTGGCGTGCTGTTATGGTTATTTTTGGCAATGTATGTTGCTAGATACAAAATACCTCCGACTGGGAAGTATGGAATGTTATTAGGTTGTTGAATGTACAGAAAATGAGACTGCCAAAATTAATCGTCAATTAAAGCAGATATATGGTGATGCGAGAAAGTGGTGGGAAATGTACGTATATTTATTCATTATTGAACAAATATATGTACATGAAGTAGATCGACTGGGAGGCCCATCAACTGTCATAGTTTTGGGTGGGAGGTTTTGGATCATCCATGCTACAGTCCGGACCTTACTCCTAGCGATTTTCACCTTTTCATTAAGCTCAAAGGGGGAATTCAATTGTTCTTTGGACGCCTTCTGTCCAACAGAGCAATTCAGTTGTTGCTCCGTTCGGGCGTCCATCATTTCTGCTCGCCCCCTCCTGAGGAGATGAGCAAGCAGAAATGTGTGAAAAGCCTGGGTTTTCACACATTTTCTGTGTCGTGCCCAGTAGTTTAGATGGGTTTAGCCGTTTTTATGCGGCTAAACACAGCTTATTAGGGTGCAACCAGCATGATAAATGAATGAGCGCCCAGAGCCGAAACAAGAATTGAATATCAGTCTGTCTAAAGTAACGGGCAATAGAGTGAGGGGGGTGTGCAAAAACAATTGCCTCCAAAGAGTTTCTAGATGTAAAACGTTTTGGAAGTGATGATGAGTTGAAGCTTGCAGTCAACATCTGGCTCAGTGGACTGGAAGCAGCACAACAAGGGGATTCTAAAGCTCGTGGACAGATATGATAAATTCTTAAATGTAGGAGGCGATTACGTGGATAAATAGGCAGGCACTCTCTTTAAAAAAACAAGAAAAAATTTACAAAAAGTTTTATTTTTTTTTACAGGCAAATGGTCTTTACCCTCGTACTTTGTTTTTACGCAAGTTTTATTGCAATACCTTGAAATCACTCTCAATATGGCCTTTGGACAAAAAACAATTATTGTACCTCTGCATTAGGACAAAACTATCAAATTGTGAGATTATTACACCTCAGATTAAAAGGAGGTCACTGGGACAAGATAAAGGAATTCTGACAGAGAAGGCAAGCAATGGAACCTTACTAAACAATGAGTAGTGTAACACCATCATAGAAACCAGGCTATATTTTGAAATTCACTCTTTATATGCAATAGACAGATACAAAGGGGGGGGGGGGGATACATTTGAATGCCTTAAAAAGATAGATGAACAAAGAAAAGAAAAGAAAAGAAAAGATTAACACATGTTAAAAGAGAATATTAATAAACCGAATTAAACTTAAAATAGTTATTATAAACAATTTACATTACTATATTCACTACTTTAACTGAATGTTTATTCATATTATCTGTTAACATACTGTATGTTACATTTCAATGAAAGATATTCTTAAAGTTCTAAAAGCATTCTAAAAATTTAGACAATATACAGTATATGTTTCATGTATATTTTGCAGGTCAAAGTAAGAGTGAACAATATAAAATAAAGCTTGCCATGATCACATGATTCAATTTAATAAATAGTTTAAGTAAAATTGAGCATGCCATTTTTTTTCTTTGCCTGACTAGATTTTTACTTATATAGCATAGATCTCTGAAATGAACATACTTCATGATTTTCACTCCTGACAGGTTTCTTCCAAAATGCCTTTGATGGTTCATCATGGTTACTTTCCTCCACAGCACTGGATTCCTCTACAGATGAGCTAGTATTCTGTGCAGATTTGACAATCACTTGTCCCAAACTCTCAGACGATTCACTTTCAGCATCGCTGAATAAAAAATAGAAAGGTTACTTCTGTACCAGTTTCCAATTGGGACATTTTAATATTGTAAGTCAATAAAAGTAATTAAACAGTAATTTTATGTATAGTAGTTTTCTAATTGTTTTTCTCTTTATACAGGTATAGGACCCGTTACCAGGGTCCTATACCTGTATAAATCACAGCAATATGTAAATCACAGCATCATTTTTGTGCCCATAACAATAGGAGCTTCTTGCTAAAATCGTGTACATATTCAGTACTGAAAAATTAGCAGTACAGAAGGATATTAGGTAGTAGGTCTCTTGCTTGATAATTTACATATAACTAGTTAAGACATAAAAAAGCACAATGAACAAATAGCTTACAATCTACTGATGAGCAGCTGTCCCACAATTTTTTTTTCTATGTATAAGAGGTCATTCACACTTACTTATTGGGTGATACACACAGTGCATGAGCAGCAAAAGCGTATAAGCCCTTTGCTGGCAATTCACCAGTGATCTCTATGCCTCACAACAAAACAGCATATTTGGTCAGTCAATATGATTTTGTTTATGCTAATGCTGGGTACACAATGGCCAATATACTGTGTGTATGGATGACCGACCTGCATACACAAAAAAACGATCGGTCAGACGGCCAATCCATCGGCCAAGTGTGTACCTAGCATAAGACTCAATCATAAAAACATTTAAACAATTCATAAAATGTCTTAGTATATCTACAGTATGACAAAAAAAAAATACATTTAAAGTAATTTAAAGAAAACATGAAGCAACAACTCCAATTTGAAGCAAGAATAGGATTTTTGTATCATCGTTCAATTAACGTTAGTACAAAGACTGTGCATAAAACATACATGAAATAATTAGTGTGGATGGGTCTTAATTTAAGAGATGTTAAACAGCTTGTAGACATCTGGTAGCAAGCTGAAATGGGTCATTTAAAATTTATCTAACTAAATTAAGGGGGGAGCAGCTTTTCCTCCAGGATCGACATGTCACAAGATAACTAAATGGACTTAGTAGGCTTGCCTGGGAATCCTTAGCTGTCAGTGGTGAATATGCAAAGGGCCAGCAAATTAAATCAACCTGCCAAACTGTCAATTTCAAGCCTCATGACTGCATGAAAATAGCATCACTGGAAGAAATCAAGCATTGCCTTCATTTGGGCTTCCTGGCACCTATTCAACTGCTCATACAGTTGTGGCTAATTTTGCATGCAAATTTCAGTCAATAAGCTCAGAACAAGACCTCCCAAGATATTTCAAAGGATCTGACAGCGTTTTTTTCTGAATACCAAATCGACAGTAGTTGAAATTCAATCTCCATTTGCTTGTGCTTTGCATATGCACACTGTCCCCTCCGCAGAGCAAAGTTAATGAGAGCCGTACCTGTCTTCACTCACATCCTCCCAGCCGTCTTTGCTGAAGTTCTCAAACACGCTGCTCATAACCTTGATAGATTGATTAAGATAAGCTTGGTGACGTCTCAGGGAGATCTTTCTGGCTTCTTTTTGTTTAACCCTGGTTCCAAAGTCTTTTCTGCGGCCTTGTTTGTTTACTTCTTTAGAAACAGGTGGTAACGTAAGTTGTAGGGCCTGAATTTGCCTTACCAGGTCTCTATTTTCATTTCTTAGCTTGCTACTATATGCCAGTCGTCTCTTCAAGGATGTGACTTCTCTGCTCAGCTCATTGTTCTTTTTCTCTAGAGCTTCTCTGGCTTCAATTACGTCCAACATTTCATAATCTATCTCCTGCATCTTTTGCTCTCTCAAATCTAAATTTTTTTTAAGGTTACTAATGGATGTCTTCAAGAAGTTATTTTGTTTTGTTAACTCCTCATTAATTTCCTTTAGCCTTTTTGAGTCACTCTCTAATTCAATTAATTTTTTTTCGAAATAGTTTACCTAGTAAAAATCAGAGAAGAGATTAGGATTTGCAAACGATTTTCTTTTTCTCTTCTTCCAATTGCACATACATACATAGTAGTAATAATTACAATTTAATACGGATATAGCAGTTAATGTATCTACACATTTAGCAATTTTTAAGCAAAATATTACCATAAAAATAATACCAATCATGTCATTAAAGATACTTAACGTATTTATATGGCATTTCAAAAACACAGATGAGCTTAGGTTTAATGTGACTGCAAACTTTCAAGGGCAATTCTGTTCTTAGGGGTATATTTCAAACTGGTGGCAGTAAGGCTCCAAAAATGTATTTAGTTGCATATTACTGCAATAGGAAATCATGTCGGAATTGAACAAAACAACCTTGCCAAGACAGCGGGCTCTACTGGGAGCCTGTCCCAGCAAAGAGCTTAGCAGTAAAGTTATAGCTTTCACTTTACTGCCAGCTCTGAATCTGCGATTTCGAGACGCACAGTGACATTCTGCAATTGCCAGAAGGGGAGAAGCATGGAGGCTGCCCAGGAGGCATCAGAAGATACTTCTCTGATGATGTTCTCTAGTGACAGGGCGACTAAATCCATTTGATGATCGCGTTAGCTAATGGGTCAAGCTCTGAAAATTTTAAAGGTTTTGGAGTTTGCTAAAGTGGTGTAGACCACATTCCATAATGAGAATAATAGGGACTGTGTTCCGTAGCGTTCGTTTGCTTATTGGGGCATACACACGGTCAGATAATAATGACGATATAAACGATAACGATATTATTTATGGTTTATAGCGTCCTTTTTTTTTTTAACCCCCTCCAACGACCAAACGATGGTCGATGCACGGACACGGATGGTTGATATAGATCATCACCCATGCATGCAGGCTTATTTACTATAGGGACCCGCGATATCAACTATCGCGGGTCGTTACGTCGTTTGGTGCATATTGTTGGTAGTTCAATATTGAACATCCAGCCAGGGGCGTATCTATAATGGGTGCAGGGTGTGCGGGGCACATGGGCCCCAGGGGGCCCGCACCGCACACTCTGCACCCATATTATTTAAAACTCACCTGTCCGTGGTCCTGTGTCAGGTGTCAGCCCTGCAGAGAACACGGGAAAATGGCCGCCGAGCCCATTTTTCCGGTGTTATGAGCATGCGCAGTAGACTCCGGGCACACCCTAGTGTCCAGAGTCTACTGCTTCTGCGGTGGTCGGCCAGCCGCGTCAGTCGGCTGCCGGGGAGATAGGAGGGGCCCTGCATGGGGAATGCACACGAGCCCCCTCCTCTCTTAAGACACCCCTGCATCCAGCACATGCCGGACAATCATACAACGATATCTGATCGTTGTCTGATCGTCTCGTGTGTACAGGCCATAATACAGAAGATATAGTTTAATTTTAGACCCGTTATTTCTCTCTGAAAAATATTGTATGTGCAACAAGGAATTATTGGAATCCAAATAAAGTCATCCCTTTCCCATGCAGCATAGAAATAAGGTGGACGTCTTTGTCATTGTTTCGTGTATTATCTATATGGGCCAGGACTGAACATTAACACATTTAAAAGTAACATACAGTACTGCCCCTGAAATAATGCCCAACATAAAATCACCCTAAAAAATTGTGAGGGCACATCCCTCAAAACTACTGGAATAGTCAGCCTACAACATTGTCCCCTTAAGCTATTGATATTTTAAATTCATTTGAATATTTTCTTTTTCTATCTGCATAGTGTTATACACGGCAAGTCAATCAAGATGATTAAAACGAGATAGAAAATGCCTTCTGGGCTTAGACCCATTCTTAGTAATGTAGCACTTTATAGCAGCAGAAATTAAAATTTATATCTGGCAAATAAAATTAGAGATGGGATATAAAGATGATAACTTAAAGCAAAGTGGGTGACATTCCAAACTGCAGCACTCAAATGATTCCAATTACTCACTCCACGGTCACATAAATGAAAGTGAGCACATCCTGTTCAGTGTGTTATTATTTTAACATGATGTTTGTCGTGCCATAATAACAAGATGACAGCATTCATTACCTGACCATATGGCATTTGTTAGAGTACAAGCAATCAAATCATTTGCTCTAAATTACTGCATTTCCACCACGACATCCTTAGATAAATAAGACACAGCATGCGTCTTCAGCTATATAATTTGTGTTTAGTGTGAATTAACTGAGCACACAATTTTTGGTACATACATCTATTCTAATGTCCACTTGTGATAACAGGAAAGAAATTGCACCATTTTTGCTAACACATATGCGTATCATACATGTGTGATATTTTTTTTTTGTGTTGATTGAAAGGAATATTTTAAATAACTACAACAAAGTAGGAGTCATACTTGCTTTTCCATTGATTAATCCTGCATTAATAAATTACTGAGGTCTAAAAAAAATATTTTCTATCAATTCATTAACTGAGCAAAGTTTACTTCACTGTAAAAGTCACAGCAGTGTCCTTGATAAAAAGTGAAATTATGATGTTTGCATCCCCGCTAGTAAAAGGCACTTGTATGTAAAAACCTCATCACCTAAAGATTTGAAGGCTAGGTTCGGATAGCATGTATGGACTGGTTGAAAAAGAAAACCAAACAACAGAATGACAAAGTTGTATAAAAGAGGATGATAACGCTTCACGTACTGACACTGCCTTTAAACAAGCATGGGGCTTCAAAGTACACATGTTTTATAGACTCCAGAGCCACGAGTCATATTGACTAACTATAAAAGATTCTTCTCTTACCTTGGTCAAATACAGATAAACAGCTACCGTATCTAATAGTATATGACCTCAGAATGAAAAGTGGCAGGTTTTTATATGCTGTTCCAGAAGTTCTATTGAAAAATGACGTAATCAGGAACAGCATTCTGGAACCTCCTGTTAGCTGGTTCACCAGTAGAGGGTTTTTCTTTCTTAATCCTATAGCCTCCGCCGGAAGGGTCTTCACACTACCTGCAAGATCCTATTGGTGAGCATCTGACGCTCTCCCAACTCTTAACTTAGGGTAGTGTATAGATCCCCTTCAGTGAATTCACCGGACGTGAAGTGTAGTGAGGGTGGAAGTGCAGTTCCATGCCCTGACAGTGCTATTTTGTCTCAACTGTAGTATCTGGCCACCAATAGTAGAAATTTGTACCCTTGCGGGCTCGCTTTGCTCGCCACAGGTTACTGCTCCCACTATATGTACACGTGGATAGGATAGATGACATCAGGGTAAATCTACTGAAAGGGAGCTATCCGTAAGCCTTCCCTCAGTCATCTATCAGCCAGTGGTTGCTCTCCTCTCTGATGTCCAAGCTCCACCTTCCCCACAGCTTCAGGGAGTCCACCAGCTGCAGCTGCCCCTGCTCCACTGAACACACTAATCAGCTCCGGCACTTGCGGTCACCCACACAGGGTTCTCCCACTCTGACTCCTCAGCCACCACCAGGTAAAGTTTAGCACTTTTGCTAATGTCATAGCTAATACCGCTAGCATCCTTCCACATTACCTACAACTCTGCCCATCTTCCCCCCACCAAGGCGTACCTGAACCTATGCTTGTAGAAAAATAGCACTGACTATATCTACCCAGCCTTGTAAGCAAACGTCTTTGTAAAGACCCTCACATAGGAAAGCAATGCTGTGACATTCAAAGATGATAGCTGCATTATCACAAAAGGGAGTTACACTTTTACAGAAAGGAACAAAATAACTGATTAACTGTATCAGCTGAAAGGCAAGGAAACAACTAGTAATATTTGGTCTATATTAAAGCCTCTACCTTAACTTCAGCACGCCTGTGAAATGTCCTAACAAATCTGCTGCTAAAAAAGTACCTTCTGCAATGTGTGCTGTACATTCTCTCCTGTATTTCTCTTTGGAGTACTGCTCCTGACATCTTCCTCTTTGCCAAGCCTAAAGAGCAACTCTGTTAAAAAAAAAATATATATATATACATATAAGAAAAAAGAAAAAGCCTTCTCACAATAACAGGTCCGTCATATCATCACAAAACAATGTACACTCCACTTTACCTATTCTGAATAAATTGAAATATAGATATATATTTTTGTCAAGTTTTTGGAGTCTTTAAGCACTGACCTTTTTCAAAGTCTAGTGTCATAAAATTACAAAGCCTTTGTAACATCACAGTGATTTCCTCTTTTTGTTATACAGTACGAACTTTACAAAGGTACAATACATCTGCAGGTTAAAGATACTGTACTTTTATTCCTGTTTTCATTCTTTTATAGACTGCACCGTCTTTTGCCTTGAAAGCAAAATTCATTGCCTTTTTATCTATAGACCTGGCCAGTTTTATTCACTGGGTCTTGTCCCCCTGCTAGGAGGATCAGAGTGATTGGGGAACAAAGCAAATAGTAACAGAATTAGGAATGAGTGAAACTTTAAAACATCTTTCTCTCCTTATAAGATATATATAGGCTTTGGTGGGAAAGCCCATCGAAATGCGTGATGGAGATGTATGGGCCAGATTTTCCATCAAATAGGAAATTAAACTCTATGAGAGGAGAGAAAGACAGAGAGGTAATTACTACATGGTAGAGAACAAGATACACATTTGGCATACTGTATAAATCAGTTATTACAAATAAACAACAAGTTCCCAAATTATTTACCAAGGGATAAAAGATTTTCTGAAACTTGTCTGTGCAACCTTTAGAAATAAAACTACTTTTACAAACTAATTAAAAGTAATTAACTGGCTGTAGTTGAAGACTTTTTAGTATAACACAAGCAAGGACAACATATGCTCATTCACTCAACAGGGATTGAGCATATGAGAAACACAATTCTTGTTCCAAAATAAAAAAAAAAAAAGTAACAAACAAGACCAAGAGAGATTGCCAAATCTATATTTACTAAAGTGAGTTTTTAAGGTGCCTACACACTAGACAATGTGCAAACGAGGCAATGTCGTGAACGATTTCCTTTTAACTCTCCTCGGCACTCCAGGACACGATATGGTGCTTAAAAGTGTCTAATCTGACCAACAACCTATCATGCGTCCTTAACAATTTCCAGTGCGTTGTGTAAAAGTTTGGCAGATCTTGCCTGGTGTAGGTAAGACCTGAAGATACGACAAACGACCCATGGGTACGTGCATCTGCATCGTTATTGGACAATCACGATTTGTACGTTTTGTCATTCCGATGCGTCAAAACCAGGCAAATTGTCCAAAATATCGTCTAGTGTGTAGGCACCTTTAGAAGTGGAGATGCTGCCCATAGCAACCATTCTAGCTATTATCTTCTAGAGGGTGCTGGTTAAATGTTAAGTAGAATCTGACAGGTTTGCTATGGGCAACATCTCCACTTTTTATTGGGAGCAATGAGGTTTATATATATATTTATTCTGTGTGGCCAGCCAATACGATTGTTTTTCCTATGTGGAGCAATGTGTTTTTTTTTTTTGTTTCTGTTGGGGCCAGCCAATGTTATTTTTTTTCTTTGGGAGCCAATGTATGTGTGTTTTATTTCTCTAGGGCCAATGTATGCATCCTGTTGGGGCCAATGTATGTGTGTGTGTTATTTCTTTGGGGCCAATATATATGGGTTTTACTCCTGTGGAGGCCAATGTTGTGTTTTATTCCTGTGGGGGCCAATGTAGTGGTGTTTTATGTTTGTGGAGGCTAATGTGTGTTTTTTTTTTATGCGGGAGCCAAGATGTATGTTTTTTTCATAGGTCGCGCACGCCACATCACCGGATGGTGTGCCTTGTCAATTTTAAAATCTTGCGTAGTGTGCCTTGAGTTGAAAAAGGTTGAAAATCACTGCCCTAAGAGCTCCATTGCTGCTTGTTAACATTTTACAGACATGGTGAAAAAAGAAGCAGCATGGAGAGGGGAGTGAGAGTGACACGGTTTTGCCCAATGACACTGAGGGCCTGTGTTTTTACGATGTTCCCCTTCCCCTTGAGATTGAATATGACATTTTGTTTTGACTAACTAGGAAACAGTCAGTGTTTGGAACGCCTGGGCAGGGGTGTATCTAGGGATCCAAGCGCCCCTGGCAATGTAAGGTACTGGCGCCCCCCTACCCCCCTTATGCAGTGCCCCCAGTAGTAATCCCCCCTATTCTGATTTGCCCCCAGTAGTAGTCCTCCCTATACAGTGCCCTCAGTAGTAGCCCCCCTATACAGTGCCCCCAGTAGTAATCCCCCCTATGCTGCATTGCCCCCAGTAGTAGTCCCCCCTATACAGTGCCCCCAGTAGTAATCCCCCCTATGCTGCATTGCCCCCAGTAGTAGTCCCCCCCTATACAGTGCCCCCCAGTAATAGTACCCAGTAGTAGTCCCCCCCTATACATTGCCCCCAGTAGTAGCCCCCCTATACAGTGCCCCCAGTTGTAGACCCCCCTATACAGTGCCCCCAGTAGTGGCCACCCCCTCCTAAATTGCCCCAGTAGTGGCCACCCCTATACAGTGCTCCCAGTAGTGGCCACCCCCATAAATTGCCCCCAGTAGTGGCCACACCAATACAGTAAGCGGGCACCCCCCCATAAAGTGCTCCCAGTAGCGGACACCCCCTATTTCAGTGCCCCCCCGTGCCAGGCTTACACACACCGCTGTCCGAGTCCCGGCCCGCTCTTCTCCTGCATGGGAGAGACGTCATGACGTATGACGTCTCTCCCAGCACATGCTGCCTGGGGAGCCGGAACACGGAGCTCATGAGTGAGCTCCAGCCGGCTCCCTCCGCGGACGACGCAGCAGCTAATGAGAGTCAGGCAGACTCTCATTAGCTGGCTGCTATTACAAAGACACAGCCGCCGCTGGTGGCTGTCTGTTTGTAAACTGTGTAGGGAAGACCGCTCTCACTGCGGTCTGCCCTACACTTGTGGGGCCCGGGGAACTTGTCCACCCCTTGGCTACTGGTGGCACTGCCGGGCGGCGCCCCCCCTTTGGTCGGCGCCCCTGGCGAGTGCCATCCTGGCCCATGGGTAGATACGCCCCTGCGCCTGGGTGTAAAATGTTTATGTTTCTAATAAATGTCATTATTTATTATCGCTGGTCTATAAACACCACCATATTATGCGGTGCTGCAGCACAGAAAATATGGAATCATTCACACTTTAACCCTGCCATATTTAACGAATCAATGTGTGTTTTTGGTTTGTGGGAGGAAGCCAGAGTACTCACCCAACCGTAAGCAGAACACACAAACTCCACACAGATTCATTACTCCAGCATGGCAGGGAGGTAAAATCGGAGGTTCTGTGTTGATATGGGGTTACCATATTCAAAGAGAGATATAAATACATATACAAAATAATATTGGTATTTCTTATTGGCAGCTGCAGTCTACAGCAGGGTCAGGACGTGGGGCTGGTGGTCTGAGATGAGAGCAAGGATGGGAACAATACATTGTAGCAGGGAGAATCGATCTGCATTACATATTAAGTGATTCGATACAACTAAAAATGGGAGATATGGTAAGAACTAACCTGTGTTAGCTATCTTTCTACGAAGTCCATAGGGTCCACAGGGTGACCTTGGGGGTATAGGTGATACAGAGTCATCCGGGCACCTTACGCAGTAAATGTTTCTCCCAGGATACACTTGGGTCTCCCTCCATAACCCGCCCCCGGGCCAGAGTCAGCTCTGTTTCGAAACAAGTCAAAGGCTGGAGGAGAATAAAAGACGATAGTCTGGAATACTCAAGAATCACATTCTCACACAGAAGGAGCCTGAAAACCGGTGACCAGAGCGAAGTGCATCTGAAGCACAGGTTTGTCAGGGTGGGTGCCCTGTGACTCTATGGACTTCGCAGAAAGATAACGGTAAGATCTTACCATGTCTCTCAATTTCTACTTCAGGGTCCATAGGGGTCCACAGGGTGACCTTGGGGATGTCCCAAAGCAGTATCTTGAAGGGTGGGGACGCTCCTGTGCAGAGAGAAGAAGCCACCGCCCGAAGGTAGCATCCTGAGAGGCAAAAGGTATCAAAAGCATAATACCTCAAAAAAGTCTGGACAGAAGACCACGTGGCCGCCTTACAAAGCTGAACAGCCGAGGCGCCACGGCGAGCTGCCCACGAAGGACCCACAGACAGAGTAGAATGAGCAGTAACAGAGGGCGGCACTGGAAGGCCCTCATGAGTATAAGCCTCAGATAGCCATGCAAAGCCATCGAGCCAAAGTTTGTTTATTTGCTGGCCAACCCTTCTTGTGGAAACCGTAGAGTTAAAACAAGGAGTCTGACTTCCGAAGGGAACTGGTACGGACCGTAACATAAATCCTGAGGGCACGTACCACATCCAATGGGGCCTGCCGAGTGTTCTGGGGAATTAAAGGCCGGCACAACAATTTCCTCATTAATGTGGAAACTAGAGACCACCTTTGGAAGGAAACCAGGGCGAGTCAGAAGCACTGCCCTGTCCTGGTGAAAAAACAGAAATGGGGAACGACAAGAGAGAGCCCCCAAATCTGACACTCTTCTGGCAGATGCAATAGCAGGAAGAAAAACTGTCTTAGCAGTAAGCCATTTGAGATCCATTGAGTCCAGGGGTTCAAATGGAGGGCCCGAAGAACAAGGCGCCACAGGAGGGACAAAGGGAGACTGAATGCGAAGGACACCTTGTAGGTAAGTGCGGATATCAGGAAGAGGAGCGATCCTTTGCTGGAACCACACTGAAATGGCAGACATATGCACCTTCAGGGAAGCAAGGCGGAGACCAAGGTCCAAACCTGCCTGCAGGAAAGCCAACACACTGAATATCCTAAACACTTGGGGGTCGTAACCTCTGGGACGACACCATTCAAAGTATGCCACACCCATGGTAAATCCTGGCAGAGGCAGGTTTTTCGTGACCTAAGCATGGTGTTAACCACAGAGCCGGAAAAACTCTTGGACCTTAAGAGGGATGTCTCAAGAGCCACGCCGTCAAAGACAGACAACCCAGGTCCGAGTAAAAGGCAAGGACCTTGAGACAACAGGTCCGGACGCTGAGGCAACAGCACCGGAGTGTTAATTGAGAGAGACTGAAGATCTGAGTACCAGTGACGACTGGGCCACGCTGGAGCCACCAGGAGGACAGTGCCTTTTTCTTGTTTGAACCTCCGAAGTACTCGAGGAAGAAGGGAGATTGGAGGGAACAGGTATGCAAACTGGAAGGTCCACGAAACTGACCCATACACTGGCAGTTTGTGATTTTGTCGAGAGGCCATGAGATCCACGTACGGAAGGCCCCACCTGTCCACTAGGAGCTGAAACACATCGTGGTGAAGAGATCATTCCCTGGGATGCTCGTCGTGACGGCTGAGGAAGTCTGCTTCCCAATGGAGAACTCCTGGAATGAACATTGCAGACATGGCTGGTAGATGGATTTCCGCCCATGTCAGGATGCGTGACACCTCATCGCCACCCGACTTCGAATCCCTCCTTCATGGTTAATGTAAGCCATGGTCGTGGTGTTGTCTGACTGAACTTGCACAGGCTTTCCATGAAGTATGAGTCTGGCTTGTTGCAGAGCCCTGAAGACTGCCCGAAGTTCCAATATGTTGATTTGAAGAGCAGACTCCTCTGCTGTCCATTGTCCCTGAACGGAGTGTGGACCTGTCACTACGCCCCAATCCCGGAGACTGGCGTCTGTCGTCAGAAGGACCCAGTCTGGAGTCCAAAAGGGGCGCCCCTGGTGAGGTGGACCGTCGGCAGCCACCAAGTCAGAGATAGATGCACCTCCGGAGAGAGCACCATCGTTTGTGTCCTTATCCGATGGGGAAATCCATCCCACCTGGAGAGAATCAATCTCTGCAGAGGCCGGGAATGAAACTGGGCATATTCCACTATGTCGAAAGTCGATATAATGGATCCCAGTAACTGCATTGCTGAGTGTATGGACACTCGGCGACCGTGGAGGCATCTATGCACGCGCGTCTGCAAAGTGGAGATCTTTTCTGCGGTCAGAAAAATCCTCTGCTGTTGTGAATACAACAGAGCTCCCAGATGGAGTATCCTTTAAGATGGGATCAGGGAGGACTTCTTCCAATTGACCAACCACCCGTGCATCTGTAGCACAGATATTGTCAGCTGTAGGTGGTGGTGAAGTACCTCTGGAGACCCTGCTAAACAGCAACAGATCGTCCAGGTATGGTAACAGGCGGATCCCCTGCAGCCACAGATGGGCTGCCATTACCACCATAATTTTTGTAAACACCCGAGGTGCAGTAGAGGGGCTAAACGGCAGAGCCTGAAACTGGAAATATTGTTGTGACACAGCAAACCTGAGACAACGCTGGTGAACCGAAGCAATCGGAATATGCAGGTATGCATCCTGAATATCCAGTGACACCATAAAATCCCCAGGTTCCGTAGCCAGTATGACTGAAGATAGGGTTTCCATCCTGAACCGAGGTACCTGAGGAATTTGTCCAGGGACTCGAGATTGATAGGTCGGTGAGTTCCGTTCGGTTTTTGAACCAGAAACAGGCTGGAATAATAAGCCGTTCCCCTCTGGGATAACGGGACCGGTACAATGACCACTGCCTGAAGCAAGGACTGTACTGCCTCTTGACTAGCCAAGGCCTTGTCCTTGTTTGACAGGAGGCCTCTGCAGAACTACTGATGGGGAGGCCGTCTGCGGAAGGAGAGGGCGTACCCCTGAGAGACCACTTCTCTCACCCAGGTGTCTGTGGTAGTCTGACACCAGCATTGGGGAACTGAAAAAGTCAGCCTCCCACTCTAGGATCCCCCAAGGGGAGGCCCCTCCCATCAGACAGAGGGCTTTTCATCAGGCTTGGCAGCCGGACATCTTCCACTCCAAGCGTGTTTCTTAGGCTTGGTAGTTTTCTAGGTAGTTGATGGCCTAGGAAAGGACTGAGTTCTATCCTTACCTGGGGCCCGATCAGTCCGAAAGGACGAAGTTCGAGACCCCGAGGGAGCAGAAGGCAGACAAGCCGACTTAGCCACTGCTAATTTATCCACAATTGTATCCAGATCAGGGCCAAACAAGTCTTTACAATTATAAGGTAAACACTCTAAGCCCTTCTTGGAGTCCACATCTGCCCTCCAAGAGCGAAGCCACAGGGAGCGGCGAGCCGCAGTGGAAATCCTGGCATTCAATAAGCTGACATCCATTGTAGCCTTGTTAATATAGGTAGCTGAATCTCGGATGTTGCCCACAAAATTCAACTGCTCCCTTGTAGCATCCGAATACAAGGACTTTTCCAGGGTGTTTGCCCAACATTCCATAGCGCGAGCCACCCAGCAGATAGCCATGGCCGGTCTGAATGCGGCACCTCAGAGGGAATAAATGGATTTCAGGCAAACATCCAACTTCCTATCCGTGGTATCCTTCAGGGACGACATGGAAGGCATAGGGAGGGTCGCACTTTTAACCAAGCACGTTACATGGGAATCCACCGCCGGTGAAGTTCCCATGTAGTAAAATAATCATCAGCAAAAGGGTAAGCGTAGGACAGGCGCTTCTGCGGCTGGTAATGCTTTAAAGGGGTTTCCATGCCACCTCCAGGTGGTCCAGCTGGTTAGACAAAGGAAATACAGCAGCGGTCACCTTTATGTCCTTGAAATATGCATGTTTGGACTTAATGTAGGTGCTGGAGGTTCGTCCTCCTCTATGACCAAGGCTGCACGGACAGCTTGTATCAGACCCGGAATATACGTATTTCACTTGGACTATACCTCATGTGTAGAGGACTCGGAGTCAGATTAATCTCGGGAGCACCCCATCATCAGATGACATATCGTCATCATCATACAGAGTAGATTGAGACGACGGCAAAAATCTTTTAGCCGGTCTACTTTGGGGTGCCTCCCCCTGACGCACCTCAGCCACATTCTGCAACGCATTGGGAATCGTATTAACCCACGGGGGAATAGCACCTGCATGGGTGCAGCCGGCTGAAGCAGGCTCTGAAAGGGCATAAGCTGCTGCTGTGTGAACCCCAGCGGGGAAAACACAGGAGGGACAGCTAAACATACTGCAATGGCCATTAGTGCTTGTGCAAAGCACGCCCAAGGGGGCTCCTGTGGAGTGGCAGAGACCGTAGAGGGACCTGGAGGAGCATAGCACCTCAAACATAATCCCTCAAGGACCATGTCTCCCACCCCTACGTCCACTGTACAGTTTTAACATAACAGCCGGACGGGAGCCAAATTTGGCATATCACTCTCACTACCAGACATGGTGGAGAAGATACCAGTGTACTGTATATGACTCACCACACAGAATAACAGACTGAGGCTGCACCCTGACAACACTTATACTAAGGTTCAGTGAGAAAAAAAGACACATGGAAAGTAAAATGGCTGACAGAAAAATGTGAAACTCAGACAGACAGCGCTAGCATAAAGTCACATACAATGCAGAATAACAACACCTGCACTTAATGGTGCTACTTAATCAACTAGACAGACTTAGTGACTGGTAGGATATAGTACTACATACACTGACCACATACTGGGGAGAGGTATGTAGGGGGACCCAGGCTCCGCGCTCCTCAGAGATCTGTGCCCTTGCCAAGGAGAAAATGGCCACCAGAGATCCAGGAAGAGGCGTTCCTGTGGGAGGAGAGCTGCTAGAGCTAAGCCAGACCGCAGTGGAAGGCACGCTGTGCAGAGGGGAAGAGCCAGCTGTAAATAGGGAAGGCAGCCTTCCCTGGCCAGTGATTAACCCCTGGGGTGCTGGAAGCGCAATGTTTCCCAAGCGCTGGGCCTCACGTCCCCAGACAGGTCTTCAGTGGAAGCGCAGGTGTTTATGGCCTGGCTCCACCACAGTCATCTCCCGGTCCGTCCCCAGAGACCCAGGGGGAATGGACTGCAAAAGCGGATCACCGCTACCTGACGTCCCCGTAAATCCGGCTGCAGTCCTGGGAGTCCTCCGGGGTCTGGCTAGCACAGACCCCGGCTCCCGCCGCGATCTCCGGATCAGTACCGGTGTTTCTGCAATAGCGGGGTGATGGAGCGGCAGCGCAGACGTCCCCTGGACTGTCCGTTTACAGAAGCGAAGTGTCTTCTTTAAAATAAAAAATCTTCAGGGGCTGTTAAACAGCCCCACTGCGTTTAGTGACCCGTTTCCGGCCGGGCACCCAACGAAACAGAGGTGCCTCTGGCCCGGAGGCGGGTATGGAGGGAGACCCAAGTGCATCCTGGGAGAAAAATTTACTGCATAAGGTGCCCAGATGACTCTGCATCACCTATACCCCCAAGGTCACCCTCTGGACCCTGAAGTAGCAACATCACGACATATCAATCCGAGATATTGACTAACCCAAAAGATTGGCTATTGATGTTTATCCTTACAGCACAGTAAGGCAGCAATTCCAAACACTGTCATTATGCTGTCCATTGGATGTGATCACAAACTTTTCTGCAGTGAAATGTTAATTGTAAGTTCACAACTCATTTTGTTCTTACAGGTAACTTTACTTTAATTTTAAATAAACATCAGCACATTGGAGCCAATTTCTCTGTCCAATATCTAATAATCTTTTGGCTAATCCTTAATTCTCTGGTGAGTAACGCAGGCAGTGCAACTGTAAATAGTCTAGTAGTCAAAGCAGAAAGTTATTGGCGAAAGTCTCAAACAGTACCTTTGATACTTTAGTAAGAAAGAAATGGCAGTATGTGTTATAAAAAACCTCTGAATAAATACCAAAAATACACTTCTAATCTTAACTACAGTCAGGCATCTAATACCCCTTTTCCGCTAGCCTCAAAATCCCGGGTTATTGCACGCGAGCGCGCATCAACCTGGGACTTTGGTAAGTACAAACTGCTTCAACCGAGCCCAGTCCCCCGGGAAGCCAGCCCTGCTAGCGAGCAGGGTTATTCCCAGGTAGGACCCAGGTAAAGCTCTGTGCAAAGGGGTAACCTGGGACATCCGACTCGGGACCAGTTTACAACATGGGGAGAGCCGCATTCCAACGCAAGGAGATGATATCTCCAAGCGTCAGTACTGCACCCGTGTACAGTGTGAAAGGCGCTGATCCGGGAATAACCTGGATCGCCGCCGCAGTTGAAAAAGGGATCTGTCCCATGTCTGACCCGCTTTGGATCTATGTTCCAAATCTCGGGTCAAAACCGGGACTTAAGTGTAAAAGCGGTATAACCAACATGCTGTGACGATACAGGGCTTAGTGAAATACTCTGTGTCACACAGCTGGCCTACCTGGTATCTGCTTAAACATCACCCAGGCAAATATCCAAAATAACCTAAATAGGTTTATTTAAGAACAAGGTAGCAGCAAACAGCAATTAAAAAATGTAAATAATAATCTGCATCAAATAGTACTACAATCTGGCACAGACAATATGCAAGGTATAATGAAAACACCTCACCAATATTCTAGTTACTCTAAGGGCAGCTGTCGCTTCTCCTGGGACGCAGACCCTCTTTTCCATTGAGGCTACCAGCAAGGCAGCAGTCCTGTGTCACTGTCACTCCGCTTTTGGCGGACACACAGCTTCCCAAGACCTGGAGAGGTAGATCTAGGCAAAGGTAGTACTCCAAGGACCAATTGCCCCTTTCCTGTCACATGGCAGAGATCATCACTGGGTAGTGAATGCTCCATTGCTGTTCTTACAAGCTCTCTTAAGCTGGGTACACACTGGTAGCTATAATCGGCCATTCCATTGAATGGTCAATCTATCTATAGTACATCGGCGGGTGTGTACACCCAACAGGTCTGTGAACTACGTCGTTCAGACATATCGGATCGACCCTGCAGCACAGCAGTGTGTACAGGCAACCCGCCAATCGCCTGTACACATGCTGCAGGAACCCGCCGATAAGAGACAGCCACATCGGACAGGCGATTGGTAATTGTGTGTGCACTTACCAATCATCATATAGGTCGGCCTAGTGTGTATCCGAATTTAAAGGCAGAAGTGACCTTCTAATGTGTCCCAGGACCTGCCTAATTGGTTATTTTCTGTCTTTTCACAGGTAAACCTGCAGATAGGGATAGCGGATGAGTCACTTTTGATATAATTAGGGGCAGGTATTTTTCTGTGGCTGTACAGCAGAAGTTGTGTAAACAAGAGGTCACAATCCAGAGACATTATATTTAAACATATAATGTAGTCACCTATCTGTTGACCTTTACCCTTCCTAAAGCAAACTACACACTGATTTGCAGATGGACTTAAACTTGTTGTTCATACACACTAAACAACCATCACTGCTGAAAGATTTAATAACTCAAATATTAAAACTTAAATAAAGGTGTTGATCTAATTAGCCACTGTTGAGTCGTGCAGCCTGTTCTTCCAGGTAGTGTGTCCGGAGATATTCAATAACCGACATGGGATCAGCCCGCGATCAGCCCTCAAGCAGCAGTTAATACTTACTGTATTTCTGCTTGTACCCTTTGGACTAACTAAAGATTTACAAACAATAACCATCAGCCATTTGTATTATCTATTAATGTTGTTGTTTATATCCTCAATATGGAACACTGTAAATGGTTGAAAACTAACTTAAAATGTCAAAAGGGTTTAATGAATGATTCAAAAAGTGACTGAAGGGAAATCTAGAAGCATGACAAATTCTGAAAATGCAAAGGGCATGAAATCACCTTTATCTTAATTTTCTAATTAAAAATATGAGTTAATCATTAATTTTTTTAATAAAATTTTATTTTACATTTCATAGTTTAATGCAATTTTAGCCATTAAACTTAAAATTGAGATCACGGTATACAAGTTTCAATTAAGGCACAAAATGTACACGGATTGCCATTTCATACTTTTTGCTACATTATAATCATGCCTTATTCACAGGCTTGCCATGCAGTAAATGGTCACTATTTCAAAATTGTACAGTGCAGTAGAAGGATAGGTTTTTCACCTGTCCAAGATCTTAAAATAATTTAAATGCAGAAATGTCTCTTCATAAAATATATTGGCAAACAAAGACAAGGATCCAGCATTTAATACCAGACTATGGCTGATTTTGTAATGGAGATGTCAGTGAGCAGTAGCTCCATATGGAATTATGAAAGTGCACAGTGATTCAACAATGATGTCTGGGGAACACATTTATATATGCGAAGAAACAATAATTGGCTACTGCCCTATTCCATTAATGGATGTGTAGTTACTGGTATAACATCTATGAATTCCTGCAAAACTCATTAAAACTTCTGTTATTTTACCATAACAATGGATATACTGGGAAAAAACAACAACTTTCTACAGAAACTAAAAGGGTCACATGAAGAGCCTTATTTTCCTCCATTATGTAGTCCACAACCTGATGTACAACAATTTAAAAAAAATGTCTACTGGAGTTTCCAAAACATAATAAACACATTTATTTCACATAACACTATGCTTCCTTCCTAACTAGTTAAACCTTTCTAATTCTAGTCATACTAAGAATAAGTATCCAATTAAAAAGTATATTGGTATAACTGTAGCAGACTGTATGTCTGAAGTAGAAGCTTTCTCTAAGTGCCCTATCATACTGTATGAAAGCCTCATATTAAATAAGAAATATGTAAATTATATACAAAATAAGCATGCATATTAATAAGCACATTTGTAGTAGTCGCTGATTTAATTGTCAAACATCTGACATGGTGCATCTTATTGTATGACTTTGAATCACTCCACTTAGGCTGACTGAATAAACCTTGGAGTATTTTAAGTACACTCTGCTGCAAAGGACACATACACACTAGCGTTTACCCGCAGCTTTGCCGCGTGGATGTCTGTTATTGCTCAGCAAAACTAATTTTACAAATAAAGTAGTGGCATCTATTATTGTGATGTATATTTTATATTGTAGACATTGATCACAAAATGTCTTTGTAAACAATATTTGTAGTTTTTACTTCAGGGATTAACAAATAGAAGCTTGGGGCTACTAACTTGTAAGCAAACCACGTAAAGCTACCCATTGGTGCGCAATCTACTGGATTGACATATATACTGCAACTTCATAAGTCAAGATAAGCTACCTGATCAGTGCTCAATATAGATTTTGAATTTCCAGCTAAACAGATCTTGAGATATATATATATATATATATATATATATATATATATATATATATATATATACACACACATACATACATATATAACGTATATATATATATGTATGTAGTCATTTTGGAGTTGAGGAGCCTGTGCAAATTCCGATAAAACTTTTTTTTTATCCATAGATCTCCATAGTTCATAAACAGTCCCTAAAAGTAGGTTTATCTCAAAAAAATTATATTTAAATACATAATTTTTGGCTTGAGGAATATGCACACTGCATGAGCCGAATGTCAAGCGTCTGGTTTTTCCTTTAGTGTTCCTGTCCCTGATGTCACATTGATATAAAACATACAGATGTGTCCGCTTATGTTGTTGCTCAAGTCGCGCCACACAGGCTTCTAAGTCATGGCATGAGAATAGAGCAGTGAGGCACGGTAAGGTGCAGTGAAACTTGACAGTATCCATGGTATGCAATACACAGCTTCATCGCTGGGTGGCTAGTGCTCCACTGATTAAATCTACAGTGGTGAATAATACAGCAGTGGATGGATATGGCACTACAGAATACAATAGTACAGTAAGCCCTGACAGGCAGGCCAATCACACAGTACTGCACAGTGTAAACAGTGTCTTTTATACAGTATATAGTACTGTAGTAATTCTGCGTAGCGGGCTATTTTATTAAAGACTGCCCATGCGATTACTTGTGCCATGCACATTGTTCTGCAAGCTCCTAGCGGCAATTTCGGCGGTGATGTGTGGCACTCACACAGTGATGGCATGCTTTAAAAATTGGTAGTTGTGTTTGAGCAACAATGTATGAAATCAACAAGTCTCAGCCCAGAAAGCGGTGTCTTTGGATTACAAACTGCCTGTGCATCTTCTGTAGCAATCTTGTGGCAATGTCGGAACTGCTGTGCCACTAGGAATTTTTACAACATGTTGTTAATATTGCAACATGTTGTACACATCAGTAAGTGCTGGTCAATGCAGCACTGTAGACAGTGGTGTGCAGCAACCACACAGCGACAGCATGTATTAGAAAGGAGTAGTGGGGTCTGAGCAGCACTGTATAAAATAATCACTGTATTACAAATCTCGGTCCAGAAAGAGGTGTCTTTGGATCACAGAGACTCTGCAGCACATTTGTGGCAATGTCGGCACTACAGTGCTGCTAGGAGCTTGATGCTAATTGGAACACATAACTAAGTGCAAGTCACAGCGCCTTAGTAATGAGCAGTAGGGTTTGAAGTGTGCTGTATGAAACCATCACTCAACTACAAGTTTCAGCCCAGAAAGGGGTCTTTGGATTACACGCTGTCTGTGCGTCTTGTGCAGCACATTTGCAGCAATTTCAGCAGTACTGTACTGCTAGGAGCTTGTTCAACATGATGCTAAAGTTGCTGCAAATTCTGCAGTGACGTGCGGCGCTCACACAACCATGACATGCCTTAGAAAGTAGTAGTGTGGTTTGAACACTATGAAAACTATGAAACTATCACTCAACTAAAAGTTACAGGACAGAAAGATTACACATTGACTACTTCGCAGCATTAATACACTGCACGCATGCCCAGTGGAGCTGGTCGGGAGGTGAGACACAGCGCATCTGCACTAGGCTGATGCGCGATGAAATCAGGCAGGGATCGCCAAAGGGGGAGATTTCACGCCCTCACTCTGGCAGATGAGATGTTAATACATATCACCAGCAGTGCTTCCTGCTTTGCCTCGGTAAAGAGGCAAAGCAGGAATAGTTATAGAGGCAGGATGCACCATATTGAAATCTGACTAATGTACTTTTTTTAAAAAACAGATCTAATTCCGCTCAGCCGCCGACACCGCCAACTTGAGCCAGAAGGCCATTTTAGAGGGGCTACACCCGAGGTAAAATACAGCAATGCTTACTACTTACAGTACACTATGAATGTCAAGATTTTACAATAAACTGTTCAGTACACTACTGTATATTAGTGCTGTAATACTGTACCTTTTTCTTTTTTTTCCCACAGATCAAGTTCTTTGGGTGACAGCCCTCTTTTGTGTTAGTGCCCACATGTTAGTGGATCGTTTTATTTTATTATTTATTTTTTTATGTAAATCTTAAAAATTATTGTGGTACACCGTGTTTTGCATTTTCCAATTTATTAGTTCTAACTGTCAGCATGGGCGCAAATGACGGGTCTAGTACGTCTGAACAGAGAACAGGAAGGAGGAGGGTCCTGCTCATGGAGCTTACAGTCTAAGAAGCCAGAGAGTATAGCAAGAAGCAAATCAAAGCAACACAGGACAACAGAAATGAGACAGGCTCACATATCAGATTGCGATGCAAATATCTGTCACAAGACAGCTTCTTGCCACTCAGATCCAGATTGCTCTAATTGTATTATGACAGCAAAATCTGAAGATCTCCAGTGCCAATTTGTACTGTAACAGGTAGTTGTCCTATATAATATCAGAGCTCACACTTTTGCTCTATAGGCGACACAGGATTCAGTATAGCAAAATATGATCTGGCTGTGTGCGCTGCAGCCAATAGTGATCTTACAGCGTCTCTCCTCCCTGTCCACCCTCTGCTTACAGTGACAAGCTTGAAGAGTGCCAGATACCGCAGCCTACTGACAGGATGCCACCCTCCATACCAATTGGTAAAGTCGGGGAGATCACCTTCCTCACTCGACACATTCTAGGAGTAGTGTGAAAGCCGCATCTAACCCATATGCCGTCTCCACAGGGAGGAAGCCCCAGTGGAACAGAACCCCAGCACCTCAGATTTTCCCTAGATGACAACTTAAGAAAAACCATGGAGACTCCACTCAAGGCCGTGCCCCTCCAAACACCAGACCCACAAACCACAAGGACCCTTTCCCAGGTCAGCCACCAGGGAGAAGACCTCGAGGGGGAAAGGCACCATCCTCCAGCCTGTCTCATTAAGATGGTAAGTAATATGGCATGCTCCATTTTCTTATTTTACAGATTAAAATAGTGCATCTGGGGAATTTATAATAATGTACAATAAACTATATGTTCCTGTAGCCGCACATAGTACAAACATTGAAGCTGGATCCAACAACTTTACAAACCGTTTTCAAAGTCTGAGTGATAGAAAATTAACAAAGTGGGTTAAAGATTTCAGGGTGAAAAAAAATTTGAAAGCTAGTAAAACATAAGGTCCTTGATATGCCACAATACAGTAGCACACGTTACAGCAAAACAGAATGCATAGGCTTGTTATATAGTTAAAGTGAACCAAACATTCTAAACTGACTTTTTAATTGCTATGGAACATAATTGTTCATTTTTGTGACTTGGTCCCGATAAATTATAATTTCTTAGCACAACTTTTTGTGGGAAAAAAGAAATTAAGTAACACAGTCATGTATTATATTTCACATCCAGGGAAAGAGGCTCAGAACTTAAAAGTGATCTATACTGCTCATGAATGGTCATCATGAATGCGCATGTGCAAGCAGCCATTGCTGAAAAGGGATCCGTAAATGTTGTGAACGCATTCGCATTCTGAAGCATGGTAAATTCGCCATTAAAGTAGCTCCCATAGAAACTAATGAGGGCTGCTTTTGCAAACAAAAATGGGGGACTGCTGCATATATCTGCTGTGGTCCCCCGTACATACATCCAGGTGGTACTTACTATTTGCAGAACCTCCCCAAAAATAAGTATTTTAATAAATATACCTCTTAGTACCTAATGCCTTGTTCACCAAGAGTTTTGTGCACACACAAGTTATATTACGTGAAGGATTATGGAGGAGTTAAACATGCATTTTAGGGGCATGTGGGGAAATCTGATGGAATATGGAGAGGTCTGATGCTATGTGGAGGGATTAGATGGGCATTTTAGAGGTATGTTGGGAGGTCTGAGGGGCATGTGGGGATCTAAAAATCATAATTTATGATGGGACACAGGAACAGTGGACCCCAATTTTTTTAAATGTGACCCCAGGATTCACAAAATGTTGGTCTCTGTGTGATCACTAATTTTACAATATACAATTTTTAGTGCAATGCTGCTACTAAAGTGTAGACTACATGATGCTGTTAACTAAATGAAAAATTAATTAAATTTAAGAATTAAGGTCAGCAGCATCAACAACTAAAACCTGGGGCTAAAATATGGATGTGTGATCACAATCGGAAGAATTCAAAATGGGTCCAAAAGTGGAAATCCTAACTGCAGGATATCATGGTCTGCAATCAGACTGTGATTACAGGAGAGTGGCGACAAGCCTTGTGGACCCAACAATCTTGTTAATATACTTTTAGTTTTCAGTTTTGTATGGAATTATCAATACTTGAGATAGCTTTTTTTAAATACATTAATTTGGGATGTAGTTATGAGACCGGTGGCTGCAATGCAGTCGGTCTAAATGCCGACGGGGAAAGCTTGACAAGGGAGTTAAAATAGGCATTGAAATACTGACGCTTATCTTAATCCCGACGTCGGAATCTAGAAAGACGGCTGCCCGAACGAGGTCCGGGGCGCCCTTAGCATTAGCCGTGGCGGGGGGAGGGTAAGGTTTATGTAGCATAGAGGGGTTTGTATTAGGTATTGGGGGAGGGGAAGTTAGGCACCCTTAGGGGGAGGGTTAGGGTTAGACACCACTGTGGGGAAGCTAGGGCTAGGCACAAAGGGGGGGAGGGGAAGGTCGGGTTTGGTTTAGTCACGAAGGGGGGAGACTTAAGTTTAGGCATGGGGTGGGGTGGCTTAGGGGGAGAAGGGGGAGGATAAGTATACTTACCCGACCCCTGTCAGAATACCAACCATTGGGATGCCGCTGTCTGTATTTTGACAGTAGGCATCCCGACAGCCGGGATTACATACCGATTCTCATTAACTTGACCATCCAGGGATAGTCAAGTTACTATATGTGAAACGCTACGTTACAGTGTCACAGCCGCTGACACTGTAAAGTAGCATTTCACATGCATACACCCGCAGTTGCACACAGAACATAGGCATCCTTGTAATCAGCAGAAGCTACTTGTGAGTTCTATTCGCACTGCTATAGAAAAAAAAGGATGCATTTGAAGGTAAAAGTCGCATGAAAGATGTTCGGCGCTAGAGTCACGCCACAGCATGGCGCAAGTAGATGCTGTTTAACTCACAAGGAGGCTAGATGTATTTGGACACATCTGTATGTGGGCCGGAGACTTGGCTCACTTCGGAAACCATGCTGAACAGCACTGTTCAGTACAGTGTCATCTGTTCTTAAACAGAAACTGACTACTCACCACAATGTTAGTGTATTCAATACAGTGTATAGAACACACTAGATCGTGTTGAGTGGTTTGTAGACTGTCCCTTTTTACCTGCCTACAGCCTCACAGTGGATCTCATGCAACACAAGGCGAAAAAATAAAGCAGCTCATGTCGTGGAGTGCAGTAAGAAAGCCAACCAATGTGAACTGGGTGCACTGCTGTGTGGCATAATATGAACTGGTGGCACTACTATGGGATATAAAATAGAAGGTTGCTGCAGAGAGGGGTGTCTCTCTAGAAGGTATGTAGTCAGGTGGTCTACAGTGACAATGTCACCAGTCACTGTCAACTTCACTATGATTGCGCCAGGATCCCGTCATGGCTGAATGCTACTTAAAGCATTTCACCTATGCAGGTGTTACTATAACTCTAAACATGCCGGTAAGCAGCATCTTTAAAGTTATAACAACTACATCGGTGAAATGCTCTAAGTACCATTTCAGATATTTTATTTGATCCTGGAGCCGACAGTGACTGGTGACATCGTCACTGTCGATCTCCTGTACGTATCTCCTCTAGAAGCATTGAGGCACCTTTAAAATGTTGCTATGCAGCACACAAAGTTCTAGTTACTTTCACAAGCCGCTGTGGCTTGCTTCCTGCTCGGGTCCCGGTTGCTGCCAGGCAACCGGGACACCACATCTACCGGCCGCAGGGTCCTATGGTTGCACCGGTCACCAGGCAACGGGGACGCAGGGCTAAGATGGTGCCTGCAGTTGCCAAGAGACCAGGATGCGGGGCAGCCACAGGGGCTACTTCCCTCTGTCAAGGCTGCTTGGGGGATATGCAGCAGTGGAGCTGCTCCTAATTAGTATTTAGAGTATCTCCTTCTAAGGCTGCAGTTGACTGGTGGTTTTCTCTGTTATAAGGTAGCCAGCCCAACTCCTCCCTGCCGGTTAAAGCTTATAATCTGGTGTTCCAGGTCCCTGTACTTGCACTTTATCTGTGAATACTCTGCCCATTAGAAGCATTGCCCGTCAGCCGTGCCGGAAATCTACCTGGTCCTATGCCTATCTTGTTACCCCAGACCTGTGTTCCCATTGTGTCTTCCAAGCTCTAGCCTGGAAGTGTTTTCCAACTGAACAGTCCTCTACAGTCCACATCCCAGTGCCTCACTTGCTGCGGCTGTAGTCCAGACCCAGACTCGTCATTTAATCCTCAGTGTTCCAGTCCTGTCTGTGCCTTGAGATTTATTTCTCTAGCCGCTTAGCCTGCGAGCTCCAGCCAATTGCGTGCTCCAGCCATCTGTGTAAGTCCCTACTGCCTGAGGTTTAACACCTGATGGCATCCTAAGTACCGGTGTGTATATAAAACACTAAGGGAACAACAGGCGGCTGTTGTAGGCTGGAGACCCTCCTAGTGGCTCTAGGGGTCTTATACACCTAATTGCAGCAATGTGTCAACTTGGTGGCCTGCCAACTTGACTTGCAGTGGAGAAATTAACAAATGTTTCAGAATGGAATAAATGCTCTAGACATGGGAACAGTTTTCATGTTCTTCTGTGCTGTGGTCCAGGTGCTGAGTCGCACATAAAGTGGCTGCAGTTGAGGGCAGCCTTAGAATTCAGACTAACTACCTTATACTCATGCAAGAATCATTTCAAATAATCTGAGTGTTTGTGCGTGGGCAAGCAGGACCTCTTTGCCACCCACTGATTTTACACTGCCCATTGAAACAGTCATCATATCTGCATGTGCACTAGCCCAATGATAAGTGCGAGACATGTCAGAAACAGCCTTCATCTCAAAATTGCAGAGCTTTTGATACATGCCCACAATACTCCCATGGAACTTCCATGACACTCCCACAAGTCAAGGGGGTTACATGCAATTGCATTGACACTGACCCAAAATGTCCTATTTCACGTAATTGAAGTCAGTGCGACTCAGGATCAGGCCCACTGTAAAGACAATGTACCTGAGAATGTTTATTGTAGTTTGGTTTATATATATATATTTATTTGCTCTGTCATTTATTCTCAAACATCAATTAGAAAACTGATATACTTGTTTCTATAAAGTAGAATTTAGTAACAAAAAATGAAAACCTTCAAAATCTAGCATACAATATAGCCAGCAGAAAAAATAAAAAAAAAATAAAAACTCACCGTTACACACCACAAAATATAAGATCTTCTAAATATCAAAGTTTGCATTTTGACCTTTGACATTTGCTCAGTTAAAAACAAAAAACCTGGCTTCTCGTTCAATTTACTCTTAAAGAATAATTTTAAACTTTATGCAAATATACTGGATTAATCAGGAAAACTTTTGATTTAGAAACAAAACAGAAGACTAAAGTATCACTCTGCTCCACAAATTTACTTTCCTCTGGGTATAAACAGTGACGAGCATGTTTGTTATACTGAATTAGAGATTTCTTTTGTCTCGGGATCGTGTCAAGGCCAATTAAAAAGTATGTGTGTAAACTAAATTAAGCATTATTCAAAAGATGTTACCATCTAAGACAGGTAAAACATTAAACACACAGCAGGGTAGAATAGGTACAATTACATTAATATCCTTTGTTTATCTCCAAGGTACTGTATTTCTCAGTCAAGTCCCACAGCTCAGTACTGCTGAATATATTTACATCTCACTTAAAAGTAAGACACACAGATGATGCAAATTCAATTCAGCTGTTATTTGTTACAATAAGTCTTGTATAACAAAAAAGAACAAAGTTTACCATTTGAAAACTTTCAATGAAAGGTTACCAGTAATTTAAAAATGCATGGTGAGCAAAATGAATGTCTAGAATGTGATAGGTCTGAAGAAGCGAAGCATTCCTTTGTATCCCCTATAAAAATTAAATTAACACATTTTGATTGAGTCTTGCACATCATTAAGAAACCATCAACAGTGGTTTAGTTCGATGTAAGATGGATGAAAGTGTGGGTTTCCCAGGATCACTTTCCCCACAGTTCACCATGAACCCACAAAGTTTATTTACCTATAATCTGTCGAGTCCCCTGACATCTTGTGTTGCCCATTGCTGGACTCCTGCACACTCCCTTGAGAATATAATGTCTGCAAACTCTGCCTTTGTTAAAATGAAATAATTTAAAATATAAAGACTAGGTTGGACGAATCAAGGAGAATGCGGAGGACATTACTGAAATCTCGGTGGACGCACTAAACTTTATGACTGCCGGACCCCATGTAATTAATATTCCATTTTGTGACTTGTATTGACATTCTATAAATTGCACTTATGTGGCAGGGTTATTCACATATAGTACTCAAAAGATGCTAATCTGCACTAAAAACCATAACAGCAGTTAGTTTTTATTTCACTGGTAAGAGGTACTGTAGACAATATACAGCCATGGCCAAAAGTTCTGAGAATGACACAAGTATTGGTTTTCACAAAGTTTGCTGTTTCAGTGTTTTTAGACCTTTTTGTCAGATGTTACTATGGTATACTGAAGTAAAATTACAAGCATTTCATAAGTGTCAAAGGCTTTTATTGACAATTACATTAAGTTTATGCAAAGAGTCAATATTTGCAATTTGACCCTTCTTTTTCAAGACCTCTGCAATTCGCCCTGGTATGCTGTCAATCAACTTCTGGGCACCCATTTGTCGAAGCTGGATTATTGGCTGAGACAAGATCAGTTTAAAATTGGATCGCAGCGACGCCATCTTGCGACTGGCCGCAAGACGCCAACTTGGAAATAAGATCGCAAGACGCCATTTTGTATATTTCTCACTATTAAGTACATATGGCGATATTACTATTAGCACCATGCGATTGCATCTTTCACCATTTCTCATACACACATTAATACGCACAATTGCGCTGTTAACTAATCGCATATTAGCGAATGCATAAGATCCTATATGAAAACCCTGTTTATTAGCTTTATGCGCACACATCTGCCCCAAGTTAACTAGCGTCGTTATATCAAACCCCGCATACTCACACATTACATATCCACATACAAGGTTCCATAAGCTTTAAGGTATAAGATTTAAGTTTGTTCATTTAGTATAAATGCTGCGAAATAAAGATTATTTGGTAACTAAGGTTTTATACATGATAAGTAAGCCGTGTTTGGTTTTGTACTGATGCGTACTCTTTCCACAGTATTCCGGTATAGTTGGTGTGGAGATCGCATCATGCATTCTCAACTTATGGACCGCAGAGACTTCAAGCAACAAAATGTATAGAATATGAATAACTGTTAGGATGTTGCACGAGGCGGGAAACCAGAGACCCCCAGTTGTTGGAGGTTGGGTTGGGTGTATTTGAATCAACCTGTTAAACGCTCTGTAACAGATGCATCCCCCTTGGGAACCAATGGCATCAGCAACAAACTTCTCTATTGTTTTGTCTATTCCTGGGGGTATAAATATGTGTGCTCCAACACTGGGTTTTAGTCTTCGTGCTGAATGCTGATTGACGAAGGGGTTTCTTGCTGATACCTAACAACTGGTCCGGAAGCGCTGCATATGTATACTGTACTTGGGTCTGTATAATTCCTTTGCGCCGAATTGTGTCTGGATCAATAGCGTGTAACTGACTGTACTTTTTACTTGAATAATACTTTGTGCTTTGGAACCACAGATTCCAGGTCTTAAGTCTTTATTTACTGTATGGCTTCGTATGCAAATTAGCGTCATCCTTAGAAGGTATAGGCAGGATATTAGAAGGTATAGGAAGGAGTGTATAGAGGTTCTAATCCAGTATCGTTACATTCTTGCCTAACCAATGCTTGGAGTTTTGCCTAATTGTCAGCATTTGTGGGTTTTTGTTTGTCCCCCGCCTCTTTAGGACTGACCACAAGTTCTCAATGGGATTAAGGTCTGGGGAATATACTGGCCATGGACCCAAAATTTCGATGTTTTGCTCCCTGAGCCACTTAGTTATCACTTTGGCCTTATGGCAAGGTGCTCCATCATGCTGGAAAAGGCAATGTTCATCAAATTGTTGGGAGAAGTTGCTCTTGGAGGATTTTTGGTACCATTCTTTATTTATGGCTGTTTGAGTGAACCCACTTGCTTGTCTGAAAAGCAACATCACACATGAATGGTCTCAGGATGCTTTACTGTTGGAATGACACAGGACTGATGGTAGCGCTCACCTTTCCTTCTCCAGACAAGCATTTTTCCAGATGCCCTAAACAATCTGAAAGGGGATACATCAGAGTAAATAACTTTACCCCAGTGCTCAGCAGTCCAATCCCAGTACCTTTTGCAGAATATCAGTCTGTCCCTGATGTTTTCCTGATGAGAAGTGGCTTCTTTGCTGCTCTTCTTGACACCAGGCCATCCTCCAAAAGTGCTTTCCTCACAGTGCGTGAAGATGCACTCACGCCTGCCTGCTGCCGTACCTGAGCAAACTCTGCACTGGTGGTGCCCCGATCCCGCAGCTGAATCAACTTTAGGAGATGTTCCTGGCGCTTGCTGGACGTTCTTGGGCGCCCTGAAGCCTTGTACACAACTATTGAATCTCTCTCCTTGAAGTTCTTGATGATCCGATAAATGATTGATTTAGGTGCAATGTTACTAGCAGCAATATCCATGCCTGTGAAGCACTTTTTGTGCAAAGCAATGATGACTGCACGTGTTTCCTTGCAGGAAAGAGGAAGAACAATGATTTCAAGTTCCACCCTACTTTTAAAGCTTCCAGTCTGTTATTCTAACTCAATCAGCATGACAGAGTGATCTCCAGCCTTGTCCTCGTCAACACTCTCACCTGTGTTAACGAGAGAATCACTGACATGATGTCAGCTGGTCCTTTTGTGGCAATGCTGAAATGCAGTGGAAATGTTTTTGGGTTTAAGTTCATTGTCATGGCAAAAGGGACTTTGCAATTAATTGCAATTCATCTGATCACTCTTCATGACATTCTGGAGTATATGCAAATTGTTATCATAAAAACTGAAGCAGCAGACTTTGTGAAAACCAATACTTGTGTCATTCTCAAAACTTTTGGCCATGGCTGTTAATGAACATCCTTGGTTTTATTGCAGATTTTCACCTTTAAACAATGTTTGTAAATAACCCTCACTAATATATATGTCTGTTTCCATTGTTAATGTTTGCTCTTGAAGAAGAAAAAAAAAATAGCATCATTCCATTAACAGTGAGAAAATAAATATAACATATTACAAAAAGTACAAATACATTGCCCATATAAAGCTTATATAATCTAAATGATTAGATTAAATTTAGGATAATGTAAACAAAATTGGTATTCCTTGTTGTGTACAATGCCAAAGATAAACAAATACATTTTGCAATAAAAAAATAAATAAGCAGAAACTTTGTTAAAGATACTACTAGCGTTCTGGGTGTTCCACGTTATGAAACCATACAGTTCAAAATAACTCACCCCACCAGGATGTTATGGCAATTTGTTCAAGCAATGTTGGACTGGTGTAATTGAATTCTCCTGAATAGGAGGACTTATGCAAGTTGTGGGGATTTTAGCGAAAAAGTTACATTGAAGTACAGGGTGAAAGGAAAGAAATATGCCCTGTAGCCAATTTCTGTGAAAATTGCTTTGAACACAAAATTGCCTACCCAGCACACATCAAAATGTATGCCTACATCCCTACTGTAGTCTACTGTATATTGGAATACACACCTCAGCAACCTATATATACACCTAGGTGTATATATATAAAAAAAATGTTTACGCACTTCAACATTTTTTGTGCACATAGGGCCTGATTCAGAGTTGGGAATCTAGTAAGATAGCGCAAGTAACAGTGTACCTGAACAAACCATGCTGTACTGCAAGGGGTGTAAATAATTAGAGTTATGGTATAACCTCAGTTAATGCTTTTTCGAGGTCCATAGGGTTCACAGGATCTACCTTGGGGTATGTAGTTGGAGTGATCCATTGTACCAAACAGCTTACAGCTTTGAAGCTTCCAGCATGCACAGGTCCTCCTTTCTATATACCCCGCCCCCAGCCACAGGCATTCAGTTTGTAAACAAGCCTAACGGCAAGAGAAGGAAAGTGGAGAAGGAAGTACATGTTTTGAGAGTGTTTCTTGGGTACATTGAAGAGGGATTCAGTGATACAAAAAGAAAGGAACAGATCACAACTGATGCAAAGGTGCGTCACGGTGGGTGTCCTGTGGACCTAGAAGAGAGAGAGTTAAATAAGGTATGTTATACCATAACTCTAATTTTCTTCTTCAGTGTCAATAGAGTCCACAGGATCTACCTTGGGGACGTCCTAAATCATTTCTCTTAAGGGTGGGAACGCTCCTGAGCAGAGAGGAAAATCCGCGCATAAAGGAAGCATCCTGGGAGGCAAAAGTATCAAATGCATAAAATGATAAAGCTATGGACAGAAGACAAAGTGGCCACCTTGCACAGCTGTTCACCCGAGGAGCTATGTCTAACCGCCCACGATGGTCCCACAGACTGAGTAGAAAGTGCTGTCACCTTGTTTGGGACTCGGAGATCAGCCCTGTGTATAGACCTGAGAAACAGTCATATGCAACCAGCGGGCCAAAGTCTGTTTGTTAGCTGGCCAAACTCATTTGTGAAACCCATAAAACACAAAGCACATATGATTTCCTGATGGAGCTGGTACGATCCACGTAGATACGTAGGGCACGAACCACATCCAGGGAAGCTTCACCCTTAGAAAGGTCTGAAGACTGAAAGGCTGGGACTACAATTTCTTAATTAATACAAAAACGGGATACCACCTTTGGAAGGTAACACGCTCTAGTATGTAGAACAGCTCTATTTTGATGAAAAATCAAACATGGGGAGCGACATGAGTGTGCTGCCAAATACGAAACTCTGCGAGCTGAGGAAACAGCTGTCAACCATCTAAGGTCCACCTTATCCAAGGAGTCAAAAGGAGAAGCTTGCAGTGCCCTGAGAACCAAAGATAAATCCCACGGTGCCACCGGAGGGACAAATGGAGGTTGCAGATGGAGAACCCCCTGCAAAAACGTTCTAACATCCGGCAGGAGAGAAATTATGCGCTGGATCCATACTGACAATGCAGAAATCTGAACTCTCAGGGAAGCCAGGCGAAGACCTGAGTCTAAGCCCGCCTGAAGAAAAGCAAACTCTCGTGAGACCCTGAAAACTTTAGGGTCATATTTTCTGTGGGAACCAAAGAAAAAATGAATGCCAAATCCTGTGATAGATTTGGACCGAAGCAGGCTTCCTTGCCCTCAGCGTCGTCTGGATCACATAAATAGAGAAACCTTTGGCCTTTAAGACAGAAGACTCAAGAGCCATGCCGTCAAAGCCACCAAAGGTAAATCCGGATATAGGCAAGGACGTGGACTGTCAGATCGGTGAACCAATGTCTCCTGTGACAGTCAGGAGCTATTAGTATTATCCTGCCGCCTCCTGCTTGAACTTTCTGATGACCCTTGGGAGTAGGGAGATTGGAGGAAACAAGCATGCCAACCTGAAGTCCCATCTCACCACCAGAGCGTCCACGAAGCCAGCTGAGGGTTCCTTGTTCTGGACCCGTACCTGGGGACCTTGTGGTTGTGGCATGACGCCATGAGGTCTACGTCAGGTAGTCCCCACTTGTCAACCAGGAGTTGAAAGACATCCAGATGAAGAGCCCATTCTCCGGGGTGTGTCCTGACAACTTAGGAAGTCCGCTCCCAGTTGAGGACTCCTGGGATGAATATTGCAGAATATTGCCCACAGCAGAATGTTAGTCACTTCCCTCATGGCTGCCGGACTTCGTGTGCCTCCTTGATGATTGAAATAGGCCACCGCTGTCGCATTGGCAGACTGAATCTGGACAGGCCACCCCTGAAGTAAGTCCTGCACCAGAATGAGCGCTCTGTGCACTGCACGAATCTCCAAAACATTTATCTGTAGGTGACATTCATGATCCGTCCACCTTCCCTGAAAGGTGTGAAGACCTGTCACCGCTCCCCATCCTCACAGACTTGCATCCATGGTGAGGAGTACCCATCCTGGAACCCATAACGGGCGACCCTTGTCTAGATGAGTCGTCTGCAGCCACCAGGCAAGGGAGAGCCGAACCTCTGGCGAGATGCGGATCATCTGAGACTTTATCTGATGATACCGACCATCCAGAGACAGAATCCATTGCTGCGGGACCTGGAGTGGAACTGGGCATAAGCCACCATGTCAAATGTGGACACCATGGAGCCCAGCACCTGCATTGCCAAGTGAACTGATACTTCCTGCTCGCAAAGTAGACTGTGTACACGAGATTGTAATGCTGCAATCTTGTACTCTGGTAGAAGAATCCTCTATGCCAGAGAGTCCAGCAGCACCTCTAAGTGCACCATCTGCTGAGCTGGAGAAAGTGAAGACTTTTTCAATTTATTATCCAGCCGTGCTCTTGTAGGCAGACAATGGTCATCTGGAAATGACATTGTAACATCTTCTGAGATTGTGCTAATATCAGGAGGTCGTTCAAATATGGCAGTATCTTGACTCCTTGTCTGAGATGAGCCGTCATGACTGCTATTATTCTGGTAAATACCCGAGGGGCTGTGGTCAGCCCGAAGGGTAGAGCCTGAAATTGGTAATGTTGCTGACCTAACGCCATTCTCAAAAACCCTTGGTGAGATCGTAAAATAAGAACATGCAGATAAGCAACCTGTATGTCCAGGGAGACCATGAAATCTCCAGCTCCATTGCCAGCATAATAGACAGTAGGGTTTCCATATGGAATTTGGGCACATAGATGAATCTGTTGAGAGACTTAAGATTCAGGATAGGGCGATGTGACCCATTTGGTTTCTGAATAAAAAATTTAAATAACCCCTTCCCTGTTGCGTCACAGGAATGGGGATTGCGACTCCCGACCTCAGGAGGGCCCCAATAGCCTCCCGGAAGGCCAAAGATCTTCAAACCTCAGAGGAGGATGCCTCAGGAACGTTATAGCGTAACCATGAGAGATCACCTCTCGAACCCAGGCATCCGTAGTCGTCTGATGCCAGGCATGAGAAAGTCGGCCTCCCACCCTGAAACCCCCCCCAGCTGCGGCCCTATCCACCAAATACGACAAAATCTGAAACAAAGAGGCCACCCAGGGTGTTTCTTGTGCTGGTGCAGGTGTACAAGATAGAAAAGGTGGTTGTTTACAACAGACACTACACAATCCATTTTGCACAAAATCCTGTTTAGACAGGCCTGCAAAAAAGGATTTACATGATTTCAGCACAGGAAGCTCATCCTTCTCTCCTTTACCTTTAGACATGGCAATGTGTAACCGGTATAAGGTAGAGAGTATAAATGCAATGTGACTTTAAATGAAATACCCCACTTCAGAGGGTTGAGGAGAAACACAGTTTTGAAAACAAAAAGGCAGTATAAATACAGCAGCTAGCATCACAGTCACATACAATGCATAACTATAATCAAATGCTAATGCAAATGAACTCTAAATCAGCTGACCAGCCCCCTCAGGGGTATTGGTAGGCTATTGAGTGCTATATACCTGACCCAAGGTTAGGGTATACAGAGAGACAGACCTAACCTAGACCAACAGCTTTCAGCAGCGCACCCAAGGTGCACTGTGAGCGTCTCACACACGAGGTGGTCAGAAGTAGCAAACCAGATGCTGGAATCCACAACCGGAAGTTGCTTCTGGGTTGGGGGAGGAGCGGTTGGGGCAGCGCCCATCTCCCCATAGCTGCGATTTTGACGGCACTGATACGCTGGCCTCACAGTAGTAGACACTCCTAGTGCGTCTACTACTTGTCGCCGGCGACAGACGATATGTCCCTGGCCGCCTTAGTGAGGACACATTAAACAAAACCTTCATCCGCAGCTGCCTCCGATGCGTCTCCTACACCAGAGGCTTGTACTGCTTCGCGCACGATTCCCCACAAGAGGAATTATCTTACCTGCCATCTCCATTAATCCGATCGCAGTTCGGACACCAGCTATGCGGATAGCTGAGCCAAGCTGAGTCCAGCCAAAATCCTCAGGACATATAGCAGTACTGGCATTTCAGCAATGGCGGAGGTAGAAGGAGTCGCAGTATATGCGTCGTATTCGGCGCCTAACACCACTAAACTCAGAAGTTCAAAAAACTAGAATAAATCAAAAAAGGAAAAGCCTGGGACTGCCTTGGTAGTCCCGCTGTTAAAACTGTGCATCTGGATACTTGTCACACACCAAAAAAAAAACTGAATGCCTGTGGCTGGGGGCGGGGTATATAGAAAGGAGGATCTGTGCATGCTGGGAGCTTCAAAGCTGTAAGCTGTTTGGTGCAATGGATCACTCCAACTACATACCCAAAGCCAGATCCTATGGACCCTATGGAAAGTGAAGAAGAAACGTAAAAAAACTGGCTGCTTTTGCATGTAGCCCACAAATGCTAAATAGCTTTATTTTTACACTGCAATTTAGATAGAAGGTTGTACACACCTCTCCCAAATCTAACTCTCTCTGTATATTTTATACCTGCCCCACTTGCAGTGCAGCATGGTTTTACCAAGATGCAGTTACTTGCTCTTTTTTACTCTATTCCCAACTCTGAATCAGGCCCATAATTGATTATTTATTACGAATTACTTATATAGCACACACATATTCCGCAGCGCTTTACAGAGAATATTTGTCCATTCACATCAGTCCCTGCCCCAGTGAAGCTTACAATCTAAATTCCCTAACATAGGGTGCCCAACCCTGATCACTACCCAGGTTGGAGCAGTTTCCACTGTCAATAAGCCTGGGTTGATGTGCGTTCCTGTGCAGAAAAACAGGTTTTTCAAGCTAGTGGATAAGGGACATCACACTACATTGAAATTAGGTACATACCTACAGATGTTTGTAAAGAACCAGAAAAAAAATAAAATGGGAAGAGGGATTTACATAAATTGAGGTCACTTTATTAGGTGCATCTGGGCCTGATTCAGAAATGGACGCAATAGCGATATTTACACAGATCGAGCTATTGTTTGCCAGTGCGCATGCGTATAGGTCACAGTGCGCACACACATGCGCTCTCGATTGGTTTGAGATTATGTTCGCACAGAGGATTCACTCGCAAAGTGAGTGATAGGAAGTAAGCGTTTGGGGGTAGTAATGAAAGGTGGTCAGAAAAACGCAGGCGTGTCTCTCCATTTGAACACCGTTACATGGGCGAGCATAAATTAACTCTTGAGAACTCCTATGCAGCATGCAGCCCAAGCCCCCTCCCCAATATATTTGTGTATACAAATGCGCCATAGTTCATTGTGGTTGATCGCTGCACAAACGTCTCCCCAAGTCATGCCTCGATACGCTATGGCACGTCCCCGATCGTGGGAGTGAGTCTCCATTATGTCCTATGGAGGCGCAAATGCGCGTCTCCGAACGCGGGAATCCGTCTCACGAGACGCTGCGCTATGGACAAAGTAGTAGCTGGGCAGATTTGTATATAAAGGCCGAGACTCCTGCTTGGTATTGCACCCCACCCATCTGCCCTTAGGTGCTTTTAGTGATTTGCACAGGTTCCTACATTGCTGTCTACATAATAGAATGGGCACTATGGGTAAGTCCTGGATAAATTGACATAATGTGTTGCTATTAGGGATGTTAGGGACGCATCTTATGGGGTTCACCTTGATGTGGTGGGATGGGCAAACATATTTGGCCACACTTGTACCAAGAACCTCACTAATACTCCATTTTAATTGTAGAGTTTATCAGGATTATTTTGACTATCATTGTTAGTACTCAGAGTGTGTACCTGTATTTTTTGTCCACTGCATTGTACTACAAGTCTCAGCATGGTAACACCTCTTATTATGTTTAGAGGGTGTGCAATCCAAACCCCCTCTCCCTTTGCAGCATGAGAGTACTCTGCGTATTGAGAGTGGCAGTCTGCCGTTGGCCAGACCTGCCGCAAGGGCAAAATGGCCGCTCGATGTGTGTCGATGTTAGCAATATTTACGCAGATAAGCGACGTTGTACACATGTGAAGGCAGCTGTGGGTGTCCTTATGCTGGAGTAAGCTTTGGAACGATTAACATATCACATCATCCATATCGCTCAGGGAGAACACGCATTCACGTTCGTGGTTAGCAACGTAGTCCCATCAGATGGGACGATGTCGCTGACGACGGCATGCAGTTGAATGCAGGATGGAAGTGTATATCAAACGGCCGTACAGCAGATCATGCAGAGTGTAAGGCCTTAGTGTTAAAGAAAAAAAAAAAGATACTGGCTATACTTGTTCGAGTTTTTCAGTTCCTTTTATATTTTTGGAGGCGCATATGAAAGTACTACAGTATCTATTATTCCTGATGCTCTGTGCATAATTACAATTATTGGAAAATGCTCCAGTTAAAACCAAGATCAACAACACAGTTCTGCAAAATTTAAGGCATTGAAAGCTTTTTTAATAATACTTTTATATTCTTAATTATACTTCTGTGTACATCAAGAAATGGTATAATAAAAAAAATTACCACATCATATGGTTAATTACATACTTTTACATACATTAAGAAAAAAACAAGTTTAATTGTTTTTGACATTTATTGTGAAATACGATGTGTAGATGATATCACTATTTTTGTCTTAATTACATAATAAAACAACAATAAAATCAAATAATAGAAACAAAACCATAATTATTGAAAAAATCTTTAATATCTTGCTATTTTTATCTTCAAACTTCGTTTTGTCGCTTTTCGCTTATAAGCTTTTTCTGTGTCGTCTCTGTGTATCATCCAGCAGTAGTCAGCCATCATGCCAACGTCCCAACGACCCTGGTATCTTCTTTTCTACATCTTTAACGTCTTGGTGGAACCGTTCACCCTGTTCTTCACTGTAGTCTCCGAGATTATTCGGCAATTGCTCAATATGGGAATTAAAAAATAGACCTTTAAACTCATATTGCAGCCAAGGTTTCTGTAACTATTAAGCATTTCCCTGACAATTTCTTTGTAGTTTGGATCCTTGACATTGCCTAAAAATGTTTAAATCACTTGTACTGTATGAGTGGTGTGTGTGTGTGGGTGCATGTGTGTGTATGTGGTGGTAGGCAGGGTTTAAAATGAGCCGACACAGGGCAAAAAACTGTGTTGCACCTTCGCCAGCTCACCTTGTAGTTGTAGTTTTTGTGTGTGTGTGTGCAATGTTCCTTTAGACCAGGAGTGGGGAAACTTTTTCTGCCGAGGGCCATTTTGATATATAGAACATTATTTGCGGGCCCGGTGCAGGCCACGCCCCCTTCATGTGATGTCAAGGGGGCGTGACCACACAAGTGGACGTGACAATCTCCGGTCATTACAGCAATGCTCAGAGCATCCCGAGGATGCTCCGGGGAGCTGTAAGGGCAGCAGTGTGACCGTCTGAAGCGTCCCAAGGATGCTCCAGGCTACACTGCTGCATAGATTCTGGCTGCAGAGTGCCATTCTAGGCACCCTGCTAGCCAGATGAGGCTAGCATAAAAAAACCCGAGAGCCAGACCAAATTATTCCGGGGGCCAACACTATATGTAGGCAGAATACATTACTTTAAAGAATATTTTAAAAAAAATTACATTCATAAATACACGTTTTGCAGAAAAACGTGATGTGATATGCAAAATAGGGAGTCATTTTCGTGTTCAGAAGCCAAAAATCTATAAGTATCACATAAATTCGTTAAAAAAGCTTTTTCATCGCAGACCTGTGCAATTATTCTTTATTTGTAGCATGTGTGTTTATACAAGAATATCAAATGTATTTATTTATATACATTATATGCACATGTCTTATTATATCAAGGTCAATATAAATTGTGTGGCTATTTAGCATACTAGATTTGTATTTGTTTATTATATACTAGCTGGGATACCAGGCATTGCCCAGGTTGAAGACTGGACCATGAACTACACTAGCAGCCCTCATTTTTTTACATTGTCCTTGCCTATAACCTGGATAGCTATGCAAATTAGGAGTAAATTACCGTGCAGACAGGCATATTCTAATACCATTTGGAATGGGGTATATACGGAGCTGACTGACTTACAGAACAGATATCAGCATAGCTTACCGAGATTCAGAAATCACTGCATTCAGTTGTGGACGCATATGCTATCGCAGCTGCTAACGTTAGCAGCTATGATAGCTGAAATATGGTAATGCAGCAGGAGCCGTTACTCCTCCTGCATACATTACTGATCCCAGTTGCGTCTAATGACACAGCATCGAATCATCTGGGATCCCTTTGGCGGCTGAGTGACCATGGGGTCACACAAAACAGCCGCCGATGAGTAAAAGAGGCCAGGAAATCTCTGTCTGCCGACGGAAATCCTAGCCTCTGCAATCCTGCCAAATCGTTTTGGGAAATGGAGGCCCTCGCTGATTGCTCCTCGTCCATAAAAGGCAGCAGACTGTCAGTCACTGAGTCTGCATGCAGGATCGCAGACCCGTACTGCACATGCATAGTACGGGTCAGTCACATGCATACTTTCCTGATAATTGGGTATCTGCCAGATACCGCTCACTGTGCTCGCAACTGAATTACCCCTTGAAATCACTCTGCAGACCAACATTAGAGACCATGTCTAGCAGGGCTGCCATCAGAAGGGGAATGCCAGGTCTCGTTGAATGTACAGAAGTTGGCCTGAGATCAACCTCCCCTGATGTTTGCAATCGCTCTACGCAAAGTTTTTCCAGGATCAAAGATTGTGGATTGATCATGCTGTCTGCCACAGTCCAAAAGTATTGAGTGCTGAGCTGTTCATGAGCCTGCCAGAGTGTGTATGAAGCCAGTCCCCCAAAACCTGTTTTATGGGATTGTGTGACAGTGTGTGGCCCTAGCAAAGTTCAGAACTAAGCGAAAACCATATCCTGGTGAAATTACACCACTATGCCAAATTTAGTGGAGTTAAGTACAAAACTCTGGCAGTGCATAGAGGGCAAAAGACACACACAAATTTCACACTGATTATATAAGATTATATATATATATATATATATATATATAGCATATCCTGACATTACTATATGTATCTGCCATCTCAGAATTTTTTCTGATTTTTATTAGCGCAGTTCCTGATTATTAGATATACTAGTGTAATAAAAAGAAAAAAAATGTAGTGGCATGATTATGGTCCCATAACAAATAATAGATCATCAACGTAACTGCCAAAGAGCACCAGGGAAACCACAAACTCATTCCGTACACATATTAGGACACATATTGCTCCTTTTAAAAATTAGCATTCGTTGGGAGCACAGTGGGTTCCTATCGAAATCACCAAGACATGTAAAAAATTAGCGTCCTCAAAAGAAAATAGTTATCTTATTCAAAATTTCACTGAAAGTATCCAAGTGATCTTTGAGTCTGGAAGGGTACGTTTATACAGTGTTCAGTTTAATGCTATTTAAAGTTTTCATGTTTTATGTTTCTCTATTAATAGAGGAGTCACAAAGGTGGTGTCTTATGGTTTTCCTTGTCTTAGGACATTTAATGAGAGAACACCTTTTTATTAGGGATGTGCAGGCTCGGTTCTACTCGGTTCCGTTCGGTTCTTTTTACCGAATCTTATTGGCTATCCAAAACTCGTGACAGCTGAAACCCAATAAGATCCGGTAAAAAGAACCGAACGGAACCGAGTAGAACCGAGCCTGCACATCCCTACTTTTTATATATTGAGGACAAGAGCCGATTCAATACGCTAGTGGAGAGTCTGATTATAATGAATATCTTGTGGGAGTGGTTTCTTATAGGATTGCATTTCTACATTCAGCACAGGAGAGCACAGTTATGCGAGTCAAATTTACACACATATTATATGTACACATATATATACATGCATACACACACATTCCACCATGAGGTCCAACCGGGACCATAACCACTCCATTAGGCGTCCTAGACCAATTGCCACCCCTCTGTGAAGTTTTCATCCAAATCCATCCAGTGGAAAGCCCAGAACAGGCTCCCCAGGTCAAAGTTCTGCCCAGCATTCCAGGGTCAAAGTTCTGCCCAGTGTACAACGGGAGGTCCAATCGGGAACTCAACCCACTAGTATGTCTTCTGGGATCCAATGTTACCTCTCTGTGAAGTTTTCATCCAAATTATGTGATGTAGTCCAAATCCATCCAATGAAAGGCCCTGAACAACCTCCCAAGGACAAAGTTCTGCCCGGCACACTCCACCGTGAGGTCCACATCCTGACGATCGGCATGACAGCTGCCGAAATTCCTGGTGCCGGAATCCCGATCACCAAAAAAAGACCGGCGACAGAATCCAGACAGCACTGCGGATGCTGAAGCCAGAATCACAGCAGCCATCATCCCGATTGTAAGGACACAGAGGATAGGTAAGTAGCAGCTGCGCGCTTTGGTTAGGCACCCCCCTGGGAGTGTTAGGGATATATGCTGCGGGGAGGAGAGGTTAGGCACCACCGGTGGGGAGGTTAGGGTCAGGCATGACCTCGGGAGGGTTAGGTTTACGGAGCGGGGAGGGGGGGGTTAAGTTTAGTCACCTCCCAGGGGGACTTCGGGTTAGGCACCACCAAGGGAGGGTTAGAGGGCGGACAGTGGTAGGGTTAGACTACTTACCTTCTTCTGGCGGGATCTCTCCTCATTAGGATTCCGCTGTCTGTATTTTCTCCAGGGCGCCGGGATATCATACCCAACCCATAATATAAATTTTATATATATATATATATATATATATATATATATATATGGTAGGTGGATACATAAGATTAGTAAACCTTGTTGCCAAGGGACTTAACGACCACCTAAGTTTGAGTAAGTTTGTAGGAATTTCTGGTCATTTATACACACATACATACTCTTATTATTTTTGTCGGTAACTTGTATGATATGAATGCTGCATCAAATACTTCACGATTACCCTCTTTATTACATACTACAGTATAATAGAGTCCGATTTGTGGTACATAACCAGCAGTGTAGTCAGGAAATTATGTATCTATTTATTATTCTGCTGTTTGTATACATCCATGGTAAAATTTATTGGCATATGATACCTGCAAACCAGTCTGTGCTCAATTATGGGCTGCTTGTTTTGCACACATAGGCCCGTATTCAATTAGAAGCGAAAAGTAGGAAACTTGCCTCTTGTACTTTCCTCCGTATTCACATGTTTGGGATGCAAATTCGTGGCATGCATGTCCCCGCGATTTGCCCTATTCAATAACAGAACAGGCGAAAACGCAAATAGGCTGAAAGTACTAAAAAGATTGGGGGAATCATTCAGTACCCCAAAATAAGACGCACTGACACTGGAAATCAAAATGTAAACCATTAGCCCTAATAAAGGAACTTTTCCACCTGTTTCAGTGCTTTGAGTTTCAGATTAAGCGAAAATGTCCTGGAATTTAATTTGTAGATAAGACTCAAACAGGCGAAAAGTGGCAATAGGCCAATTTAGGCTTTTCGCGGCTAATTGAATCCGACCCATAGTGATTATACCTTTATATATGCTTATATTTCATGGCTCATATTGTGTCCTGTTTTACTATATTGCTAGGATTAGTCACTTATGACTTATCAGGCGCGATGACGTAATTTCCTATCTCTCCGAGTGTCCAGTCCCGATTCTGGGGGACATCGTTCACGTGGTGCACAGGGCACTTTTTGCGGGTACAAACTTTCGCACAAAAGTGCTCATCCTGCAATCCTATTGCTGAAGTTTTTACATGTGCGAAAACTCCACTGACAAAACCGGCAAACTGTTTTCACCACCTCAGAGCAGGTGAAAAGTTGTGCAAAACCCCTATTTTTGTTTAAAAATGTAGGAACTTGGTTCGGAAACCCTTGCATATCCCCTATAATGATAAATTAGGCAAAATAATGTTTTAATTACTTAATTTGACCAATAATGACATGTCAATTGTGGGGTGAAAAAATTAAAAGTGTTGGAAAATATGTTTAAAAGTAGTGGGTCATGTATTTTTGGGGGCTATATGGATGGGACATGTGTTTTAAACATTGCAGGTGTCTGCACCTGGTGTATTTATAAAAAAAAATTAAAAGTGCATTTTTTTGTACTCAAAAATATGCTTGCACCCATTTTAATGTACCCCCAATTTAACTGCAGCATTTATTTTGTCAAAAATAAAAAATAGCTTTTTATCACTTTTCCACACCTCTGCAAATATGCATGAAACAGCCATTTGACACAATTTCACAAATTCTAAAATGATTACCTATTTTAAGGGGCACAAATTCATCTATATTTTTCGCTGGTTACGCCATGAACAGTTTTGCTGCAAAACCGTTTTTGCTTCTTTTGTAATAGGATAGTGCGAAAAACCGGAGCGCGCATAGACATACGATGCGAAAATATCGCACCAAAACACGCGAATTGTGCGGAAACTTCTACGCTGAGTTTTCACTTTTACGCGTCTAATTTAATTCCCCTTAAGTGTTTTGCCTTTTGTACAACAAAGAGTTGACACTAGCAATTATTTTTATGAAAGCTGCATAATTAATTACGGTTTTATTATTATTAGACCATCAAACATTGAAGTACTTTAAATGTAAACACTAGAAAACTCTGGTCTGGTGCAAAGTCTTTTTGGGGAGTGAAAAAGGACATGCACCCCTCACCACCACTTAAACGAATTGCAATAACCTTGCTCCTTAACATTTCATTTCTACACAAACTAGGAATGCAGATGCACAATTATTTTTCAAGTAATGTCCTCATTCTACCCATTTCCTCCTATTCTGTATCAACATATGTTCCTCTGTAAACATCTTGTTCCTTAACTCCTTCACGACTAAGGACTAGTGAGGCTCGTCTTAAGCAATTCAGAAATTCAAATGGGGTGGAAACTTAATTTAACCCCTCCCACCTTATAGTTGCTGTCTTTTCAACATGGAAGGCATCATCACATAAGTAGGCATAATGATGTCATTAAATCTTTATTTAAAGGCAAAAAAACTTCACTAATCTGGAAATAAGGGAGAGCGCATTAGAAATGCTCTACCTTCATGCTGGCATTTCCTGGTGTAGTGTGGTGTAGGCAGCACTTGCCAGCTCTACCGTGATTATCCATGTAGAAATCCTTGGGAGGTTGATACATAGAATAGTATAAGTTTAGGGGGGTTTGTTTAGAGATCCTTGTATGTCTAGGTTGGGAGTTAAGTATAGAGAGAGGGGAGACATAGGGAGAAAATGTCTTGTTCCTAGGTGTACATTTTTGTTTGGAATAACGGCAGGTGTGTGGAGTAATTCTGTAATAGTATTTGTTATATGATAACTTTGGTATGTAGTCAGGATCCCGGCGGTGACCATCCCAATGGTCACAATACCAGCAGGAGAATCCATACTGTCAAAATACAGACGAATCCTGATTGGAGTATTAGGTTTAGGGTTAGGCACTAGGGGGAGGGTTAGGCTGTGGAAGGGGACAGTTTGGGCTAGGCTGTGGAAGGGGACAGTTTGGGCTAGGCTGTGGAAGGGGACAGTTTGGGCTAGGCTGTGGAAGGGGACAGTTTGGGCTAGGCTGTGGAAGGGGACAGTTTGGGCTAGGCTGTGGAAGGGGACAGTTTGGGCTAGGCTGTGGAAGGGGACAGTTTGGGCTAGGCTGTGGAAGGGGACAGTTTGGGCTAGGCTGTGGAAGGGGACAGTTTGGGCTAGGCTGTAGAAGGGGACAGTTTGGGCTAGGCTGTGGAAGGGGACAGTTTGGGCTAAGCTGTGGTTGGGGACGGTTACGGTTAGGCTGCTGAAGGGGACAATTTGGGCTAGGCTGCCGGAGGGTTGGGTTAGGGTTAGAATACTCATTAAATTTCATTCAGGATTTTGCCCGTTGGGTTTCCACTGCCGATATTGTGACAGTCGGAATGGTTACCGCCAGTATATCGTACCCAACCCCATAGATTTATAGCAGCGGGGGTATGCATATGGATCGTCCAATCTAAAGTTGTGAGTTGTGCCATCTCCTAACTCAAAGTATGGAGTTCAGTTTTGTTTAGTCTGTCACTTCAAACTCAGTGATATCCTGGCTTTATGCCATGTGGGCCTGAATGGCGACTTCAGGAACTTGTTTTTATTATTCTTATGCTATATGTCTTTTTTTTATGCTTTTTTTATACAAGGATAGTAATCGCTTACCCACACCCACTGGTCCGCTGAATTGTTATACCCATTTATCGATTTATTTCTGAATCTTTAATTTTTGTATATACTTGCTAGAGAAGACACTGAAATGATACTCTCATCTTGATTTGAAGCCAAGGTTCTCTGTTGTTACATGTCATTTTTCATGTCTGCCATGTTTATCGGTTTTGTTAATTTTACTTTCCTGGGGGCGTACATTTTTCAAATCTTTAATAAAATTTACGCAATTGGTATAAAAAACAATGCTCTACCTTCTAAATCCTGGCAACCCTAGACTCGGGGGTACCCTTGTTTGAAAGTGGGATGTCACTAAGATGTTGGGCGTGATTCAGAGTTGTACGCTAATCCTGTCAAAAACTGCAAGTTTTTACGCAGCTGCTCTGCGAAAATATGCAAATTTCGCAGTTGCCAGGAGATGTATTGAGCCGCCAACCTGCGGCATTGCAAATAAAAGCATCTGCGTAAAATGTTGCAGCATCGGTCGCAGACCAGTCCATCATCGGACTTCTGAGTAACCATATAGCTACTCAGAATGGACCAGGGAACTAAGACGCTTTCAACAGTGAAGCAGGGTACATAGATGCAGTCGCTGGATTTGACATTCCTATAAAACTAGTTGCAACATGCCTGCATATATTTAACCACCCCTCCACTACCACCCACAAATGGCCCATAACTGACAATCTCTCCGTCTAAATGCTCTCTGAGATCAACATTGTAGGGGCATCAGGACAAATGCACTGTACAACTTAGACGCAAGCACTGTAATAAAAACATATGCCAACTGCGTATATATCAGCATAGCATACAACTATAAATCAGGCACATTATTCTCTGGTGATAATGATCTGAGAAGTGCAGGGTATTCCCTGGTGATCTCCCATGAAGGATCCAAGGATACAGGAATCCTCTCCTATCCTGCCCTTAAGCAGAGTCTCCTCTTTCGAATGGTATGGCTACTTTGTGGGAATTGTCTAGTGATCACCAGACAATATCAATCTGCATTGCAGAAATACCAGTAGAGGCGGTGGATAGGGGGGGCACTTAAACATTCGGGGACTAAATTTCAAATAATGACCCCTTTAGTATTTAATAACACTCTACACTACAGAAAGAGTTAAAAAGTCCAGAGATGGAGGGATCTAAAGCCCAGACCTCCCCCATAATGAGTAAAACAAGATTCCCCTCATTTGATGCAATAAGCAGTGCTGTAACTAGGGCAGGCAAGCTGGGCGCGTGCCATGGGCACCGTGGCAGGCCCAGCAGAGGGGAGGGCGCCGCCGGCCAGGACATCGTACCCGCACCTCCCCCCCCCACCACCATTGCACTCGGTCCGGACTGTGTGAAGACTACTGAACAAGTAGGCAAGTGTGCCTGCTTGTGATGCTGGGTACTGAAGGGGGAGCTGCAGCAGAAGTGCGTAGGCCCTCCCAGGCAGTGTTGCCATTCAGAGCTGCCCGTCGGAGGCCAGGATGATTCTCATTTCCCAATGCTGTCTCTGCTCCGGACCAGCCACTGCAGCCAAATATTTATTTTTCTTGTTGGAAGTGGGGAGGGGGGGTCGGACTGATGAGGAGAGGGGGGGGGGTGACTTTCAATTGATGTCAGCCATGTTTTTACTTGGCTGGCTGCATTTGTGTGAAAGGTGTGTGTCTATGTCTGTGTCAGTGAGTATGTGTATGTGTGTCAGTGTGTGTGTGTGTATCTGTGTCAGTGTGCGTATGTGTATCTGTGTCAGTGTGCATATGTATGTCAGTGTGCGTATGTGTGTCACAGTGTGTGTGTCTGTATCAGTGTGTGTGTGTGTGTGTGTGTATCTGTGATGGTGTGGCTGAGAGACAACACAGAGGGAGGGAGGGAGGAGGTGATGGTGTGGGCTGTGAGACTATATGCGGGGGAGAGATGATGGTGTGCTGAGAGACTACGCAGGGAGTGAGGTGATGATGTGCTGAGACGCTGCGGGGGGGAGGCAATGGTGTGCTAAGATGACGCAGGGGGGTAGGTGGTGGTGTGACAGAGACGACGCAGGGGGGAGGTGATGGTGTGCTGAGAGACGGCATAGGGAGAAGAGATGATGGTGTGCTGAGAAACGATGCAGGGGGGGCAGGTGGTGGTGTGGCTGAGGCACGACACGGGGGAGGTGATGGTGTGCTTAGAGACGACTTAGGGAGAGGAGATGATGGTGTGCTGAGAGACGACGCAGGGGGGTAGGCGGTGGTGTGGCTGAGAGACGACGCAGGGGGGAGGTGATGGTGTGCTGAGAGACGACGCAAGGGGGAGGCAAAAGTGTGGCTGAGAGACGACGCAGGGAGGGAGGTGATGATGTGCTGAGAGACGACGCAGGGGGAGATTGTGTGGCTGAGAGACGCAGGGGGAAGGAAGCTACACAGGGGGAAGGAGTCTCGTTGAATCGCTGTTGTATGATGATGACCTTGTTAATATTCTTACACAAACAGGCACCTTACGGACGATGGTACATGCCCATTTGGTATGTGGCCACACCCACTTTTGCCATGCGCCTACGGTACGCAACATTTTTTTGTGTGTGTGTGGGGGGAGAGCGGCGGGGAATCAGTATGTAATACCGCCGGTATTACAGGCAGAGTTCCCGGCAGCGGAAGCCCGACAGCGCTGGAAATCCCGATCGTCGATAGGTAAGTATTGACTAACCTGACCCCCTAACCCTCCTTAGGGGTGCCTAACCCTAACCACCCCCCATTCCCCGAAGCCTAACCCCAAGTCCCCCGGGGGGGTGCCTAACCCCAAGTCCCCCGGGGGGGGTGCCTAACCCCAAGTCCCCCGGGGGGGTGCCTAACCCCAAGTCCCCCGGGGGGGTGCCTAACCCCATGTCCCCCCCCGGGGGGTGCCTAACCCTAGCCCTCCCTCCCCCTAGCCTGACCCTAACCCTCCCGGGGGGGTGCCTAACCCTAAGTCTCCTCCCAGTGCCCTAAACCTAACCCTCCCCCCCGTGGCTGTCCGCTCGCGGCGCCTGGTATCCCTTCGATCGGGATGCTGGGCGACGGTCTCCCGGCGTCGGGGAAATGTCAGACATCTACATATCCCTCGCCGGGATATTACAGTCGGGATTGTATACCCTCGGCGGAGTCATTCTTAAACTTGCCCTGGGCTCAAAAAACCATAGTTACGCCACTGGCAATAAGTTTTCTATTTAGCAGAAATGTAAGTCTTGTTGGGCTACCATATTATTCATACACACTTTATGCATTTCAAACCCATACTGTACATAAAGAGAAAAAAATATGAGATATGGTAAGAACTTACCCTTGTTATCTCTATTTCTACGAAGTCCATAGGGTTCCACAGGATACCATGGGGGTATAGGTGACGACGTCAGTCTTCAGGCACCACAGAGTTAAAGTTTTCAGCCTCCCAGGATGCATCTGGGTCCCTCTCCTATACCCCGCCCCCGGGCCAAGGCACCTCAGTTACGTCACAAGCCATAGGCCGGAGGAGGAGAAGAAAGAGAGAGAAGAAAAATCTGGACACTCACAAGAATCACATTCTCACCATAGGGAGACGAAAAAAACGGTGACCAGAATAAAGCCCATCTGCAGTACAGGTGCGACAGGGCGGGAGTCCTGTGGAACCCTATGGACTTCGTAGAAATAGAGATAACAAGGGTAAGTTCTTACCATATCTCATATTTTCTACTTCAGGGTCCATAGGGTATCCACAGGATACCTTGGGGATGTCCCAAAGCAGTATCCTTTAAGGATGGGGACGCTCCTGTGCTGAGAGGAGAATCCGCCGCCCGAAAGAAGCATCCTGAGAGGCAAAGGTGTCAAAAGCGTAATACCTCACAAAGGTATGGACAGAAGACTACATAGCAGCCTTGCAGAACTGAACTGCAGAGGCACCACGTCTAGCTGCCCACAAAGGATCCACAGACCTAGTGGATTGAGCCCTCACCAAGGAGGGAACTGGAAGACCTTCATGAAGATAAGCTTCTGAAATTGCCATACGAATCCAGCCTGCCAAAGTCTACTTTGAAGCAGGCCAACCCTTTTTACGGAAGCCATAGAGGACAAACAAGGCGTCCGACTTCCTAAAAGAAGAAGTGCGGTCAACATAAATTCTCAATGCCGGCACAACATCCCAAGTGGCGTCACCCCCTGAAAGTCCAGGTGAATTGAAAGCCGGCACAACAATTTCTTCATTGATATGAAAACTGGATACCACTTCGGGAAGGAATCCCGGACGAGTGCGAAGCACCGCCCTATTCCTATGAAAAATCAGAAAAGGGGGTCTACAATAGAGAACCCCTAAATCCGAAACCCTTCTGGCCGAGGCAATGGCCAGAAGAAATATGGTTTTAGCTGTAAGCTATTTAAAGTCCACTGAGTCCAGTGGTTCAAATGGCGGTCCATGGAGAACTCTCAGGACAACAGCCCAATTCCAAGGCGCCACCGGTGGAACAAAAGATGGCTGAATGCGAAGAACACCTCGCATAAAGGTGTGCACATCAGAGAGCGCAGCAATCCTACGATGAAACCAGACAGGGCAGACACCTGCACTTTCAGAGAAGCCAGGCGAAGCCCATGATCCAGTCCAGCCTGTAGGAAAGCCAACAACCTAGACAGGCGGAACTCCCTAAGGGAATATCCTTTAGGTCTACACTACCGGAAGAAAGTATGCCACACACGATGGTAGATTCTTGCCGAGGAAGGTTTACGAGCTCTTAGTATGGTTTGCACCACGGAGCCAGAAAAACCCTCTGGACCTTAGCATGACCGTTTCAACAGCCACACCGAGTCAGGTCCGGGTGAAGACAAGGACCCTGTGACAGCAGATTCGGTCGTAATGGTAACCTCAGAGGAACGTCTACTGACAGACTCTGGAGGTCGGAGAACCAGTGCCATCTGGGCCACTCGGGAGCTATCAACAATAGCGTACCTCCTTCTTGATTTGAATTTCCGTATTACCCGCGGAAGAAGGGAAAACAGAGGGAAAAGGTAGGCAAACTGGAACGTCTACTGGACGGACAGGGCATACACCAGAGACGCCTTTTCGTCTCTTGTTCGAGACCCGTACACCGGCAACTTGTTGTTGTGCCGGGACGTCATGAGGTCTATCTCTGGAAGACCCCACTTGTCCACCAGACTCTGAAAGACGTCCTGGTGTAACGACCACTCTCCCGGATGCACGTCCTGCCTGCTGAGAAAATCCGCTTCCCAGTTGAGGACTCCCGGGATGAACACTGCTGATAATGCTGGGAGATTGAGGTGGGTCGTCTGCAAACACCAGGTTAGAGACAGGCGAACGTCCGGAGTGAGCCCCATCGTCTGGGACTTGAGACACTGAGGCAATCCATTCCATCAGGACAGGATCAATAGCAGCAGAGGTCTGGAGAGAAATTGGGCGTACTCCACCATGTCGAATACCGACACCATTGAGCCCAATAACCTCATTGCCGAGTGTATCGACACTCGACGACACTGCAGACAACTGCGCACCCTCAACTACAAAGCAAGGATCTTTTCCTCCGTCACAAAGATCCACTGCTGCCTGGAGTCCAATAAGGCCCCGAGGCGCAGGATCCTCTGAGACGGGGTGAGAGTGGACCTCTGCCAGTTTGTCAACCAGCCATGACGTTGCAGTACCGCAATCGAAAGATCCAGATGGTGTAAAAGAAGCTCTGGAGACCCAGCTATCAAAAGGAGGTCGTCCAGATAAGGCAACAGTCGGACTCCCTGCGTCCGCAGGAGAGCCACCATGACCGCCATGACCTTGGTGAATACCCGTGGAGCAGTCACCAGGCCAAAAGGCAGTGCCCGGAACTGGACATGTTCGTTGCAGATTGCCAATCTGAGGAACTGCTGATGGCACAAAAGAATAGGGACATGCAGGTAAGCATCCTGGATGTCCAATGACACCATGTAGTCCCCAGGTTCCAGTGCCAGAATAATGGACCGCAGGGTCTCCATCCGAAACAGAGGCACCCTCAAGGACTTGTTAAGGGCCTTTAGGAGTATTGAACGGAAAGACCCATTGGGTTTGTGCACCAAAAATAAAATGGAATAGAAACCCAGGCCCCTCTGGGAAATTGGAACATGCACTGAAACTCCGGCCTGGAGCATAGTGTGCAAAACCTTCCGCAGTTCCGAGGCTTTGCTCCGGTCTAGCGGAAGGCCTGTGGTAAAGAACCGGGATGGAGGCCTGTGCCGAAAGGAGAGGGCATACCCGTGAGAGACCACCTCCTGAACCCAAGTATCTGTCGTAGACCTCGACCAGCACTGGGCGAACTGAAGCAGGCGCCCCCCACTTTGGGGTCCCCCATAGGGAGGCCTGTACCGTCAGGCCGCAGGTTTGTTATCTGACCTAGGAGTCGGACGTCTGGTACTCCAGACCTGTTTCTTGGGCATGTACAATTTCTTGGTCCCAGCCTGCCGTGGAAAGGACTGTACTTTAGGCCTACCTTGGGCCTTGTGAGGCCGAAAGGACGACCCACCAGCACTAGAAGGAATCGTAGCAGAAGGAAGACATGCAGATTTTGCTGCTGCCAACGTAGCTACTATTTCGTCCAGATCTGGACCAAATAGTACCTGTCCAGACCTTCTAATCCCTTTTTGGAATCCGCGTCCGCTTTCCAAGAACGCAACCATAAAGTGCGACGAGCAGCCATGGCTGCAGAGGAGATCCTAGAGGTGAGCATACAAATATCTAAGGCCGCTTCATTAATGTAAGTGGCCGAGTCTCGGAGATTGCCCACCAACTCGGTCTGTTCAGCCGAACAGTCAGAGTCCAAAGACGCCTCCAAATTATCCGCCCAGCGCTCCACAGCTCTGGCTACCCAACACACGGCCAGAGCCGGTCTGGATGCTTCCCTGCAAGGGAATAAACGGATTTGAGGCAGATCTCCACCTTGCGGTCAGTGACATCCTTCAAGGATGACATCGAAGGCATAGGCAACGTGGCACTTTTGACTAGGCGTGTGACATGTGAATCCACTTGCGTAGGGGATTCCCACTTAGAAACATAATAGACCGCAAACGGATAAGCCACGGCTAAGCGCCTCTGGGGCTGAAACCGTTTACCTGGACTTTTCCACGCCTCCTCTAAATGATCCACTAATTGATCAGAAAGAGGGAACACCGTAGCCTCACCCTTAATATCCTTAAAAAGGCATATATGAATGTGGCCACCGAAGGATCAATATCCTCAATAACTAAAGCCGAGCAGACCGCTCGAATAAGACTAGGGATATACACCTTGGACTTAGCGTCCGGCTCTTTGGTACGGAGAGGTTCTTGGTCAGATAGATCCAGAATCTCCCCATCATCTGACATCTCATCGTCATTCCCATAAGGAGCAGATAAAGACGCCACCGGCCGTTTATGAGGCCGCAACACAGACTCCCCCTGTAAAACATCGGACAAATGCTGAACCGATGTAGTTAGAGTATTAACCCACGCAGGCTCCGGAGAAACCTGGGAAGGGACAGGGAGACTGTGGGGTACCATCAATTGTCTCGGGAACTCCCGCATGGGTGACGACACCACTGACCGCTGGGACAAACCCGTCTGGGTAAACGCAGGTGGCGGAGCTAGCTGGCCCACAAGGGTTTTAAGCGCCTTTGCGAAACAAGCCCAGGGAGGTTCCTGTACCGGGACCGTGACCATAATCGGCCGTGACAGTGCCAGGCACTGGGGACATAACCCCTCCGCGTTACCCTCCCCCTCCGCTATTGGTACCTTACATTTAGTACACATGAGCTGGAGAGGAAAGTCAGTCTCAGACATGATGGTAAGTATGTGACACTCACACCTATACGTATTGGTATAGTGTGAATAACACCCTGCACACCGCGCACCACAAGGGCTTTGAGCAGAGCAAGATCAGGGATAGTAATAAGGCTGACAGTAGAAAGTGAAAGTACAGACAGCAGGCTAGCAGAATAGTCCAGAAGAAACAAATCCCTGCACTATTAGCTCTGGTTCTCAACTACTCAGACCCTCAGGCTGGTAGGACTCAGCGCTGCATACACTGACCTGTGACAAAAAGTGGAGAGATGCTGGGGGACCCAGACCGCAATGCCACCGCTTACAGGCTTCCAGCAGCGTTCACCATGCTTCAAAGATGGCCACCGAGGAGCAGAGGATGAAGGAGGCCGGCCTGGGGGAGGAGCGCTGACACACTATGGCCAATCAGACAGAGCAGAGAGGCTGTGTGCAGCAGGGGAGGCATCGGCTGTGAGACAGGGAAAGCGCGCTCCCCTGGCATGCATTTAACCCCTGGGACGCCGCAGCGCATGCTGCTCAGCAGCGGCCCGCTGTCCCAGGGGGTAGTGGAAGCGCCGGTTGGTCGCCTGGCTCCACGCTGCAGCCAGTCCCCAGGGAGCCCCCTGCCTGGGGACTCAGGACCATGTGACCAGCGGGGACCCACCACGGGACCCCGCTGCTTACCTGCTATCCCCTGGGATCCGGCCATGGTCCAAGACATCTGGGGGCACCGCTAGCCGTGACCCCAGATGTCTACCAGCATCCCCGGATCAGTACCGGCGTTCTGGTACCGGCGGGGTGTAGGGGAGACGGCATGGACGTCAGTACTGACTGTCCATGCTGTACTCCCAGATGTGCAGCCAGCGCTGCCTTTAAAAGAAACTTCAGGGGCTCTTCATAGCCCCCCTCTCCACAGTGCTTCCGACTCTGGTCAGGCACCGACGAAACTGAGATGCCTTGGCCCGGGGGCGGGGTATAGCAGAGGGACCCAGATGCATCCTGGGAGGCTGAAAACTTTTAACTCTGTGGTGCCTGAAGACTTACGTCATCACCTATACCCCCAAGGTATCCGGTGGATACCCTATGGACCCTGTAGAAGAAATGCATTATTTTCAAGTGCAGATTTTTTTCTGAATACTAAAGTGTAGAATCCATCTTTTTGCAGTTTAGGAAAGGAGAGTTCATGTCAAACCCAGAATCACAAAGTCCACTCTGAATGGAGTTTCGATCAAATGCTGATTTATTTATTTTTTTTTTAAACTCGAGCAACTATGCCACCATTTCATATAATAAGCAAGCAGCATTGCTGCTGCCACAAATGTTTCATGTATACTAAGAGAAACTACATGGAAGGGACATACAACTTGTGTTTAATGGGCGGAATTCAATTGTATTCGCGGCCCGCATCTCCCGTCTAAAGTGACAGGAGATCGCGGGCCGCTATGCAATTGTCCAAGATTTTCGTGCTGATCGCGCTCATAGAGATCAGGTTTAGCTGCGTAAAGCAGCTAAACCCGACCAAAGTGCTGGGCGCAATCGCGAAAAGTGATGTTTGGGCGCTCAAACATGTCACACTTCGCACATTTCAGCTCTCATCCCCCAGGGGCTGCGAGCTGAAATGTAGCGCTGGCAGCTCATCGTGCCCGACAGGAGCAAGAATTGAATAGCTCCGTCGGGCGCGATAGGGGCTAGAAAGAATTGAATTCCGTCCAATGAGTCATTACTGTCATCACAACTGGCTGGATTTGCCAGAAAAATCTATTTGTCATACAGTGGGAGAAAAAGAGAAATATAATATGTGAATATGTGCTATGCAAACAATTTTTCGTTTAAAATTAAATTTAGATTTGTTTTATATTTAAAAATGTTCATAATTTTGAAATTTACAATATATTAATCTGTGTGTTTCATGAAAAAATGTACCATGTGTAACATGTCAGATGGTGTCCCAGCATTCAAAGGTGCTGGATCACTGTGATAAGCTTCAAAATGCCTATAGGATTCACCAAACAGTACAAAATGATGTTGAAATAAAGTATACTAATAAACAGGATACATTATCTTGTTGAAAATTGTCAGTGAGATTGGTCAGAACCAGGATGCTTTCAGCAGGTTCATGGGACCCAGCTAACTAAGAGGGAGATGTAAGACGAGGGGGTAAGTGTTAATATCGCTGGTTATAGCACATTGTGACACTTACAATGAACATCGGCATGTAAAAAAGCAGATCGAGAAAATCACTTTGCTCTACATTATCTGCAGACATTTAACTATTTTGCCGTCGCACTTTTATGACATAGTTTTTTCACATATTGGCAGAATTACCTGCAGGTATGTGGACAAACCTACGTTGGCTACTGTGGACGTACGGCTGTGCACAACATCTTGCACTGTCTGCAAAATCTTGTACATGCTTTGTAGGGCCGCCCAAGAGGTAAGCCTCCTGCTGATGCGCTGCGGGTCTTGCTGGGTTCGCGGAGGGTGGAGTTTTCTCCCCCACTCTGCCGTCCCACATTTTAATACACCTAAGCATTATTGCTTCCTGTGCTGCCTCAGTAAGACCCAAATCAGGAAGAGCTATAACAGCACCTCTATAGTACATCTCCCCCTAGAGTAATAACCTCTTTCTAGTGATTTTGAAGTCAATGTAAATCAGTGACAGGTAATGCAAGTGTAAAGGAGAAATTATGTAATCAAAGTATAGGCAAGCTGTGACTCTCCCTCTTAATTCTTGATGTGGAAATACAAATACCAGCATGCACGGCAAGGCTGGCAGCAGTGGGAGCTACATGTGTCACCATGTTAAAGAAAAAGTAAATACCTTCACGTTCTTGCTGAAGACAAACATTCAATTCTTGTATCACTGCTCTGTCTATTGACGTCTGCACTTTCAGTTGATCCATTTCTTCTTCCAAATTCATTCTGTAAGAAAATCACATAATGGTCATTAAATCACTGCAAAGTGGCAATAAAACTTTAAGCACTGAACATGTAGAATATGAAATCCTTATGTTATTTACGTAGTGCAAGACATATTACAGATTATTGAACATGAAAAAAAAGGTATTTTAGCTATACCATATGGCTTAGAAGTTACCATTCAAAGAAAAAAATCCTCTAAAAGACTAAAACTGACTATGAATCAATTCTTCCCTTTATATTATTAACAGGGAATTAAGGAATGGTACTCTACATATTGCAATATAGGTTTAAGCTGGCCAACTGTGAAAGTTTTCCATCTGGCAAGTCCTACACTGTCCAATAGAAAACATAGCAATACTCTGCTTTTAAGAGCTAAAAAAAATCTTATGTTTAAAATCTGGGCGATCTTTAGTGTGGTAGGAAGCATTGTCACGATATTTAAGGGACAGGGAACGACTTCGGCAGTCTTAAACATAAATTTCAACATGTAAATACATGTGTGTGTGTGTGTGTGTGTGTGTGTGTGTATATATATATATATATATATATATATATATAAAAATAAATAAATACTGCGGCACTCCGGGATTTGCTTAAGTAAAATACAGTCAGGTGCATAAATATTGGGACATTGACCAAGTTTTCATATTTTGAACAAGATGTGCTTTAACTGCAGACTTTCAGATTTCATTTGAGGGTAATTACATCCAAATCAGGTGAACGGTGTAGGAATTACAACGGTTTCTATATGTGCCTCCCACTTTTTAAGGGGCCAAAAGTAATGGGACAAACTAAACAATCAAAAATCTAGCTTTCACTTTTTAATACTTTGTTGCAAATCCTTTGCAGGCAATTACAGCCTGAAGTCTGGAATGCATAGACATCACCAGACGCTGGTGATGCTCTGCCAGGCCTCTACTGCAAATGTCTTCAGTTCCTGCTTGTTCTTGGGGCATTTTCCCTTCAGTTTTGTCTTCATCTAGTGAAATGCATGCTCAATCGGATTCATGTCAGGGGATTGACTTGGCCATTGCATAACATTCCACTTTATAGCCTTAAAAAACTCTTTGGTTGCTTTTGCAGTATGCTTCGGGTCATTGTCCATCTGCACTGTGAAGCGCCGTCCAATGAGTTCTGAAGCATTTGACTGAATATGAGCATATAATATTGCCCGAAACACTTCAGAATTCATTCTGCTGTTTTTGTCAGCAGTCACATCATCAATAAATACAAGGGAACCAGTTCCATTGGCAGCCATACATGCCCACGCCATGACACTACCACCACCATGCTTCACGGATGAGGTGGTATGTTTTGGATCATGAGCAGTTCCTTTCCTTCTCATCACTCTGGTACAAGTTGATCTTTGTCTCATCTGTCCATAGGATGTTGTTCCAGAACTGTAATGGCTTTTTTAGATGTTGTTTGGCAAAATATAATCTGGTCTTCCTGTTTTTGTGGATCACCAATGGTTTACATCTTGTGGTGAACCCTCTATATTCACTCTTGTGAAGTCTTCTCTTGAATGTTGACTTTGACACATATACACCTACCTCCTGGAGAGTGTTCTTGATTTGACCAACTGTTGTGAAGGGGTTTTTCTTCACCAGGGAAATAATTCTGCTGTCATCCACCACAGTTGTTTTCCGTGGTCTTCCGGGTCTTTTGGTGTTGCTGAGCTCTCCGGTGCGTTCTTTCTTTTTAAGAATGTTCCAAACAGTTGATTTGGCCACACCTAATGTTTTTGCAATCTCTCTGATGGGTTTGTTTTCATTTTTCAGCCTAATGATGGCTTGCTTCACTGATAGTGACAGCTCTTTGGATCTCATATTGAGAGTCGACAGCAACTGATTCCAAATGCAAATGTCACATCTAGAATCAAGTCCAGACCTTTTACCTGCTTAATTGATAATGAAATAACGAAGGAAAAGCCCACACCTGTCCATGAAATAGCTTTTGAGTTGATAGTCCCATTACTTTTGGCCCCTTAAAAAGTGGGAGGCACATATAGAAACCGTTGTAATTCCTACACCGTTCACCTGATTTGTATGTAATTACCCTCTAATGAAATCTGAAAGTCTGCAGTTATAGCACATCTTGTCCGTTTCATTTGAAAGCCATTGTGGTGGTGCATAGAGGCCAAAATATTAAAATTCTGTCAATGTCCCAATATATATGCACCTGACTGTACGTATTAAAACATATCATATAACAAAAGCAACCAACATTTCGGGCTTCTGGACCTCTTTGTCAAGGTGTATAAACTCTAGGGTATCAATCCATCTTGCCTCTTGTTGTAAAAGTAGTCGACCACGATTGCCTCCCCTATGTTGTACTTTTATCTGGTCAATCATTTTATACTTGGTTGTAGATAGCCCATGCTTGTAGTCACGAAAGTGTCTTGCGACCGCCTGGTCGGACTACCACTAGCCACCGTCCCACTGTTCTGCCTCCGCCCACTCACTGTTTGCTGCTGAGCTCAGATAATGGACACTGTGCAGCGGCAGTAGCAGCTGCCAGAGACTCTGCAGGCAAATGCCCCGGCCGTGCCTGCCCCAAACCTCCGTTGGCCCTAGGGGGACTTGGATGCCCCTAGGCATTCCAAATGCCCTAGACATTTACTTAGTTTGCCTATGCCTTGGGCCGGCTCTGGATGAAGTAGACTACAAATCTACTGGAGCAAGTAAGGGGGTATTTAATCCAGAGTCTTATCCCAGAGTGT